>CEMM01323765.1:0-30353 GCA_900068975.1 Hygrocybe conica
AGAGGGACACGATTCAACAAATGGCGAAGGGTGTGTCTCTGGTCGGTGTCGTGGTCAGATGGTCGTCGTTGATGCTGTGGTCGTCGCCGTCGTTGCCCGATGACGAGCTCGTTCGGCGTGGTTCAAAAGCGGAAGGCGTGAGACTGATCCGACCAAATGAGTTCAACCTCGGACACGGTCTGGTCAAGGGAAAAGGTAGCCAACAGGATCCTCTCAGGCGATACTCTCCTTGTATACCGCGACCAGCTCATCAGGATACCTCAGTATTGGCTCGACGCTCATCCAGGCGGTGCCCTCGCCATTCTCCACTTTGTCGGTCGTGACGCATCAGACGAAATCGACGCATACCACTCCGACACCACACTCAAACTCATCGCAAAATACAAGGTTGGCACCGTTGAGCGCGGTGAACATGGCTGGGAACCACTCCTCCCGCCAATCATGTCCGGGTGGATCAGAAAAGCTACCAAGCATGGTACCACCGAGTGGTTTCGGGAAGCCAACGCGCTCACGACCGCAGAATATCCCTATACTGCCCCTTCCTCCCAAATTCTCCTCGTAGACAGGACCACCCAGCTTTCACAGCCGCATATACCCTCCCTCGCATCCATCACACCTCCACCAGCACCTCTCTCGCCTGAGGTCCAAGCCCGTCACTCCGCCGCTTATAAGGTCCTTCACAAACGGATTACTGACGCAGGACTCTATCACACACCTTATTTAACTGGATACGGTCCCGAGATTCTACGATATATCTCGTTAGCCATGATCTCTGCCCTCACGTACTACAGGGGTTGGTTTATCACCAGCGCCGTCTTCCTCGGCTTGACATGGCACCAACTCGTATTCAGCGCTCATGACCTCGGCCATATGGGTGTCACCCATAATTGGACCATTGATCGTCTCCTCGGGATACTTATCGCTGATTTCATTGGTGGTCTTAGCATTGGCTGGTGGGTAGATGTACGTCCTGGTCATTCACCTTGATTATCGTTGCATCGTACTCATCGGCACCTATGTTCAGAATCACAACGTTCATCATCGTATGTCTTCCAGTGTTCTTGCCCTGCATCTCTCTCTCACGCTCCTTGACCAGTCGTCACGAACCATCCATCGCAGTCAGTTGTTTTCCCGTCTGTGTCATTTATGCCCAATTAATTGTTTCGTCATGCGCAGCGATCCTGACATAGAGCATCTTCCCTTTTTTGCAATATCCCCCGCATTTTTCCAGCCCCTCTGGTCTTCGTACTACAAACGCATCATGCCTTTTGATCGTTTCACAGCAATCGTTATCTCCCTCCAGCATAAGCTCTTTTACCTCGTCATGGCATTTGCTCGCTTCAATCTTTATGCCCATTCCTACAAATTTCTAGTTCGCAAGGCATTTGACACTCGCCGCGCCCGGGGCGGGAGATGGGCATGGCGACTCGAGATTATTGGAATTGCTTTCTTCTGGTGCTGGTTCGGGGCGCTCCTGAAAGGTTGCGGGAGCTGGCAGATGGCTCTAGCATATCTGCTTGTTAGTCATATTGTCACTGGTCCACTTCATGTTCAGGTGCGCAACTGTTGTCCTGCATCTTGTTTAATTTGCTGACGATGTCCTTAGATTGTTCTATCACATTTCTCCATGTCCACCGCCGATCTGGGACCTGCGGAATCGTTCCCGGACCGTCAGCTGCGCACCACGACGGACGTGATCTGTCCGCCGTCGCTCAGTTTTCTACATGGCGGCCTGCACCTTCAGGTCACGCATCACCTCTTCCCAAGGCTTCCACGTCACAACCTGCGCAGAGCGAGCGAGATGGTGAAGGAGTTTGCGAAAGAGCAGGGATTGATATATGCCGAATTCGGCTTTGTGCAGGGAAACAACGACGTGCTTGGAGTTCTCAGGGGTGTTGCCCAGCAAACAAGAATATTAGGGATGGTTGCCCGTGCTGAGGCCAGGAATGCGGTAGAAAGGAGCAAGCGGACATAGGAATTTGTGGAGCATATAGATTTCTTGTTTAGCGGCACTAGAATCTTTCGACTTCATCGTATGGACACCGTAGTAGATTATCGACATTTATTGGCTGAAGATTCCGGTTGAGATGAAATGTTGAGGGTATGTATAGGCTCAGAGTCGGCTGGAAAGTGAATTGTCGATGAGAGCAATGAGTTGGAGACGTGGTGTCAACGAGTTCTCCGTACACCAATGCAAGAGGTATATAAAGGGCCCGGGTAGCTAGCATGTTTCTTTCCGACAAGCTTGCAGAGATATCTGTGACTTCCTCCTTGTGCCGCAGAGCGTAACGTATACTTATCTGAATGCAAACCAAACGAAGGGAACACTCGAGAAATATGTATTCGCTGGAAGATGCCATGACACAAACAAAGAGAGCATGAGGATTACTTTTTCTTCGCTGCTTCCTCCTCCTCTTTCTATCAAGGGTCGGTCGTATCATCAAAAGCGGTCCGTTTTCCAGAAAGACTAGGAACCCACCTTTGCGGCACGGACTTTACGCGCGCCTTCGTGCCTCTTATTAGCACGGGCCATCCGGAGCGTTCTATAGGCGTTGAATTCGCGTTCT
Organism: Hygrocybe conica; assembly: GCA_900068975.1. Lineage (NCBI taxonomy): Eukaryota > Fungi > Basidiomycota > Agaricomycetes > Agaricales > Hygrophoraceae > Hygrocybe > Hygrocybe conica. The sequence goes on from CEMM01323765.1 coordinate 2,568, forward strand.
TCGTCAGTTATTTTGCGTGGTGGTTCCGCTGGGTACGCCTCGGGCAAAGGAACAGCGAGTCGGGTTGTGTTTGCGGTGAGGTCGGCGTCCTGGAAGGAAACGTGAGGCAAATTACGAAGGAGAGTACAAGAGGTGTTGCTCACCTTGGAATCGCCGTTCTTGGGCTTGCCAGACTTGCGGGGGAAAACGATGAGCCGCTGTTGGTAGGCTTTCAGCCGCTCCACGTTGACGAGTTTCCCCTCCTCGCTAAGGTTCCTCCTCCTATGATCCACCACGATGCCTACTCCCTTGGCCTCTTTCCTGTTGATTCCTGCGGCTTTGAGTTCCGCGAGGGTGAAACCCCGACCTTCGCGCAGCTTGCGATTGTAACGGACAGTCTGGCCACGAACGGCGGGTCGTAGACGTGTTAGCGGTCGCAAACCGAGAGCAGCGGCTTTGGTTTTACGCGCGGTGCGGCGCCGGAGTTTGCGGCCAGGTTGGTCAAACCATGTGCGGACTCGCCGCTGCCAATCCTTGCGGAAATGGTTGGCCGGAAGAGCTATTGCACATTATTGAGGACTGAGATTCGAGGAAGAGGACGAATGTGACGAACCGTTGTTATGCCGAACCATAGGTAATCTGTTAGCAGTGAAAAGATGTCAGTATATGATAGGTCCATCCAATTGACCGTCCGTCCATCCATCGACCCCGGTTTGATCTCGTTCAGAAACCGCCGATGGAAAGGGTCAGATGAGATGGCGGGCGTTGAAGCAGCATGATCTAAAACGGTGAAAGAGTACAGTATACTCACCTTGAGGAGGTCTTGTGGACGGGAGCCCACTATGCTGAGACTCTGATATGGTAATAAACAAATGCAAACAGACACCACGGCGTCATCCAAATCGGGTAATAGTTAGTTCAGTTTGTCACCGTGGGCACAAATAATTCCGTAAGTTTTCCACGAGAAAAGCGTGGTTGCTCGCTTCTCTTACCGGCATATATAAGAGGCCGTCTTTGTTGTCAGGTTTGTTGATACATCAATGTCTACCCCAGTCGTTCTCAGCCTGAACCCACCTTTCCGTGCAGAACATATCGGTTCCTTTCTTCGTCCCAAACCCTTGCTCGAAAAACGAGCGCTTTTTCACGCCAAAAAATGTTCGGCGGATGATCTCAAGATCGCCGAAGATAACGCCATCAAGCACGTTGTGCAACTCCAGCGCGATGTGGGCGTTCGCACCATCACAGATGGCGAGCAGAGGAGGTCGTCCCGATCTTTCGCCGTATTTCTCGAATATTCACTCCTGACACTCTAGGCATTACTTTTTTGATGGCGTATTTGAGAACCTTGACGGGATGACCTACATTCCCAACCGTGATTTTGCTTTGTTTTGGGTGTTGTCGACGTTTTTCTCATATTATTGTTGAACAGGGCCTATCGAGACTTTCAAGGTGCGTGTTAGCACGATACGACTGGGGTTGTCGAATACTCACATTTCGCAGCCGTACATTCCTCACATTGCTTTCATGTATGCTTCAGGAATGAAGGAAGCGGAAACCATCTATTGCACAGTGGGGTGTTTTTGACAGATTCCACTCTCCTTTGTTCAACACACTCTCGTTTCCCTCGCAGGGAAAGATTAAAAGGTCCAGACCTTTTTACGTTGAACAATTCCAGTTTGTCAAAGCTCTGGTACCTGCGGAGGTGGGTTGTGCAACATGATTACATTTCTCTCACAACGACCCGGATTCACGCAGGAAGTGAAATTCATCAAAGTGACAATGTGTTCTCCGTCTTGGTTCCATCAACGCCACGGGTCAGATATGACATACGATACATCGGTCTACAAGAATGACGGTGATCCCTGCCTCCACGTCTCGGATGCCCATCTACTCAATGACCATGATGCAGACGAATACTTCAACGACCTTGGCATCGCATACCGAGAGGAGATCCAAGAGTTATATGCCCTTGGCTGTCGTGCGTGACGTGATGATCTATACCATCGGCTTCGCTGTGAACATCCCTCTAGGCCATATTCAAATTGACGACCCGACGTTCTGCTACTTTTGCGCAGAGAATATGATCACCGGAATGGAAAAGGCTGGTGTTGACCACAAAGCACTTCTCGACACCTACATCCGCGCTATCAACGTCTGTGTCCAAAATCGGCCGGAAGACCTTCGTGTCGGTGTGCATATGTGCCGGGGAAATTTTACCGTACGATACCGTGAACCTTGGATTACGGTTCTCTATTCACCATAGCCAATCTAGGGCGGTGTTTATTTTTGCGAAGGAGGTTATCACCGTATCGCTGAGAAACTTTTCAATAATCTGGACGTGGATGCATTCTATGTAAGCAACCAGACATTATGGGGAAACGTGTGCATGATTCTTTGATAGATGGAATACGACACGGAACGTGCAGGCAGTTTTGAGCCGCTCAAATACCTCCCGCTGGGAAAAGTAGTTGTTCTCGGGCTTGTGTCAACCAAGAATCCAAAGGTACTGTATAAACCCATTTTGTTTCTCAGGGACATGTTTCGCCCACCCTGCTATTCAGTTGGAGGCAATCAGCGATTTGAAAGCGCGGGTTGAGGAAGCCGCCAAGGTCATTGCTGGGGGAGTCACCCCGAGGCCATATGAGCAAGCGCTGAACCAGTAAGCTCTATCCGCTTCACTTTGTCAAGTTGTTCTGACGACCGACTACCAGGTTGTGCATCAGCACTCAGTGCGGATTTGCGTCGACTTGGGAAGGGAACCCGCTCACAGAGAAGGTTTGTTTTTCAATCCCTGATTTTTCCTCCTCCATTCATCTTCCACTCGGACTCACAGGTTCAAAAGGATAAGTTGTCTCTTTTGCTAGAAACCGCGAAACATATTTGGGGAGACTAACCACGTTCACCATCGAAGAATTCTACATCTATCTGGAATCTGGAGATCTGTATCAATTTTGAGACTTAACATGATGCGATACATGCTTGGGTGTGCAATATTCGCCCCCGCGTTCGTCATCGACGCCACTCCACAGCGTGCGTCATCCAGCACCAAGACGGCCGGAGCAATTCTGGGGTCTACTCTGAATCTGGGAACGATAAGAACAGCATTTCCATTATCGACATGCCAGAGTCAGTACTGTACAGTACAAGAATGGATTGACACACACCGTCAAAGGTGGAGCGCTGGAGCGCTTATCGTCGTGCGTGCATGACAGGCCGCATTCCGTTAGTAGTAATAAACACCAGAAAAGATCTAGAATGTGTACGGTATGATAGGTGGGGATGACACAGGAGCCCAGAACAGAAAAAAGAAAAACAGAAACGGGGGATCTGAATACATGGATAATACAGTATGGGATTGGAAGCATGAAGAATCTCTATGTTGCAAGGGTCGCAAAGGAAAATTGGAACAAGTCGTAGAGCTGTGGAGCGTGGTGGGGATTAAATGCTCCATGCATGCTTCACCATTCTCCCACCTCTCCGTCGGCCTCCGTTACTTCGAGCCATGGGTGGCCGACCACCTCACGCGCTGGTTTGCGCTTTCGGAAGTCAGCCGAGAGCATTGGCTCGAGGAAAGCGCAGAGCACATTCGCGTCCACTTCGTTGTACAGGTACTTCTCGATCATGACACGCTTCAGAGGCCAAGGCTTCAGCGTCTTGATGTACCGCAGACCTCCTGCATGTTTCCCACATGGGTGAACAGAAGCGGAAGCTGACGGTCGATGAATATACGCACCAGCGTGGTCAAATAGCTCTCGGCTGTATTTGCCGCCCATCTTAGCTTCAAGAGGGAAATCGCCCAACAGCTCAATAATCTGCGCCATGTGGTCATCGTCTTTGGTGAACAGTTCTCCCTGACCCTGTGGGTCAAAGAGGTATTCTGCCGTGAGCAATTCGAAACACTGAATGCATTACAAAATTGCCGTCAATATTCGGAAACGCGTCAGATCAACTTACGAGAGGAAACTCACCATGCAAGCCAAGCTCCAAACATCTACCCGGGCATCCCAGTCACGCCGACCGACAATCGCCTCAGGGGCGCGATACTGCCGTGTCTGGATATCTTCCGTGAAGTGACGTTTGCTTGGGGTTGCATTACCCAGATCAGCTATCTTGACCGATATGGGGAGTGTGGACACGCTGGACTGCGACGGCGATGACGGTGGAGGCGGGGTGGGAGAAGGGGGTGGAGAAGGAGGCACTGGGGTAGCAGAAGCAGGGGTGATTGTCGAAGAAGAAAGGGGCGTGTGCGGTACGGCGGACAAACTTGCTCCGATTGATAAACCATCGCGATGGGTCGAAGATGAGGATGAGGTCTGGCGAGATTTGTTGCTTGGGGCTGTCTGTGTCAGTAAAGAAGGTTGTACATCTGACTTGGCCACGATGGTATCCGACTCCGACTGAGACTGGACAAACTTCCCTTCAGCTCCGTCGCCTTCTACAACAGGACCCATTTGGGAAATAGATACGGAGGCTGAGACCAATACTGCTGGTGCAAGCGCCGCAGTCCCTGCCACTAGTCGACTCGGAACCAAAGGGTCTTTGCGCGACAAAGACAGGGACGGCGACGATGAGGGTTTGAAGGGCAGCGAACCTTTGGATTTCCAAGACGACGGCATGAGAGAGTCTCGCCATGACGAGGATGGAGAAGGTCCTGGAGTAATCGCATGGTCTTTCCAACTTTCACTTTTCCACGATGTATCCACCGCCGAAATGAGCTCGGCGTAAACGTCGGGCTTTGCTACGAGACCGATCGGCTTGGTAATCTTGGTCGGGTGATTGCTATCGAGAGTGGTGATCGAGTTTCTGATGTCATGACTGAGAGCACTTCCTTGACTGACAGAGGTGGCGGGGGTGCTAGCAGCGGCAACTGATAAGATGGACAACGAGGAGGAAGAGGTCGTGGAAGTGCTGGGGGATGATGGCAGAATAACCTGAGTGGTCTCTGTGGCATTTGTCCGGGCGACGTGAGTGCGCGAACTGCTCGCCAGACCAACAGGAATCTGTGAGGCTGCGGGTGGGACAGGTGAGGATGAGGATGCTATTCTCGACATGTGCATCAGGGTCATGCTAGCCGCTTTCCCGCCGCTGATACTATTGTTAACGCTGTTATTTGAGCTCTTCCCACCACTGAGACTGCCTCTTCCGGGGCTAGGGAGGGGCTGCGAGTCAAATATCTGGACTTGTCGGCGGGTAAGGCGGCCTGCTTGAGGGATGGATACGCCAGCACGAGACTTGACGGGAAGTGGAACGCCCACACGACGTGATGTGGGAGTGGGACATATGGAAAGTTCGTTGTTGATATGAGATTCAACATCGGGTATGGCAATCACTGGGGGGTTAAAGGCGTTATTTGCGACTGAGGAAAGGCGAGAGCAGGTCAACAAACTCACTGATATTCTCAGGTTTGATGTCGGTATGTACCAAATCGCATTCGTCATGCAGGTATGATAGACCAAGCAGAACTTGATGGGTGATTATCTTGACGAGGGGACGAGGAACGCCCTTTTTCTTGTGACGTTCGATGAGTGCGAGGAGGTTCTCGCCCAAGGGTTCGAAAACGATGCAGATATGGGATGATTCGGGACCGGTATGTGAGAATGAATCAAGGAACGATACGACAAAGTCCCTGCCAGGATGGGAGGGCGATGCTTGGGACACGCGAGAAAGTAGCTTTATCTCGTCTCGGGCAGTCTCGGCATATCTTCCGGCTGACTTGACGACCTTGAGAGCAGAATGACGGCTGTTCCTGAGGTATCATGATGGTCTGTGAGGTACACAGAGACGAAGAGGAGCGACTACGCACTCGGTGTCCTTCACCAACCAGACCGTTGAGAAATGACCCCATCTGGGTTCCGGTCAGCGACGACGGGTCTGCAATTCAAGCAAGACGCACCCGAGCTTGCGCAGGACAAGATATCGACCAGCTTTGAAGCTGTCGTTGACCTTGACGGGGAGATACCCGCCAGTGTTGTAGTCTGCCGGGGATTCCTCATCCTTGGATTCCTGGTCCGGAACGGGGACGATCTTGGGACCAGCAGTGGTGAGCACGTATTGGTATTTCGCGCAGGCCTGGGCTGACGCCATTGGGTCTTCCGTCGCCGCCGTCGTGGACGACGAGCTCAAGGACGAGCTCGATGGTGGTTGACCGCTTTGGCCGGGATTGCCAATTATATGCGCCACTGGCACTGCCAAGCTCAACGACGCCAACGACGTCAACCATAGCTTGGACAACGATCCCAATGTCCTCAATCACCTCAAAGCAGTTCATTGGTGCTGTCGAGGACGAGTGGCAGCTCTACAGGTCAGCCAACAACTCTGCATAACCAACCTCGAGACCCGTCCACGTCAATGACCCGCCCCCTCCCAGCAACAATTTTGCAGATTACACCCTCGGCACTCCAATTGGCTTTGGCGCATCTTCCATCGTCTACTCGGCCATCTACCAGCCACCCTCCTCGATGCCCGATGGACCAAAGCCCACCCCGATCCCCTGTGCACTCAAGGTCCTGGACCTCGATTCTTTACCACTCCATGCTCTCCGTCTGCTCGAAAGAGAGACCACGCTGATGTCCCTCTCCAAGCACCCCAATGTCCTGCGTGTCCGCGGATCTTGGATGGATGGCCACAAGCTGTACATCGCCCTCCGTCTCATGAACAAAGGCAGCGCCGCCGACGTAATGCGTTATGCCTGGCCGGGGGGCATGGAAGAGGAGGTCATTCGTTGCATCCTAAAGCAAGCTTTGAAGGGCATCAAGTTCGTCCACTCGACGCTTTGCATCGTGTCTGCCGCTCATGTGCACTCCCAGTTACCTCCATATCAATGGTTTCATCCACCGCGACGTTAAAGCTGCCAACCTCCTCATTGACGACGATGGCACTGTTCTGCTAGGCGATCTCGGTGTCGCCGCCAATCTCGCAGACGATACCGATTCCCCTAAACGTGTCATCAATTTTGATGCAGCCCTCAAGCCCATCCGTCCCAAGATGGGTAAACGCCAGTCTTTCGTAGGAACGGTCAGTGGATACCTCGTAGCTGGGTTTCAGCCATTAAAATCCCATCTTGCAGCCTTGCTGGATGGCACCCGAGGTCATCCAAGGTCGCCAGTATGATTCGGCGGCCGACATCTGGTCGTTTGGCATCACGGCTCTTGAACTGGCCCAGGGTCGGCCTCCGAGGTCTCGTGAGCCTGCAGAACGGGTTCTTTTGAACATGTCAGTGTTGGCTTTACCTACCCCGATATCGCGTCGCTGATACCATGAGTTCAGTGTGCAAGACGCGCCGCCGACGCTAGAGCACGGGTCGAACCAGCACAAATACTCCCGTGCGTTCAAGGAAGTCATCCAGAGTTGCTTGAACAAGGACCCTACTGAACGGTACGGCCCAGGACCTTTCGTGGTGAATCACATGAGCGTGATGTTCTTTTGGAATACAGGCCGACTGCAGCCCAGTTGCTGGCCACACCCTTCTTCAAGGGAGCAAAGAAAAAATCGTTCCTCGTCGGATCAGGCGGGATTCTCAACGACCTCCCACCGCTGACCCAACGCCAGGAACGCCGTCCTAGGGCCAACTTCGGTAGTGGCACGTCCGCTCGAACGATCGACTCGTGGGATTTTGTTACAACGCTACGAAGTGCCCTGCCGACTGCAGATGGAAGAGGACGAACGGGGAGCCATGGACACGCGAGAGGTTCGTCGGGGAGCGGGTCCAGTCCTCGGACGAGTCCAAACACAAGCATAGGACACCACATTCATGGCAGAGGGTTGAGTACGCCTGGGCAGAATCTGCCTTCGAGCCTGACACGATTGGAGCGGGTAAGTAACGGGGAGACAGAGCGGAAAAGTATGCCTGGTGATGATCGAACAAAGCCTTCGAAAGAAGCGGTCATCGGGTCGTTCGGAGATGCAGAGAAGGTCTCTAACCCATCCGAGTCCTACACGCTCCCATCATCAACATTGGATCCTCTGCCATCGGTGTGTGGACCAGTGCAGACAGCGGAAAGAAGGTTCCCCATCGTCGATAAGGAAACGTTGAAGCGGCCATCCACGAGTGCAGCAATTTCGAGTCTGGCGCGGCCTGGCAAAGGAGCGTCTCCTCCCGAATTGTCCTCAACGCCTCCAAGTTTCTGGCGCCGGCTTGCGCATGGTGCGGTGCCGAAAGATAAGGTTGGAGTCGACGATAGGACCGAAAGACACCTGGTCCACAAGGCCAGTCTCAAGCGAATATCGTTTGGGAGAAAGGGAGACTGACTTGGACCTGTACATGCCAAGATCGGGGAGATAGGCCACTGGCAGGATATTACAACAAATTTCGCGTCGAATGATTGTTCAAGCTCTATATATTGAAAATTATGGACGCTGAGCAGGATTTGTGTGGTATAGCAATGTAATAAGATGTTGAAAGTTGAAACATACCGTTGAACTGTTCGGTGGGAGGAAAGGAAGGAACGTGTTGGCTACTTTTGGACGAGGGATTCGACGGAATATTCGAATTCGGAAATATTCGGGAAACGGTATTTTCTACTTGTCCGCATCTAAACATAACTTGAAAGTACCACTATCCAATCACCATTTTTCCTTCGGCTTCGTTGATATCGTATGCGGGTACTTCGAGGTTGAGCTACAATTTACTAGAATGAGAATCGACGAATAAGTTGAGGGTAACAAAATCTTACCGGAGCGGGACCCTTGCGGATGCGGCCAGCTATGGGTCATCGATATGTCAAGGGTTTGTCGAATGAAAAATCAAGGGAGAGACGCACAAATATCATAATGCGAGCCATGACATGGGCAGAACCTGAATAAATCCCAGGATGAGGAGAGCACAAGAGAATACGATCTCGAAACATACCATCCTCCAAAGTCACCGGATTCGCCGATAGGAACGCAGCCTAAATGGGTGCACACGCCGAGCATGACGAGCCATTCTGGCTGCTTTGTCCTATCCTCGTCGCTCTGTGGGTCGCGCAACGACTTCCAGTCGACAGACCTGGCTTCCTCAACCTCCTCCTGAGTTCTATGGCGGATGAACACGGGCTTGCCACGCCACTTGATGATGACGTTTTTGCCCTCTGGGATAGAAGCAAGTTCGACCTCGACCTTGGCTAGGGCGAGCACGTCCGCAGACGCAGACATGGTCACGAGAAACTCGGTCACAGTAGATTTCGCGAGAGAGGCAGAGAGGACACCGAGTGAGCCGACCATAAAGTAGGAGAGCGCGCGGTTGCTTGCGGTCGACGAAGCTTTGTACGGGGAAAAATCCGGTACCTGGGGTGCGTCTCTGGCCACGGCGGATGTGTGGAGAAAACGTTGGGTGTGTATTGCGGTTGGCGAGGCTGAACTGGACTGGTGAGATGGATGCAAGAGTCAAAATAGGGTGTATTTCTAACCGGTGAGGAATGTTTTTGATGTCAAACCAGAAACAGGACTGGTAGATACACCGCCGGCCCAGCGAGCGGGAACGTCCGAGCGCGTCGAGTGACCGGCATGGTGGCCGAGCGAAGGGGAACGTGCAGCGAGATTGAGTCGGGGCACGAATGGGATGCCACAAGGTAGAGTTCGAACGGTGGGAGAGACGGTGACCGTCGTTTTGACTGCCTGCATGGCGGAACGGAGGAAAGGACTGATCACACAAATAAATGCAAACTTTTTGGTCGATGTCTGCGACGATGAGCTCGACAGTGCGGACGATGACAAGCCATCATGTCGGGCGTGCGTGCAGGGCTCTACCGTAGTACGTAGTACAGTACATACTGCCAGTGTTACTGCCAGGTATTTCGGTGCGAGGACTACTAATGTGATTAAAAAAAAATGGTTGGTGGACTGAACATCGTGAGCGATGACGACGGCGGTGGACCTCCAGAGCAGGTCGAACAGGGCGAGCTATGGGCGATGAGCTGGTTTGGGACACCATGGGCCAAGACTTGCTAGGGTATTCCAAATTCTGGGGTATGAACGGCGGAGTCCGTGATGACCACCGCTTTCTAGGCTTCCACTATCTTGTCGCGTTCAAGAGATCCTGGACTGTAGCTGTGTGGAGTCGATGTCGCGTCGCCCAGATGTGAGGTGAGTCGGTCTCGAGCTGCTGATTATCATACGATGTCGATGTCGATTGAGCAACGACGCCCTTCAGGATTCACTGGCTGGCATTCAACGCTCAGCGTTGCAAGAAAGAGCGCATCGTATGATATTGGCCCATGCATGGGATTTGATCGCGTTGCACACCAGCTTGGTCCCTGCGAGAAGCTCGCTCCTTGGCGGCATGAACGGAAGGCGGGGCGTGATAATGCACCTATGCAACGCTTTCTCTCGCTCCAAGCACCAAGGAGACCAACGGACTACCTCTGGCTGCTACCACGGAGAACATCAAGCGTGCCAGATATGGCGTCATCACGACCGTGCGGACGCACGCAATTCCATGAGGCTATGGCGAATAACAATTTGCACTCATGTCTCGCGAAGTTTTTTGATGGTGGCAAACGCATACACCGGGCAGCATATCAACCGTACCCAGTGGGCCACGTCTTCGTTAATGCCGGACATCGGATCAGGAATTTGTCTGGCAGCAACTCGTCTCTGACTTCACAATGGATAATGAGCGTCCCAGTGGTCGCGACAATCAACATCACACAATCGGTACGATCGATGACTCTAGGCGTAGAGTGAGATCCCTGCTCGATTATGCAGTGGTGCGCTGACGGTGACCACTGTCAAATGCCAGGCGCTCTTCACTGGCTCTTCGCCGTCTCCGGACCACAGGCAGACAAGCTCATCCAGCAACACCCAGAATCAAGTTCTGTCTCCGCTTTCTCTCCGTCACGCCTCAGCTCCCTACGTCAACCCAGCCAATCTGAGCCTTGTGCCTATTCCTTTGCATCAGGACACTAGAAGTCGTTACCCCCTGAGTCCGGCTTCTCCAGCATCTCCTACCACGTTCTTCCCGTGAGTCTAAACCGCGACTGGCGATGCTTTTTTTCATGATATCTGACACATAGGTCCAGATCCGCATCGGCTGGGAGCACCTCTCCGACAGACGAGCAGAGCCATTTTAATCCCGCATCTGAGGATAAGCGCAGACGAAATACGGCTGCATCCGGTGAGTCTATTTACAAGATTCAGGTCGACGCACGGCCTCCGACTTTGGACGCAGCGCGTTTCAGGAATAAACGCAAACAGGCGACGCTCGACCTCGAGCGGTCTATCTCTGATCTCACTGGGAGGGCTGCTGACTTGGAACGAGAAGCAGCAGATCTGAGAAGAGAGAACGGATGGTTGAAAGAAATAGTGATTCTCAAGTCACACAGAGCTGCTGCTATTGCAGAAGAGGACGGTATATCCAAAGGGGGACAAAGTGGAGATAACTCATAGCCCGATTTAGACAATGTTAGCTTAGTCAGATGCGCGAGAACTTGGGACGCGTCACTCTCAAATTCATTTCTGCTACGGTCATCATCTACGAACGATGGTAATTATTTAAAAATATTATTTATCGTCAACGTGTGGGTACTGATCACCACTTTTTAGCTTGTAAGGATCAGATCTCAAGAGGGTAACTTCAGATTCGATCTATTACCCACCGATGACATCTCCACCCTCCTCGCAAAGGTAATTGAGGTTCGATCAACTCTTCTGTACTTTCCCTCAGTTGCGTTAGGTCCTAGAGGTCTCTCCCGGCGCAGATCCATCAACGCTAACCTTTTCGGTTTCGCCATCCGAGAAAGGGACACTCGCAAATACAATTCCCAGACGCACACTGCAGGACCTTGGAATCAAGTATTCCCGTACCTACAATCATCCTGTTTCAATTTTAATCAAATCCTCTCTGCAGGCATGGGGACATGCTTTTTGTCTCATACAAAGTAGGAGGCGCCTCAGACCAGGCGCCATCCACGGCCACGGCCCAAATCGATCAAGCCAGCGCGACACTATCAGAGAAGGAAACGGCCAAGAATGTTTTGGAATCTGTACAGGAGGATCCGGTCGACGCCTACTGGCGTTCCCAGGACGGAAAGATGAAGCGAGTTCGAGACACTCGTTTCTGCAGACACGGCGCCAATGGCATGTGCGATTACTGCCAACCTCTCGAACCTTACGACGCCGCGTACCACAAGGAGAATAACATCAAGCACCTCTCGTTCCATGCATATCTACGCAAACTTTCCCCTAAATCGACGCCTGGCACGGCCGCACCCCCTCTCAATCCACTCTCCTACAAAGTCAAAGTGCCATGTCCCACTGGCGGTCATTCCCCGTGGCCAGCTGGCATTTGCACGTCATGCCAGCCTTCTGCCATAACCCTCCAGCCTCAACCTTTCCGGTTGGTCGATCATCTCGAATTCTCATCGACAGATATCGTCGATCGGTTCCTTCAGGCCTGGCGTGTGACTGGGAAGCAACGATTTGGGTGGCTGATCGGGCGCTACGAGACGTACGACAAGGTACCTATGGGCGTCAAAGCTGTCGTGGAAGCCATCCACGAACCTCCACAGGAAGGCGAGCTGGACGGTCTTACCCTCTCGCTGCCATGGGACGACGAAGAGCGGATAAGGGAATTAGCCAAAGCAGCCCAGCCACCGTTGACGATCGTGGGATATATCTTCACCGATCTTACGCCAACAGCAGATGACCGGACCAAGAACGTATACAAGCGTCACCAAGGGTCCTTCTTCTTGTCCTCGCTGGAAGTCATCTTCGCTGCAACCATGCAATCTGTGAATCCAATGTCCACCAAGTCATCTCCGACGGGAGTCTTCTCTTCTCGACTTGTCACGGCGGTCTTAACAGGCACGCAGGACGGACAGGTGGACATATCCGCCTACCAAGTATCTGAACAGGCCTGTGCTATGGTTGATGCGGATATGATCGAAGCCAGCGTTGATCCAGGCATTGTTCGCGTTAAGGAAGACGATCGCCGACACGAGTCTGCGCGCTACGTCCCTGATGTGTTCTTCAGATACAAGAACGAGTACGGAATCGAGGTCAAGAAGAGCGCTAAACCGTGTTTTCCCGTAGAATACTTGCTGGTCAACGCGAGTAACGTCTTGGGCTATTGTCCTTCAAGTTATATTGACAAGCTCGTTTTCTAGGTCACGCATGGATTCCCCCAGAATCCGTTGCCGTTCTTCCAGTCAACGCAGTTCAGCATCGAGAATCGTCTCGAAATTGAAACACAGCGCATTGAGCAAGTGCTCACCATGCTTGCCGACTTGGGTGCGCATGACATCGACAAAACGAGTGACTCGCAGAGGCGAGCCGACCTCATTCGCCTGCTGAGCGATTGGCATCTCATCGCTTTTCTGGGGACCACTCAGTTGTTCTCACCGGTGCGTCGTGAATGTGCATGTGTCCCACTGCAGCCATTGAAGGTGTATTGTTGGTAGGATGACATGAAGATCCTCATTCGTGTCGCATCGTCTCCGAATTTAGTCGGGGATCCCTCGCTTCTCGACTCGCTCTTGGATACCGACGGATGGCAGACAGTCATGGCGTTCGCCCGAGAAAACGCTCGTACGTACTCCGTATTTGTTCGACTCTTTCGGCGTCTGATCTCTTTATTGCCAGCTCGTCGTCCATCAGATCCGCCTCCTTCCTCCTCTGGGTCAAGTATGCAAGAAGAGATACCTTCTGACCTGTTCGACGAGATCGCGGCTGAAAATGGTCAGTACCCAAGGGCTCCAAGCAGCAGTCAGATGGCTCGGATTTGTCCCCATTGCACGTTTGAAAACTCACATTCGGGGAGCGATTGCGACGTATGTGGTCTACCACTTTGAATGAACGCAAGGAAGAAGTAAGTCCGGACCTGCGTGCGCTATGTTGTTGTATATACGTATTGTTGTAGCAATCTCCGAGAGGAGCTTGACACCCGCAAAACATCGATTCTATACTGCTATAGGTGTACAGCCAGGATTTACAAGACTGCCATGTACTGTACAGTACTGTACAACAATTGCATTAGGATCGAAATATCCACCACACTGTAAATGCCAATCCAAGGAGGATGCCAAGAGAGCGTGCAATAATGACGACGACGAGTGCTTTCCGGATAGCCGCATAGAACGTACTGAGCGCTGATCCTGACCAGTTTATTCTTGATGGAAGATTTAGTCCAGAGGAATGGTCATTGAACGATTATAGCTACTTACCGCTTGTCGTTTGTTCCACCTGACCGGACACTGGCCTCCCATCCACGAACGACTTCGCGATAGCGCTTACCGAATACCCTTGAAAATGAGGAGTATCACCATCGGCTCGAATGGTGAACGATATGAAAGCACGTACCAGATCCAGAAATTGACATCAGGGTAAGAGAAGCGTGGAAAAACGCTCGCGAGACTGGGGGCAACAAGGTCGACCCTCATCTCGCCGTCGACATGATAGGGCAGTTGTAGAGCAGGTGAGAGGGGTGCGGAGGAGACAAACGGGGCTTGCGAATCCGAATAGTTCGTCGGTAGGACCATATATGACATGAGATCTAGAGTCATGCCCAAGGAGAGGCCCCACAACTTGAGAGGTTTAGCCGGTACAGGAATGTGTGCATTGGCTTTTTCCACGTGGGTCTTGTCTAATAATGACGAGTTTTCGAGAATGATGGCTGGGAATTGCATGCTTCCGACGAGTAATCGGACCAACAAACGGAGTGCAATGGAATGTTTTGGAGCCAGGCGTGATGCGGCGTCGACAACCACCGTGGACCACATGAGTGGAGAATTTATCGAGACGAAGGGGGCGAGAGGGGTCCAATGGAGGGTGGTACCAGGAACCGGATCCGAGGGTAGGACACGAGGTGTAAGTTGAAGGAATACAAACGGCGAGAGGATCATCAAAAGTCGTTTGCCCAAAGAAGTTGTAATTTCCCGGTCATCAAGCTGACCTACGCAAGTGTAATCTTGTTCTGCAAGGTCCAGACCGATTTCTTCCCATGTTTGACGCATGGCTGGGAGGGGATCGTTGGTACAGCTACTAGGGGTTAAGCCGGATTGCACACCTGTATATAAACTTCCTTCGTCGCCGTCCTCAGTTCTCCCGCCCGGAAATGTAACGTGGGCCTCTTTAGTATTTTGCACTCTGATGCTGGCTGAGGCATCATCGGCGGAGGGGTTTTCGCGATGCAAAAAGAGGATTTCGGGTTGTGCGCCTGAATCATTAACCCAGTCGAGTTCGAAGAATTCGGTCAGATTGGGAGGGGAAGGTGTCGGATCGGGAGAGTGGAAGGAGGGCGAAGGAACTATCCGAATTATAAGCGCTACAGCTGCTCTCCGTGGTTCTGAGGTGGAACGCGGGATTCATAAAAAGAAAGCAAAAGCAAGATGGACACGAACGAGTGGGAGGGGATGCTATTATGCGGGGCGGGGTCGAGCGGATGCGGTGCAAAGCGCGTGATAGCAGCTGTACGACCGGCACGGGTTGTCCTGCAAAAAAAAAATTGAGAAGAGCACGGGAGGTTACAGAGGAGGAGTGGTATACCTTGGGACATGGTGGGAGGAAGGATGAGGGGGAATGGGCACACGGCGAGGGTTAAGTAGGGCAGGACCAATACTTTGGGGATCTGACGTACAGTAGGGGTTTGTTCCCACGGTAGTACTGCACTGTCACCGAAATAAACTAACAGTCTCGATTCGACTTCGGTGCGACGAGTACGTTCGACGGGTGTGCAGTATCGGCCTGGAGGTTAATCTAGACATGGTGGGCATCTGGGCGAGAAATACGGGTGGCGGGGGGATCAGAGACCCTGGGATACGACGAATTTGGCACCAGACTGGCTGTGACGAACAAGCGCAGAGGTTAACAGGCGATGGCGCTATAGTGTAGTGGTTATCACTCGAGATTCTGATCTTATTGCGTTCTCGAAACCCAGGTTCGAGCCCTGGTAGCGCCTTTTACTTTTTAACTTTATACCATTTATTCAGTTTTGATATTCATAGTTCAGCCCACCCGCCATCCTGACCCTCTCCACTGCTCAACAACGCCAAGAGAAACACAATAACACTAGCCCCAACTCGCATACCCAGTCCGCGATAAAGCTGACCGATTCCCGTGTACTTGAGCCAACTAGTTCCTCCATCTTCCTCTAGCATCGCCCGTTCCTTCCCTTTCGCATCTTTCTTGAGCGTTCGTTTCCGGCGTCGTGGCAATGGCAGGTCAGATCGCTCCTCTGTCAACACGTGCCATAACGTGTCCACGACACCGTTATATGGCAGTGGCCTCACATCTACGCATGTCTTCATTGCCCTCGCAGTCCCGCGAACTTGTACTTGAAGTCTCCGTCGTATTGTCTCGAACGGAAGCGTCACAAGAAGCCCAGCACAACTGCCGACAAGTTCAGCAAGACTCCATATCGCGGGGTGCGTCTCCTCGGTGATGTGAGGACCGAGGAACCCAGCAAGGATGCCAGGAAGGGCCAAAGAGACGAGGGGCCGGAGTGTATTATCGATGACCGTGGGGATAAATAGGTGCGGATGGAAGTAGATGCCCTTGAGTCCGCCTTCATGCTGCAGGATCTGGGAGAAGGCATCGATCGGGCCACTATATGTCCGAAGGCGAGGATGCGAGGCTTGCACAATAAGTCGCGTTCTTATCAGGTCCAACGGAGAGATGATCAACCCGGTGATGAGGTGGGACGCAACAGGGAGCAAGATCGGGGGTTGATGAAACGGAGATATTGTCGGTAGGAACATGGACTGCAGGACGCTCTGGACTAATGGTTCTATGCTCGCCAAAAGCATGTCGCTGATGCAAGAAGTCAACAGACCTCGCAAGAAACCGTGCAGTGAGCATCGGCACTGATAGGTATATAGATTCGAAATACCTTTCCATAACGACAACCAACCTTCCCCTCCGAAACGACCCACTTCTTTTATCATCCCCCAGACACCATGTGCAGTTCCGACTGGTAACACATACTCTGGACGCGTACCATCTTCTTGCACCAAGCGACGAATAATATACCCTTGCTCGTCAGCGAGACGAGAAGAGGGATACCGGGTGGGGGGACTGCTTGGGTCCGCAAAATAAGAATCATTTTCATTCGATGATTCACTCATCTAGTCAGCTCGTCATCGTGTGGGATGGAGTAAAGGTAAACGGATTGCGACTCACGACTTCCTCCTCCTCCTCGCCTTCTTCGGGTAACTGCTCGGGGAGAACTGCGTTGCGCGGAACCCATTGGACCTGCAAAAGCATTTTCCCGACCTCCCACGGCATGGCGATAGCAGTACTGGTGTACTGCAGGACTGCCGATGCAACGAGAGATTTTACGAGCAACACGGCATCGATTGTATAAGGCTCGCTGAGGTCGAGAGAAGGCGATAGGTGGAGTACGGAGTTGTACGCAGGACGCGTTGACCACTGATACCGGATAGGTGGAGTCGGCGGTAATGCTGGGGATGGTGAAGAGACATTTTGTGGCGTGCCCGGCGGTGGTGTGAACGACCAAGAGGATGACGGAACGTGGTACAGGTCTCGCAAGGAGGCGGGTGAAGTCATGAGGCTGAAGACTCGGAACCAATCGCATATAATAAGTATGCTTATAGATATACAATAATATTTAACAACGTTTTCTACAGACGATCTGCCATCACACGCGTCATCGTCCCCTCAGACCTGCTATGTACTGTAGGTCCCCGTTCGAATGGACGTAGCCAGTCTCATTCACACGAAATTCAAGTGGTCCGTTAATATCGGGATTGATGTGACCAATGTGACACCATGTCGTCACAGCTGTCACGCATCTAAATTCCCGTGTCACCGTGGGTTCAACGCCTCCACCACGCCACATCCCTTCAACCTCCATGTCGGCGCCCAGGGCAACAGACTTTGCGGCTGCCAATGCGCAAGATAGCGTCGACGCTATCATAAAAGAAGACGAAGACAAGCATCGGGTCCCCGTGTATACATTCGACCCCGATGCTTCCCCTCAACAGAAAGGCGCTTCAGCCGGAAAGGCTCGAGACCAGGTCAAAAGCCTAGCCGCCCTAGATCAGGATGGTACAGCTGCCAAAGGTATGTCCGTTTCACCAATGCCGCGTTCCCCATCATTGCTCATGGTCCCGCGCTAACCAAGAATTGCCTCTCGATACTGGCAAGTCGAACATGGTTCCAACCATCAACATCCAAGATGCCGACACACTTGACGCTGCCCAAGCTGTCGATTCGGCCGTTGATATTGACCGCGCCATACCTGCCGGGGCGTTCCCCGACGCAGCCGCACCGGTGATCCCGAGCTGGTATAAAGTTGGTTGGCGGGCGGTCTCAGGAATTGACTCCCCTCAGCTGGAACCAGGCGAGGAGCAAGACAAGGGATTCTTGGATATGTTTATATCCGAACAATTCTACGGAGACTGGTACCACAATGCAGCGGTCATCATCTTTGTATGTGCCTCTTATCGCCCCGCAGCAGCTATTTATATCCTCTATCTACAGGCGGTCTTCACAACCCACTTCCTTACTCGCTTTCACTTTGGCTTTGGTTGGTTGTTCCTGATCTTGGCGGCGTGCACCACCTACTATTCTACTTCCGTGTCTCGCTTCCGCCGTCGGGCACGTGATGACATCCAGCGAGAACTCGTCAAGGTTCGCCTCATCAACGAGCATGAGTCCGCTGATTGGATCAACAATTTCCTCGATCGCTTCTGGCTCATTTACGAACCTGTTCTGTCCGAAACCATCGTCTCTTCGGTCGATCAGGTTCTCAGTACAAACACACCACCCTTCTTGGATTCCCTTCGTCTAACAACCTTCACTCTTGGCTCGAAAGCTCCCAGAATCGACAAAGTGAGGACGTTCCCACACACCGCCGAGGACATTATCGTGATGGATTGGGGAATCTCATTCACGCCGAGTGACATCTCCGACATGACCCCCAAGCAGGCCGACAACCAAGTAAATCCCAAAATCGTCCTCTCGATACGCGTCGGAAAGGGACTCGCTACAGCATCCATGCCGGTGCTCTTGGAAGACATCAATTTTTCTGGACTTATGCGTATCCGTCTAAAGCTGATGAACAACTTCCCGCATGTGCAAGTTCTCAGTTTCAGCTTTTTGGAAAAGCCCGTTATTGACTACGTGCTCAAACCTCTTGGCGGTGAGACGTTTGGCATTGACATCAACTCCGTGAGTCGTTGAGCCTACCTCCTACACTTGCTTATCCCCCTCCCCGGTCGTAGATCCCAGGGTTGTCTGCGTTTATTCGTGAAATGACCCACTCCACTCTGGGACCAATGATGTACGACCCGAATTCTTACACCTTGAATCTCGAGCAGCTTCTTTCGGGCGCACCTTTGGATACCGCCATCGGTGTGCTTCGGGTTACCGTCCATTCCGCACGCAATCTCAAGGGCAACAAAATTGGGGGAGGTTCTCCTGATCCATTCGTTTGCTTCAGTATCAATGATCGGGCGGAACTCGCGCGTACCAAATACAGGTCCAACACCTACCACCCGACCTGGAATGAGACCAAGTTCTTGCTCGTCAGCTCGCTTATGGAGTCGCTGGTCATGACCATTTACGATTACAACGATCACAGGAAGAATTCTTTAATGGGCTCTGCTACTGTCGCGTTGGAAGCTTTGAAGGACGACGCAACTCAAGAGGGACTCGAGCCTCTGATTCTGAAAGATGGGAAGGAAAGAGGGCAGCTCAGATGTGATGTCTCATTCTACCCTGTTTTGAAACCTCAAACCGTGAATGGGAAAGAAGAATTGCCTGAGACAAGTGCGTGTTTGCGTACTCGAAAAATTGCTCATTAAGACTTATCCGAACAATGCAAGCTGTTGGCATCGTCCGTCTCGTCATCCATCAAGCAAAGGATCTCGACGCCTCGAAGTCTTTGGCCGGCGAACTGAATCCATTCGCTGTAGTGGTTCTTGGCAGCAATCCAGTACCGATACACTCGACACAATCGACTAGGCACACTAAGCACACCAACAACCCGATTTGGGAGTCTGCGACGGAGTTCCTGTGTTCTGACAAAGATGCTTCCATCATCTCGGTCAAAGTGATCGACGATCGTGATTTTCTCAAGGATCCTTTGGTGGGATACCTGTCAATTCGGCTAATCGACTTGCTGCAAGCGCAAAAAGAAGCTGGGCGGGATTGGTGGCCTCTCAGTGGTTGCAAGACCGGGAGGGTTAGAATGAGTGCAGAATGGAAAGCGCTCAACATTCCCGGAAACCTGCAGGGCGCCCATCAATATTCACCCCCTATTGGCGTTGTGAAGCTGTTCATGGACAAGGCGACGGATGTCAGGTAAGGTGGTCGTCTTCTCAAGCGACTTGTCGACTCACCTTTTTCCTACAGGAACGTCGAGGCGCTGGGCGGCAAGGTACGTTCCCCTAGAATTGTATACATGCGCAGTGCACTTATACGACTTAATGCAGAGCGACCCTTATGTTCGCGTGCTTGTCAATAACGTCATCATGGCCAGAACAGATATCATCAGCAACGGTAGGTTGTTGTTAGACCGAAGACACCTCTTCTGACGTTGGGGCATATAGATCTCAACCCAAAGTGGAACCAGATTCTACACATTCCCGGTGTGTTGCTAATTACTATCTTCTGGTTTCGACGGAAACTCACGCTTATGGCGTCTTGAAGTCCATTCTTTGAAGGAGGTGGGTCAATATGACATTACCGTCCGGATGCCATTGTCACTCACCTGTCTCTAGACTCTATTGCTGGAGTGTATGGACTACCAGACCATTGGCAAAGTTTGTTTCATGATATGTGGATGTCTTCTCCGTGTATGCTTACAGAATTGCTAGGATCGTTTCCTCGGCTCTGTGGAAATCCGAGTATCTGAGCTTGCCCAACCTGGCGACGACAAGCGATATCCATACGAGTCCACTGGCCTGAAGAAGGCGGAAGATCCGATACAGCTAGGAGGCGGCGACATCTACAAGGGTACCATGCATTACACCGCCCAGTTCGTTTCAGCCCTCGCTCTCAAATTCGACAAGTTCACGGATCGTCCGAATGAGTTGCAAGCGATCGCAAGTGGTAGCGGTGAAGGAGGAGGAGATGCTGTTGACAATGGAACCAACGTACACAGTCCGCCTATCCCAGAGGGAATCACGGCCTGGCATCCACACGGGGCCGGGGCGGCGGAGAAGTCTCGAGAGAAGAAATCAACAGATTCCGAATCCACACATACTTCTTCAACATCTCCCACGACGGATAACAAGGAAGCCGATAATTCAGCGTTAAATGCTGTGGAACTGAGCCAAGATGAACTCCTGAAGCAGCAATCAGGCATCCTAGTCCTCAACATTATCTCTGGCGAGCTCACTAAAAGGGCTCGGGTAGAAGTCGTCTTGGATGACAGCTACTGGCCTGCCTTTGCAACCGTAAAGGCCCGGAGCACGACCGCTTGTTGGGAACACGTCGGAGAAACCTTTATCAAGGAACTGGACTTCAGTCAAATGTCTCTACGACTGGATGAAAGTAGTAATGATGACAAGGATCAGATCACAGCAGAATGGAAGGGCGACGTCAAGGCGTTCCTGGAAATGACTCTGGTGTGCATGTGTCCCGCTTGAGCACTCTCGGCTTGTTAACCACACCTCCTTCTAGGATGGACCCCACTCTTTCGAGCTAGTTCACAAGGACGAGCGGGCAACATCGAGAGTCGAGATCGAGGCCCGATACATTCCCGTGCCTGTCGAGCTCGAAGCCCGAGAGAAAATGAGCAGTGCGTATGTCCGGACAGTCGCGATTCCCTACTGAGATCTCTTCAGACCAGGGCATGCTCCGAGTAGATCTGCTTGACGGCAGTGACATTTCAGGCGTAGATAGAACAGGTTTGCCAACACAACCTCTTTGAAGGATCGTGGCACTCATTAGCTTCAAGGCAAATCCGATCCCTACGCAGTCTTTACGCTCAACGGGCAGAAGGTCTTCAAATCCCAGACCAAGAAAAAGACACTGAGTCCCGACTGGAACGAGAACTTCACGGTGCCAGTGGTACGTATTTCATTTCTCATTACGCCTGTCCATCCTCATCACATCATTAAAGCCATCCCGAGTCGATTCTGACTTCTCCGTGGAGATTTTTGATTGGAACCAAATCGAACAAGCGAAGAGTCTTGGTACCGCAAAGATTGATCTTGCAGATCTTGAACCTTTCAAAGGTTCGGATCGCTCTCTGAACTTGACATCTGCAAAACTTGGCGAAAAAGGCGTGATTCGGATCCGCCTCTTGTTTCGACCCGAATTCATTGTCAAGACTCGGAAGACTACATCTACACTCTCTTCGGCAACCAGGACCATGACGAATATCGGTGCTGCACCTCTTGGAGCGGGAAAAGGTGTCATTCAAGGTGTAGCCGGCGTTTTCAAAAGAGACAAAAACAAGGAAGACGATAGTCTACCCGCTGTCCCGGATGCACCAGCCGGGCAAGTCTCCCGTCCCCTCCCACTGCCCGAAACGTTCCCTAGCATGCCAGCAACCGCTCCGGTCGAGAATGGAGCCAATGTCGCCTCCGAATCTGGCAGTCTCAGAGTCACCGTTGTAGATGGCAAGGATCTCTCATGGAGCGATGTCAAGCCGTACGTTGTCCTTCGTCTGGGAAGTGGGGAGCACAAAACCAAGCACTCCGGAAAGACCCTGATGCCGGAATGGTAACGATCCAACGTCTGGGCCTGTTTCGTGCTCTGATATGGGTCATTCCCAGGAACGAGACATTCTCTTTTCCTGCAAGTCCTATGACACCCAAACTTTATCTATGGGTATTTGATCATAAGACCCTCGCCAAGGACAAGGTATTGGCGGAAGCCGAAGTCGATGTACGTTCAGAAGTCGTGCCATTTTGATCAGCCTAATGGGCATTGAATTCCTTCTAGATCTGGAGTCATGTCCAGCTTGGAAGCAACTCTTCTGCGGAGGTCTCGGTCGAACTCAGTGGAGGAACTGGTCAACTGCGACTGCGGTTGGACTATCTTGCGGATACGACCCCCATTGGCCGAACATCATCCACTATTTCGGTTAACCGGAGTGCTGGGCTGTCTTCACCATCAAGATTCAGTATCAGAGGAGGGCGGCGACCGCCTACCTTCAATGCATCTGATCAAGAAGCATGAGGAAAGAACGCTATCGCATACGGACTATTCATCTCATCTCGTTCATTTCTTCCAAATAGTCTCCACCTTGTGTCTCCAAAATTTAAAATCATTGTCGTGCATCCTTTGTAACGTAGCTGCTTTCCTCTTCTTTTCTTGCCAGTTTCATCTTAGCTTCTACTATGCCACTGCGACGTATTGAACACTCGCCTTTTTATTTACATACGTGGTTGATACGGTATTCGTAAATCGCTAAGTAACACCTGGCGTTGTTGCCTTAGCTGAAAACCGAAGAACGAACAGGTGCTCGCGACCTGCTCTGCGCTGCATCACTATCTTCATGAAATTGTCAGAAGAGAGACATGCACGAAGCGACAAATTCACTTCGCTGTGGAGATGATGATGGAACGACATGGCAGATCGAATTGAGGAAATATTGTTCTGCTTCAAGGCGATCAAGTAGAAGCAACCAGTTGGAGACAGCAAATCCTGGAAAGTATCCCTGGCTTGTTACATGGTTTGATGGGAGGCGAACCAAGGAAAGCTACCTCCACCTCGTGCAGAAAACGACTTGTGATCTGCATTCCGTCCGCTCCTCCGGCCCACGAGCCCTGGATATCGCCTGAGGTTTGAGCGAGGCTTGCTTCGTGAGAATCTGTGGGGACATATGGCGGGTTGAGGAGTACAACGTCGATCGAATGTTTCAGACGGGATCGGAGAGGAGATGCAAGCGAGGCCGTGATTGGATCGAGGACAACCTGAATTGAGAAGTGGGATCAAGTAGAGGGAGAGCGAGCGAATAAATAGCCACATCATTCTTCCTGCCCGTCGCGAAAGTGCATCGTACGGCGTGTTCGTTGATGTCCGTACACAGGTATACTACGAGGTTAGGTGGGGATAACACCTCCAGCTGCAGTTTAATTTCTGA
Organism: Hygrocybe conica; assembly: GCA_900068975.1. NCBI lineage: Eukaryota > Fungi > Basidiomycota > Agaricomycetes > Agaricales > Hygrophoraceae > Hygrocybe > Hygrocybe conica. Next base: position 26,521 of record CEMM01323765.1, read on the forward strand.
AATTGACGAAACTGACGCGCTGACGGTCCTAAAATGCGTCCGAGGAAAGCAGACACGCATCCAGAGCCAGATCTGGGGAAGGTGGAAAACTAGCGGTTCTCTTGGACAGTCGATGCACATACCCAATTTCGAGGCAGACGAGGGGACGCTGGTCTCTAAGCGACTTCATATCTCGTTCGAGCGCATCGAGTAGCAGGAACGTATCCTCTGCGGTATTTTCGTCGCCTTTCAACCTTCTCGCTAAAGGTGCAGAAAATACAAACCCGCTGGTTCGTATATGAGCTGAAAGTCATCCCGAGTGAGGTGCGACAGGTCAGGCGTTGGTATCATGAAGCTTTTCTAGGACCGGCCCGGGTCTGGTGAACAACTCACGATCTTATGTGGAAAGGGACGCAAGTAAGTCCCAAACGTGGGATATCCGTGATCTATTTGCTGCAGAACGATATAGCGGATCGACAAGCAAGGATAATACTGTACAAATGTCAAATCTTATACACAACTCCATCGCTGATCATTAACTCCTCGGCGCCTTGCATGGCCTCGCACGCCTGGGTGGCTTCATTGGTCCCGAATAGTTCATCTGTCGAAAGGCCCTCATTGACGAACTGCAGCAGATTAGTCAAGAAGATTTCCTCGTCATCCTGCATCTTGGTCGCGAATACACTTGCGACACGAGAGCGGAACAGCTTCAACCTTGAATTACCCATCAGCAGATTTTATGAGCCAGATTTATCACCGCTAGCTCACCTGGCAGAATTCATCTTCCCTGTATCCTCAGCTTCCGCTGCGTCCTCGGTCTCCATCAATACGTCCTGGCTATCGTCCTCCACCAACGTCCGTTGACTATCTTCCTCCGGCGTTACCATTCTCGCCGTGGACTTGGCTGTCTTGGCTGCTTTGGCTGGCGAAGTTAGATCACCCATTCTCTCCTGCACTTCATTCTCCTCCGAGCTGTCTTCCTCTTCAGATTCGTCGCTACCGGCCTCCCCCTTCCCCCCTTGGGCTCCTCCCGTGTTCAACTTGCGCTTTTTCCTGCGTCGACGTTTTGGTACCTCTTTGAAAAGCGCGAACCTCATGATGGCCTCCGCTTCCCTCGCATCGCTTTCCTGCACTTTCGGTGACAATCTTGCCTTTGCGTGGGCTGTAGCTAGTCGGATAAGCGTCTCGAGCGTACGAGCTGTCAAGGGTGACGTCTGCATAAGATAGCTTGGTCAATAGAGGAAGCATGATGTCCGGAAATTCAGCTTGCCTTTTTCGTGTTCCCTTCCATGTCTTCGTTCCGCAAATTCGCATACACCTGGACGATGTGGTCCGCTGCACCTTTGGTCAATACCGGCGCAGGCTTACTTCTTGCATACTGAATGTATTTCTTAATGAACGGTATACTCAGCAGCTCCTTCTGCTTGCGTCTCGAGCCGCTACGTGTTCTCGATTGTGCATCAGAGACGCCAATGTGAAGGAGAGGGTCAAATTTCTGGAATGGGCTGGTCTCGCTTGATTCATTCTCGTCTGGAGTTGCCCCGGGTCCTTCGATCGAGAGAGGCTGTGATAGATTGTCGTGAATTGGGGTGCCTTCCTCAACACCGGGTGGGAGATAGCGATGCATCCGCAAGACGTGATCTGCAATGAGGCGGTCGCGCTTCTCGTCAACGTCATCAGTGACAACGAAGAGCAAGTCGAAACGTGAGAGGAGGGAGTCTGGAAGAGCTATATTCTTGTGTGGGTCCTTATGAATGTCATACTAAAACACCCGTGGTATATCAGCGGTTCAAGTGAATTACGATCGACGTGTCTTACCTGGCCATATATTGGATTTGCAGCGGCAACGACGCTGCAGCGAGCATTCAAGCTGGTGTGGATGCCAGCTTTGGCGATGGTCACGGTTTGCTGCTCCATGACCTCATGGATAGCCACTCGATCGATGTCAGACATCTTGTCAAATTCATCGATACACACAACCCCACGATCGGCAAGAACCATAGCTCCGGCCTCAAGTCGTCGCTCGCCAGTCTCCCGATCTGTCGTGACCGCAGCCGTCAGACCTACTCCTGAACTTCCCCGACCTGTCGTCGCGATAGCCAGAGGGGCAGTGCCTAGGATGAAGCGGAGCAGCTGTGATTTGGCCGTTGACGGGTCCCCGACCATCAGCATGTTGATGTCACCACGAATGTGCGTCCCGTTGGGCAAATTCTTCTCGGACCCCCCAAGAAGCAGAAGAAGAATAGCTCGTTTAATATATTCGTGTCCGTAGATTGACGGCGCAAGGGATTCCGAGAGAAGGTTGAATATAGAGGGGCGTTTTGCAAGTTGATTGATGGTACGAATATCCGAGTCAGTGAGAGGGGTTTGAGCAATTCCTCCACCAATTTTGGAGGAAAGAAGGTTGATATTGTTCGCGAGGATCAGGGATCTGCCCTCTGCCGGTAAAGAAGTGACACTTCCGAAGATACCAGGGGCACTTACTTGAAGGCACCTCCCGAGCCGCCTCCAACGCTGCGGTACACGCCAACAAGTTGAATACGGTCTCCAGGCTTACACCTATCAACCAGGTCGTCATCAAGGATGATGTCCGTACTTCGTGGCAGTTGCCCTGGTGGAGCTCGCTCTGGCATTTCCTGGATGCTTATTCGTTGGTGATCGCGGAACACGCAGTGACCGAATTCGGTCTGCAGTGGGCGGCCGTCGTCGTCCGTCTGCGGTGTAACAGAGGTGGTAGGTGGCAAATGCGACGTGGAAGATGTTGCATCACGATATTCGCGGGAATGGAAGAGTCCGGTTTCGGGGCAGTAATGAACGGATTTGAGCATCTTTGGACGGACGAGCGAGCAACGGGTGATAATACCCTCCAGAGAGATCATCTTGCCAAGATGTGCGGCGTGGAGGGTGCGTGGGCTGACATTGTGGTCACCGAAGGATCCACTGAAGCCCACGCGAAATGACTTGGTCTCGATCTGGTGTTTCTCGGGATTGAACACCTGCTGTATCACATTGTAAAGTGCGTCATCAAAGGCGGGTATAAAATCAATAGGTTGCTTGAGCAATCCGTCGGCATATTCGCGGTTGTAGTCTCGTAGATCATCGATGTTGACAATGAGGCGAGTCTGGTCTGTGCGCAGCATATTGATGATGTCGTCTGAGTAATTGTAAAGCTGGGAATCAGAGGTAAGAAACTCCTCAAATATACGACTTCTGTCGCGCATCTGGTCATCTTGAGGAATCGGTGCATCGAGGAGGGACATGGCGGTGAGATGGATGAGAAACGTGGAATTGGCGCGACTTGACGCGACTTGACCGGCCCTAAAGTTGCCACGGTACTGTAATTCTGAAGCGGATGTATCATGGTCTACTGCCCTTAGCACGGCAGTTTCTTTGATGATATTTTCTTTAGGCCGTTTGAAGCAAACTTCAATCAAGGTCACATCAATAATTTTGTCTGTCGAGGAAGAAACCGGGATTCTTTCCGTTGCTGCGAGCAATTCGCAGCAACACACATTTGAATTCCACTCCTTTTGATCGGAAAAACGTCTTGCCTGCCTACCAACGCACCACCTGACAGATGCGGCGACTCGCTCCCGTGTGCGGAACCACGCGCGGATCCGCCCCAAAGTCGAGTAGCCTTCGTATCCGAATTCGGCAGCCCGCTTCCGAATTGACATTTTTATGTTACAGTGATTACAGTATTCGACAAAAAAACAAAGCAGAGATTAGCTGCCAACGGTACATGCAACGTACACGAAAACGAGCAGGCTCGGAGTCAATCAAGAAAATGATAATTGAGTTTCGTGGAAAGGTCGCCTTGAGGAGGGGTGACGGTATCGTTGGGTGTCAGTACT
>CEMM01323765.1:30403-59405 GCA_900068975.1 Hygrocybe conica
TTGACGTATGGATGAGCACCGCAGTCAATAATAAAATCTGTTTGCTTACATTGCTGAAAGTCAATTTGTTACTCCGACCGTTGGTCCATCCCATTTCGGGAAACGACGTTGGCCATATCGCGCTTCCAGTCCGGGCCAACGACCCCGTTCTTCATTGCTTCGCTCTTTGTTTCTGGGTCATCCGGGACCTGAAAGGGGGTCGATCGCCCTATTTACTACCGCATAATCGTCAAGTCGTTCAGCACTCACCGGTCTGGCCAAAGAGAAGGCGAACGGGATAGCAAGAAGGAGCAGCAACTGACGCAACCTGAAGTGGATCATGGCAGTGGGCGTGATCAAAGGCCTAGTTGGTTGGGGTCGGACGGGGGACTGTTTATATCCTTTGAGATTATGAAATTGGGAGTGTGGATATCCATATGGCACGCCAGCGAACATGTCAATTACCCGTTTCTTTGCCCCGTCAGCTGGCTATAGCTATTTCCATCAGTTTGATGTCTCCTTCGACGTCCTGCCAATCCCTCCTCGCCTCATCACCTTTTCTGGTAAGCCCGGCAGTCATCTCTCGGTCACGATGCTGCCACGCCTACGGGAAAATAAAAAGAAGTGCTGTCCTTTTCTAAATTCGCCCAACCAGAGGAGAATCGTGTCCCAATTATTGACTTTGAGTGTACGACCGTGGCAGTCCATCAGACCTGAGGCCTAGGAACGTGTGTTTGCTTGTCAACGTTTCCGGACACACGGGCTTTGCGACGACGGGTCCAGACCTCCATCCGTTGATGCTTGTCCACAAGGTGTCAAATAATCGACATCACAGTTTTTCCTCCAACGCTTGTCCGCCGACCCGGGATGGATCCGAGACCCATTCGTCTTTGATTATCGGACTCGCCGTTTCCGCCCTCGGCGGACATTGAGCGAGGTACTGAGTCAAATGTAGTGCTCAAGGGCCCTGCAATCAGACTCCTTCCGCAAGAAACGTCACTCCGATCTCATTTCCACACAGCAATCGAAAGGAAACACTCATGAACCTCGGACTAAATCGTTGGTCACAGGGGCAACCATACCTTCGCAAAATGATGAATGCACCCCTGCAAATCACAATCGAACAGACCCCAACGAAGGTGCCCGCGGAAGTGCCATCGTAGATATGATGTAACAAAGTCAATCCTGCGCACGAGGTAAAACTCAGTTCCGGTGTAAGGACATCAAAGCGATAGTGGCTCCACCACGTACCCATAATTTGATAAGACCATCCCAAGATGCTGTCACCACTTTGGACTAAAGGTTGAGTTGAGACCTGATCAACGCATGTTCCAAAAACGACGCGGCGCACTTACGGTTTCGTGAGGCAGCCATTCATGAGCGATCACTACCTTGTTATGAGCTTTCAGCCGCGATTTGATTCGTCCTGTCTTCCAATCCCAGAAGATAATGTTGCCTGTTCCGTCACCACTGCTTATCCACTTGCCGTCGGCCGAAAACCCGACTTGGCAAGCATAACCTGCCACGGAATGACCTGCAAACCTCTTTTTGCGGTTCTGCCTGAAATTGTCTGTGCTGTAAATAAGAATTTGATTATCAAGAGATTGGGCGGCAAGGTATTTCTCTGGAAGAGCACGACAAAAACATGATTATTAGTATGCGGAGGTAAATAGTTGAAAGATCCCCAACTCACTTGATGGGTGAACGGTCACCGCTGGCATCGAATGCATGTGTGGCTCGGCGATGTACTTGATCACCACAGGAATATCGAAATCCCACGCCCGAATTGTCTTATCATCTGACGTGGTGACGAATCGCCTATTCTCGTCGACGAAAGTGATGGTGTTGACGGGTCCCAGATGCTGATCGTATTCTTGGATTATTTCACCAGAGTTGATGTCGTACTGGCATGAAATTATTTGGTGAGACTGTGCTGTAAGATGGTGGCGGGCGCAGATGTTGAAGCACACCTGTATAATTTTTTTGTCCGACATGCCAGCCAAGAAGATGTGTTGCTTATCCTGATCGGGATGGAACCGCACTACGTATGGAATCTTGCCGTTGTTAAATCTTTGCAGACATTGCCCAGTTTCCGTATCCCATAGTTTCATATAACGATCGTAGCTGCAAGAAAGGAATCGACGCCCATCATTCGAGAATGTCACATCCTTCACAGCTTTTCCGTGGCCATGGAATGTGCGGAGGCAGTGTCGGTGTGTGTATATATCCCAAAGCTGTGCGACAGTTAACGCCAGATACGACGGATGTGTGTGCGTGATTCACTCGCCTTGATCTTTGAATCCATAGAGCCACTCAGGAGCAGATGACCAGTTTCTGGGAATGTCCGGATGACGGAAACACCCATGGTATGACCAGTCCAGGTGTGAATGCATACTTTGGGAATGAAGCACTCCTGAGAACCGGCTTCGGAGTGGAGATTGGGCGCTTCCGCGTATGGTGGAGACATGTAAGTCCGTCCCTGGTAGTCCGTCATAGACTTGCCGTGGAACACGGAGGTCTCCTGGCCAGGCGCACCAGGTTTCGGTTTTGACTTCTTGCTCAGAGTTGACGGTCCCGGTTCTTCTTCATCCTCAGACTCGCCCACGTCCTCGGTGTCCGCTTCTGCACCTTCAAAAGCATCGTTACGTGGTGCATCCACTGACCACGAGGCCCAAGGACCGCGATAAGCACCTTCGCCCTCTGCTATGGAAAGGTCTCCCTTTTGTTGTCGTTTTCGTTTGAGCTCCTTCTTCTGACTTCTGGAAGCTTGTAATAGGTCGATGGTGGCGTAGTTATTTGCTTGCGCTGTTTCGCTCGAGCCAAGGGTGGGTGGTGCATTGGGGTCCACCGAGGGATTGGCGGAATATCCTAGGATATGATGGGTCAAATACTGCGACCGAAATGCATGTTCTGTCATGGCCTGTTCCTCGACATGTCCAGCGAGAGCATTCTGGTTTAGGAAGCGGTTGCGGTCACCGAACGGATTCTCAGGTCCCTGAAGAGGAAGTGTCATGTCGTTGTACGGGATGTTGACATTCATGCGAGTATCGGTGGGCCGCGTGACAAGGGATGTTTGATTCAATGGATCCTTGGGATAAATATCAGTATAACAGAGTGATGCACGACTTATTTACTAGCGACTCACTTCTGACAGAACATCCGGTGCTGCCTGCACAACAGGTGCAGAGACGGCCTCACCGTCAACACGAGCTTTTTTCACGACAGGCAAAGAGTCGAGACCAAACATATCTCCCTTTACGTCCATACTCGGGTCATTGTCGTCTGAATCATAGCCTTGCACGAGGGACATCGTCGTTCACCGCAAAAGAAAGGAACGCGGATGTGGCTGTGACACTGACTCTGAGGGTTTCAACAGCCGACAACAAGTTTGATGCCCAACCTGGTTCACTTTCACCTCCTTCATGGCTGAGAGGAATATTGGACGGCCGTGGAGCGCTCAGGAGGACCATCTGCTCATAAATGCTGTCAACCAGCACGGCCCAGGTGATAATTGGAAGATCATCGCTCTTGCTGTGCCCGGCCGCACCAACAAGGCTTGTCGGAAGGTCCGTCACTGGGCGCAAAAGGCGCTGCTCTACTGACATTCGACTTTTCGTAGCGTTGGCTGCACTCCCTTTCTCCTTCGATAAAAAAGACAGCTTGGACGGCCGATGAGGACAAACGGTTGTTGGAACTGTACGCCACTCATGGGCCAAAATGGTCTCTGATCGCGCGTCAGATTCCAGGAAGGACAGATGATGCTTGTTCCAAAAGGTACAGAGAAGCTCTCGATCCGTCCTTGAAAAAGGACGAATGGACTCCAGAAGAGGATGAGCAACTGTTACAAGCATTCGCTCGAGTCGGAGGAAAGTGGGGCCAAGTCGGCCATGAGCTTAAACGGAGCGGTCTGGGCTGTCGAAATAGGTGCGTCCAGCTTTCAGTATGTACCTTGAACACGCTCACAAATTTCGAAATGAATTCATTTAGATGGAGAATGCTCGAGCGGAGACGTGTGGTGCATGCATCTAAAGCGGCCCCAATCGATTCCTCTCCCATCTTCAACACTGCATTGATCGAGCTTCCTTCCGTAATTGAACAAAGTCCAATCAACGCGTGGCCATCCTCATCCACGTCTTCTTTTCTGCTGGAACAGCCACAACCCCCTCCAAGATGGCACGCCGATTTGTTTCATGGCAATCAAAGTCTCATCCTGCAGAACCATCCTTCCAGTCCTGCACTCTCCCATGGCTACTCTGTTCAATGTTCGCCGCACCCGCATGAGCTACCGCTGGAGGATGCTCCTGTCGTTCCCCCTTTCAGATATTCGTCGTCATCGCTGAGTGCCGCCCTGTCTGATACGCAAGCATCACAGCCGTCTCCAACTGTCAACCGTGATGTCCAGTTGGAATCAACACCCATCGATCACTCACAGTCCTCTTTGTCCGGTACTCCCACCATTATACGCGGCGATGTTTCTTTGCTGGAAGACAATATACCTGATGTTTGCTCACATCATGCCACGCCTGCTCCCGTTCTTATCAGTCTCCCGGATATTCGGGACGTTGCTCTCGATGACCACTCTAGATGCGGCGAGCCTTCTCCGGGATCTCGCCACTATCCGTATGACCCAGAGCTCTCACGTTACGATCCATTAATCGTCCCTCTTCCTTCAAGCCCCCAAAGCAGCACTGATAACATTTCGCTACATTTACCCTACAGTCCGGCGTCGAGTCTCACGCCACACAATCTCTCCCCGATCTCCAGCCCCCAGAATGCAACTCTCCACGTCGATTTACCTCGTCTGGACCAAGGTCCTTCCAAATCAATGCTCTTCACACCCTCTACTCAGAATGAAACCCCTTCCGTGCGGCGGAAACCGTCAACCCCCTCGAAACGATCCGAACAGTCTGCTACCGCTCGCCTTTCGTCGATGCTTCCAGTGACCTCTGAGTAAGTAGTTTGTTGTGCTTGCTGGGTCACCCTGTATGTCAAACCAAATGATATCACTAGTCCCACAATTTTGCCGTATGCATGTGGTCACGAAGACTGTTCGACATCCTCATCGATAATCTCATGTTTCAAGACTTCAAAGGAGCTATCGGATCATTGTAAGGCGGAGCATCCGGATCGCTCGGGTACAGATCGACCGTATCGATGTGGCCTTGATGGCTGCGGGAAATCGTGGAAGGTTCGCCAGCCGACTAGGTACCCTCGTACATACTGACAAACCCTTACTAGAGTGTCAACGGTTTACAATATCACCTACAAATGTACGTGATGTTTCAGAAAAATGGCTGGGTTCTTAACAGATCTGTTGTCCAGTTCGCAAGCACACTTTCAGAACGCCATCTCTACGTCCTTTCGACAGAAGCCCGTTTCAAGAAGCGTCGATCCGCATGAACCCTCAAACGACTCCAAGATTGCGAGGAACCTTCACAGTTGCACGCACTCTGGATGTCCAAAGGTGTATCGCCAGTTGAGTGGTCTTAGATACCACCTGCTGCATGTAAGTTGTGTTTGAACGCCATTTTCTGTCACTGACCCAACAAACCTGCAAGGGACATCCAAAGGATATGCCCACGCAGTTGCAGGTGGTCCCTCCTACTCTCGCACGACGAGTCGCGGAAAGACTGCGGAACAAGGGTCTGCACACTCAGGCCGACGGCATGTGATACGCCCACTTTTGGCAAGTGATGTACGAGAAACTCATTATCCTGCCTCGTATACCTTAACAAGCACATTAAATGATTCAAGCTCTATTTTGCGGTTCCTCCTTTCACCCTATCTGTCTGCGAATGTATCTAACACCCGATGCCCGCAGCCTGGAACGGTTGAATTCGTTGTGGTCCTTAGGACAGATAAACGAATCAACTGCTGTGGCATGTACGGTAAACCTCAATGTACTGTATCTTGTCGCTTGGGACATCTTAATTCACCATTTGCACATCCTTCGCGCGGTATTGCACTGAGATAGGCGTCAAGTGCGTGAAGTTATCTGATCCTGACCGGGTGAGATTTCTGGAGAAGCGACGATTTGTATGAATCAAGTAGAAGGTAGACGATAGGCAACAGCTGCCATAAGGCGACGCGTCGGAAGTGGGGAATCCCTTCACAAACTTTTCCATCATGTCCCGCCTGCGCCGAATTGTGTGGCTCTGATCGAGTCGACCTTCAGAAGGAGGGGGCGAGCGAAGAGCCTGGCACTTACAAATCTCTGAGTGCTGGATCTGCCATGATTTCTTCCATGCTTGGCATAGCCCCACCGGATTGCATCCGATTCATCTGGATGTACGGTGTGAACACTCGTTTACTACAACTGTCGTAAGCCAGAACGTACCATGTTAAGGACCGAGGGGTTTTGCATCAGTCTCGCCATTCCACCATCCCCCATCATTTGCTGTGCCATCTCTGCCATCCTCGGGTTGTTCATCAAATTCGCCATATCTGGCGTCCCTCCAGCACCTGGCATGCCGCCACCTGGGGCTCTACCACCACCACCACCACCACCAAATCCACGCAGCATGTCAGGCATGCTTCCAAGTCCTGAGGCCGGGTCAGCGCTACTATCGACATCAGGGATGAGTGGGGGTGGGCCATCGTCATCATCATCATCGCCAGGCACAATACGAGCTTCTGCGTTCTTGAGGCCCGACTTGAAGTTTGCATTTGTAGGATCCTTTTCAAGACCTCGTCTATAGGCTGATGCAGCAGCAGCGTAATCTCCCAGAGCGTATTGAGCGTGTCTGCATTCGTCGATTAATGTCCGATCAAGGGTGGGGCAAGCGGTGCGCCATACCCCAATCGAGAGTAACCCTTGACAAATGAAGGATCCACAGAGATCGCTTTCTCCGCGTCGCCTACAGCGGACAGGTGATCATTTTTGCTTGAATACGCTGCGGCGCGGTTGGAATAGTAGACTGCGTTGGATGGATCCGAGGCGATGGCTTGGGTATAAGCATCGATGGCCTTGTCGTATTGTTTACTGCTCATATGCTGATTCCCGAGTTTTTTGTGGTTCTCCGCCAGGGCTTTATCGACAGCGGGTTGTGTCGGTTTGGAGGTAGAGGATGCTGAGGTTCCGACCTTGGCTCTTGTCTTCATGAAGACATCAAAAATGATCTGCAAGTTTGCAGGTTTTATGCTGAGCTGTTCGCGTTGTTTTTCGTCTGATCGATCAACACCGAACGCTTCGCCGATGCACTGGACTGGCAAGTGTCTGATGCTCGGCGAATTGCACAACCAATAAATTACATATAAAATTTGAACGCACTGGCGACTTCCAGACCTTCCCTATCATCCTGTTTGACTGTCCCATCCTGTATAGATTTATCCAGGAAATCGATGATAGCCAGTACGAGTGACTTGTTCTTGTCAGACATATTTTTCTGATGACCAAACAACCACCAACATCCTTTTTCCTTCAGCAACCGTGAGAAAAAAAAAACCAGCCAAAATGTTTTTCTGTGCCATCTCCGGTGAACCACCTCAGAACCCTGTTGTCTCAAAAAAATCGGGTCATGTGTATGAGCGTCGTCTCATCCTCAAGTATATCACCGACAATGGCACAGACCCAGTCACAGGAGAAAAGTTGGAGGAATCTGACCTCGTTGCTGTAAAAGCCAGTGCGTTCTCGACTGATTGTAAATCTTTCATTCTTATACTTACTCGTATTTTCCCAAGGCCCAGATGCTGCTCCTCCGAGACCCCCTTCGTTTTCCTCCATCCCAACGCTGTTGCAGACCCTCCAAAATGAGTGGGACGCCCTCGTTCTTGAGACATTTGCGTTGAAGCAGCAATGTAATTCGACGAGACAGGAACTAAGCTATGCCCTGTATGCGCAGGATGCAGCTACCCGCGTCGTTGCACGTCTCATCAAAGAACGCGACGCCGCCAGAGAGTAAGCCGCTGACGACCCTCATGGTCTTCCCCTCCGGCTTACCATTGACTTCACAGAGCCTTGGCGAGCGTACAGGCGACTATGGGAGGACCTGTAACTGCAGCAGCAACCGAAGACGCTCAAATGCAAGACGAGGCTCAGCCAGAGAGTGCTCTTCCCCTGCATATTATGGAGCAGATGAACGAAACTCGTGAAACCCTGTCCCTTGCACGAAAAGCGAGAAAAGTACCTCCAGGCTACGTCACAGCCGATGCCCTGAAGTCATTTGGCGCGAAGCATACCATACCATCACTACACGCTTCGTCTCCCTCTGGCATCACTAGCTTGGCTCTATCCCGCCTTAACCCGTCGCAATTTCTGACAGGTGGTAATGACAAGATAGTCCAGCTCTATGACAGAAACACGGACAAGGTCTTGGCGTCCCTCAAGGGCCATACCAAGAAAGTCAACCATGTGGCTTTTCGGGAACGCGAAAACGACCCTACGCTGTTGTTGTCGGGAGGGGCGGATAAAATTGCGAAGATGTGGTCTTATGATTCCTCATCTCAGGACTATGTGCCCAGGTCGACCATCAGGACCCACAAGGGCGAGATCACTGGTGTAGCAGTGCACCCCACCAGCACACTCGCCATCCTCTCATCGCTTGACCATACATACTCCGTGCACGATCTCTCCAACTTTACTCAGGTTTTCCAGTCCATCCCGTCGGACGAGCCTTTCACCTCACTCTCCATTCACCCGGACGGAACTTTCCTAGCTCTAGGAACACCCACCTCAAAGTTACATATATACGACGCGCGGATGTGCAACGTGGCCGCCACTCTCATCCCCCCAGAAAGCACACCATTCGCTGTGACCACATCGTGCTTTTCTGAAAACGGCTATCAGCTCGTCGCTCCTAACTCGCCATCATCCGTCGCAATCTGGGACCTTCGTAAGCAAGAGTCTGTGCGTACCATCTCCCTTGGAGAAAGCTTCAAAGTCAACAAAGTCGCCTACGACGTCAGCGCGCAATATATTGGCGTCGCTGGAAGTGAAGGGGCTGCAGTATTCGCGCGTAAATCTTGGAGCGAGTTGGTAAGATTCGAGGAAGGCGGAGAAGTGATTGATCTCGCTTTCGGACCTGAGGGGAAGGAGATATGGGGCGTTTCTGGAAGAGATATCCGAATTTGGGGCTCTTCCGAGTGACGAATTTTCGTACAGTGCTTCAGTGGTGTCTAAATTTTGTTTTTCTTACGCGACTCCTGCTCTTGTTCAACATTTCGTACATTGCGCGTACATGAGCTACATTTCTCGTCGACTGAAGTATGAATAAAAGTTAAGTGAGGGGTCGGCATTGGATTACAAGATAAGCTACGTGAGTTGCGTGAAAGAAAATGCTCCTCGTTCTCAGGACCACGTCGTAAACCCAAATTTTTCTCCGGGAGCAAGAGTGATAAGCGGTGTGCCCAATGCATCGGCTGTCTTTTGCCAGACGGTGTTTCCCCACCATTTCAAAGGAGTGCCATTCGTGGGATATTGCACGCAGAAGAACACGAAAACCATGGCGAGAGCGACGCCTGCGTCGAGGGCGGCGGAAAGAACGTAGTTGTATCGCATCCACCATCTGAAGTGGTAGCGACGAATGTAGTAGTTGAAAATGAAGCCGGTGATGGTCCAGGAGGCGTAGTTCATTCCGGTGGCGGGCAGAAGGAGGCCGATGCCGGAAAAGAAGACGGGGATGTTGACGTAGCGCCACAGAGAGAGCGGGTAGCGACGCGCGAGGAAATAGAACGGGATAGGCAGAATGGCGCCGATGAGGAAAAAGTAAATCAGAGGGTGGTACCTGTGTCACGCTGAATTTGAATCGTTGAACTCGACAACTCGACATGTGGACACTTACAATGATCCACGGCTAAACAAACGCGCCGGCCCAACGCCGCCCCAGATGAAGGAACCGGCTGCAAAGAATCTCGTCGGATAACAGACAAATCCGTTGGGTTGATTGGGGGAACAAAAGTCGACGATATGGGCGAACATCCATTGCTGGATACCGAGAACCAAGAAACACGAAATCAGAACAGCCACGAGCTGGATGAGGAACATCATGCGAGGCGGGATCTTCATGTAGTGTCCGAGCTTGAGATCGCCTGCAAACGTCACAGGTTGAGCGGTGCCCATGATGACGATTGTCTTGAAAATCATGTTTGCGATAGGACGACCGGGGAACAAATATCCCGCAATCATCTGCGACAGCATGTTTGTAACGACGAGTTGATTCGTAATGGCACGGAGTATGGCAGATGGGATGACCGTGATCAGGGAAACCAAGACGGCGACGACAGCGCCCCAGATCGGCAATTCCGTCGGGAAGATCTCGATCGCGACGAACATCATGACGAAGCAAGGCAACCCCATAGCGATGTACCACCAAAGGGGCACCTCCGGATAGGATTGCATCAGCCTAGAGTGGAAATCTCGTTCGTCTTTGATCGATTGTCGGAGACGGCGAGCAATATCGCGCCTGAACCATACTAACACCGAATCGTCAGCACAAGTGGAAGGGGAAAGAAAGTGGGACGAGCTCACGGAATGTGTGCATCACGACGGATGTGAAAGCGGCGAAGCCCACGGCCCAGTACATGCAATTAGCAGCCGAGACATACATTGGGGAGTATGCCTTATATTTCTCCACGTCGAAGCGGTTGTTGGTAATAACAGATTGCGCATCGTACGGCTGGCCAGTATTGTCGAAGATCGTGATCGTTGAAATAGGCATATACTTCGTGTAGAAAGTGTTCGTGACTATCAAAATCCTTCAGCAACCGAAAAAAAAACGCGATAAGAGGTCGTGCGATGCTCACAATAGAGAATTGGCGTGATGAACCAGAAGCAGATCACGAGCGCAGCCGCCGTGTTGAGTTCAGACCACCACTAATTTTGAAGCGGTAGAATGTGAGATACGCACGATTGGGCATCGAATTCTAGGACTCACTGGAGTAACCAGGGGACTGCCGATATACGTGATCATCGTCCAATCAAAGGTGAAGAGACCCATTCCAAGTCCCGTGTTGGTGCCGAAGAGGGTGTTGACAATAACATTGTTGGGAGCGATCCAGCACGCCCAGTTGAACATGCTGAGGGCCGTGAAGAGATATCCAGGTATCCAGTACCATACGAAGCTGCATACCAATGCGATGCAGAAAAATTTCTCGCGTGAGATGTGGCCCCGCTCACGTTGGCCATAACTTCGGTGGAGTGTGTGGAACAAGGCGCAATTCACCAATACGCCGGGCCAGACCATGGATGCGGGCCAAACAACAAATTGGCGGAGAAGACCACCAAAGGAAAACCCGAATATCTGCGTCGAGAGAATGAGCAATACTTGGTAGCCGAATGGTGGCCGTTGGTCATAAAGAATGCGTTGTGCAGCGATGACATCGGTGGCATAAGCTCCACCACCGGAGACAAAGACGTTGGACATGACGGTGATGCAGACGTGTTCCTTGACATTGAAGGGGCCCGGATTGAGAGACCAGACGCGACCGAACAAACGGTAGCGTGTTGTTGGAAGGATTCGCTCGAGGCCTTTTCCAAGAGGGAGAGCGACAAGTTGCACGACAATGCCCGATACGAAGACGGAGGGATCTGGGACATGTCGATAAATTTCGATCGGGCACCGGATCGTAATGGAGACTTACAGCGAAAGGAGAATACCATGTTCACCCCTCCGAGAATGAGTAGAAGGGTGATGCCCAAGAACCACATCCTGAACGTGTTGACGGGCATGGTCGGATCGTCGGTATTTGCAACGGCAGCCCGGACCTCAGGGTACGGGGATTCGCTAAAATGCTTGTTAGAGAGAAGGATTGGTGCTTTGGGACGGATAGTCACTTTTCGAAGTCGAATCCGGCATCATATCTCGACTCTGCCCGAGAGGTCGATCGTCCCTCTGAATCGAAATGCGACTCGGCATCAATGTCGGACGCAGCGCCGGAGTAATGTGAAGGGGCCTTCTTGTCGTGACCATCGTAAGAGCGACGAGCAAAGGCGCGGACGTCGAGATTGGGGTCGTTCAAATGCTCCAAGGCGAAGTTCACATCCTCAGGGACATCAGGCTTGCCTCGATAATGTGCGCCATGAGGCAGGGCAGCAACTTCAGTCGCGCTGCTGATGGACTTGGTCTCTTCCATGGTGAGCGATGGGGGGAGGAAGGAATTGGGAATTGTGGCCGAGAGCGAGGCTTTTGACTAGGAAGGACCTTGGGAACGCCGGGATGCCCCTGAGGTGCATTCCACGGGGCATAATCCATAAAGAATTGAGTCATGAACGAAAAGATACAATTGTGGGCGAAGTGATACGGTAGGATCACGACAAAAAGAGCAAGTCTAACGGAATGATATCCTGAAATGAGTTTACGGCGTAAAAATGCAAGCGGACGGACCTGGAGAGGTCATGTTGGCGAGATGGATGTCTCGGGTTGGTCAGTTTTCTATTGTGTCGGAGTAGTTATTGTTTCCTGAAACAATGGAGGGTACTTGGCTAAATTAGGTAATCTAAATCTTATCACCGATGGCGGACTTGGAATTTAATCCAGGGTAATCGATCCGTGGGAGTCGTGCGGAGGATCGTCGTTGCTCTGGACCAACAATTAGCGCATCGTTGACTGTCCTTGAGCGGACAAAAGGCTTATTGGAACGGTCCGTCTGCTTGGCCACGACCCACTGATTCACTCAAAGTTCAAACGTCCATTGACTTTGATGCGTCATTACGCCCACACACCGTTCCGTCCCAGTGTCGACCCTGCATGATGCATCTGTTGAACTTATGGGCCAATTTCTTATCAGAATAACCACCCTCGATTAGAAACTTATCTTACCCTCGACGCCGTCAGCATCAATCATTCAGCCGTGTCCCACATAAAAGCCACCGCCACCGCCACACACTACGACTAGCTGAATTACCTTTTTTTGTTCTGTACACGTGTAATATGTCGGCGCTTTATACTGCTTTCTGCGCCGTATGTGTGACGGTGCTAAAGGAAGTTAACAGAATCGTCGATGAACCGTACATGGTATGTTAAATCATGAACAACGACCTTCTATTCAGTATATCGCTCTAGGACGAACCGTTCCATGTCCCTCAAGCTCAGGCATTCTGTCGGGGTGAATACTCCGCCTGGGATCCTAAAATAACGACTCCACCTGGACTGTGAGTGCAGATCACAGCGCTGGTTGTTGATAGATTCGTGATACGACTCTGCAGGTATATCATGAGTGTCGTCCTCAAAAAAATTTTCATGTTCAAATGCACATTGCCAATGCTCCGACTCACGACGATGCTATCCTTACTCGCGCTCCCCATCGTTCTGACTCGACTTCTGTGTCATTACCAACGACAATACCTTCCACAATCATGGCTTCATCCGACTCCCGATGCCATCATCATATCCGCGTTCCCGATCGCATGGTTCTTTGGCTTTTTATACTATACGGAAGTTCCGAGTCTTCTTTTCGTGGCAATGACGATGGTTGCTGCATTCAAAGGCCATCATTGGATTGCTGCTCTGGTGAGACAATATACGATTTCCCTTCTTGGAGGCTCAACGCGAAACTGTCAGACAGGCGGTGTTAGCTGCACTTTCCGACAAACGAACGTGGTCTGGGTCCTTTATGCATATGCTTCCAGCCAGCTGGTATACTTGCGGTTCAGACGTGCACGCCCTGGGGACAAGCCGGTTGTCCGGTTCCACGACCCACCAGCACTGGAAGCAGCCCCGGGTACGTGTGTCTCGTACAACGGCGAGAGCGGCCGAGAGCCTCAATGATCGTCCCTGCCAGGTGATATTATCCGCTCTTTGCTGAGCGTCCTGCGGGTCTTACCGGATATCCTACCAAGTTTCTTACCTTACTCATTGGTCCTGACAATGTTCGCTGCTTTCACTGTATGGAACGGTGGCATCGTGCTCGGTATGTTCTCTCCCTGAACATGAATTGGATTCTGAACCCGGATCAGGGGACAAGGAAAATCATACACTCTCCATTCATGTGCCGCAGTTGTATTACTTTGCGGCCTTTTCGAGTCTGTTCGGGTTTCCGGTCCTCATCTCTGGCAAAGGTGGCGTGCGGAGCATGGTATTGGATGTCTGGTCGCACATGTTTGGCAGCAGGTTGTACGTGATCGCGTGGACGTGCGTTGTCTGTGTTCTTATTTTATTGTTCTGTTTGCAGAAGGACTGTGGTATCTGCAGTTATCATGGCGGTGATGGGCGTGACTATCCACCTGTTTACGTGAGTTCACACTCCAGAACGATGTTTATGTTGCTGTAGTTGGCCCACAGGATCCATCACCCATTCTTACTGTCAGACAATCGACACCTCACGTTCTACGTGTGGCATCGTATATTCATGCGTCATCCGTGTATTCCGTTCCTGTTTATCCCCGGATACCTTGCCTGCGCATGGGCGTGGTTCTTGCGTGCAGGTGTGCTTCATCTCCGATCCGTACCACTTTCGATCATATATTTATACGCGGCACGGCGTCCGCAGGTCGTGACCAAACCCTACTTCAGACTCTGATACTTCCGGTGTTCGTTACTCCCACTCTAGTCCTCACGCCGCTGCTTGAACCCCGGTACTTTCTCACTCCTTACATATTGCTAAGGGCGCAGATAGTCGACACTCCCACATGGGCATTGGTGGTAGAAGGTGTATGGTATACCGTGATCAACGCTGCGACGATGGGCGTCTTTCTATACAAGGAACGAGCGGGAGTTGGTCGGTTCATGTGGTAGCCACCGAATAAACAAATACAAACAACCGAGAGTTGAAACGAACACCGAAACGACCATTTCACGACCGATCTTTTATTCAACATTTATCCTCAGCAATGCCTGCAGACCTCCCGACGGGTGGCGCACCTCGCACCAAAATGTCCACCAGAACCTCCATACGTCAATCATTGAATTTATCCTCTGTTGGGAAAGCTCTTGGAGACATCATCAACAAGGACAGCGAGAAATCCAGGAGGTCAAAGGAAGCGAACTCCCGTCGATTGAGTGCTATTAACCTCGTGCACGCCACCAGCACGTCCTCTCGGTCATCCTTGGATTCAAAGCCGTCTCCGCTCAAAGGGGGTGGCACCCCCGAATCCAAGACGATCACATCCAAGAACCGCAGAGCTTCTGGTGCACATAAGCAAATATCCGAGCATGCCGATATTCATCGTTCTTCCCCTACCCCTCTTGATTCAGTCCCCCCGCAACGCCATTCTTCAGAGGCTCCCCGCTACCCTCTCCGTTCCAGGAGCTCCCTCGCTTCCTCCGCCCTCCCCAAGTACAGACCCAAGTCTGTCTTAGTCGACTCTAGCTCCAAGCAACCTCCGTCGCCTCTCCGTGCTGGCACTCGCAGGCGACTCAGTCACTCTGACGACGAGAGAGACAAACCGGCCGAGTCCAAATCCACACCGAAAACCACGCCTCGTTCTTCAACCGAGAAAATGGCCAAATGCATCAGCCCCCTTCCTCATCGAGCGACTTTCCGGGTCAACGTGACCGCTGTCAATGTCTCTCCCCCGAAGGAGGGCTCGCCCCTAAACCAGAAGATTTCACCCCCTCGTCCAATGAAAGCCGCGAAGACGATGACGTCTTCATCGGCCGCACAGTCTGCCATTCCCCGTCCACCATCGTCTGCATCCTCTGTCGGGTCTACCACTCCGCGCACACCGAAAACTTCTGGTTTGAGGTCTGCGTTGGGACTAGGTAAGAAGACTAGCCAGCAATCCAGTCCGTTACGGGATACGATACGCCTTGCCGGTGAATCACCTTTGGGTCGCCGCACCCAAAAGCTTTTGAGGAATGAGTCCTCCAAAAAGCCCAAAGGCCCGCTGGTCAGCAGCGTCATGTCCCACATTTCAGAGGGAGATGCGGAAGATAGCGATGAAGCTGGCGATGTCGAGTTACTTTTGGCGCCGTTCGCATCTCCAACCGCCCCAACTCCGGCTATGCCCCGCATCCGAACGCCTCACAGTCGTATACAGAGTCCGCCGCGGACTCCTTCTCGTGCCAACACACTTCCTACCCGGGCTGATTTATCCTACCGATCTCCTGCCCCTCCAGACAACGAAAACGCCCCGCCTTGCCGTCCACCTCAGAATGATGTTGCTCGCACTCGCGGGTCCATTCTTTCGTGGGAGCAATTGACTTCCCAGGCTTCTACGATATTAGGGGATGGCGAAGTCGACAATATGCTTTCCGACATTCCTGCTCCGTTCAACGCGGAACCGGTCTCCCTTGATCCGTTAAGCATGCCAGGCAGTCCATGTCTATCCGCCCTGCACTCTCCCGACCGCTTTGGTTCCATTTCGCAGATCCTTCTGCCAGACGTTACCCCCTCCCCGGCCGGACATCATACCCCAAAGTTCGACAGCGCACCTACCGAATTACTTGCCGTTGACTCTGCCATCGTCACACTTTTGAGGTTGCAACTGGCTGCGGCAGAAAACACCGCTAAGGAACGTCTGCACCGGCTCCAATACCTGGAGGAGGAGATTCACGATTTGAAGGATGCTCGGCAGCGTGATGCAGAGGAGTCGGCTAGAACCTTGTCGAAAGCGGAAGAGCAACTACGTTGGAGATTGGAGGCACGAGAGAAGGCCGACGAGGAGAGGGCCGCCTATATTAGCGCCTTAGAAGAACAGGTGCGACACGACCAAGACCACTTGGAGGAAACCATCGAGAAGGCGAAATCCTCTGCTCAGCAGTCGCATGAAGCAGTGCTGAGGTCCCAATGTCGCCGATGGGAGAATGCATGTTCGGCACGTGATGCGAGCGTGGCCTGGAGTTTGGTGTACGATGTCGCCGAAAACGAGCGCGACCGAATTCGGGCGGATGCGGAAACCCTGGCTGTTCTGTTGGCGAGTTTGGATGACTTGTAACGGTTTTGTTTGCTGTGATCTGTATGTTTTCCGTTGACATCCTGCTCTACCTGCTAACAATAATATCGCAGGTATATCCCACACTATCTGGATTTTTCACATCGTCATGCCTGTCACTCTTTTCAGACGAGCATTCACCCTATCTACTAGTGCTAAGATTTCATCCATGTGAAAAATTGTTATAATTATGTATGACCCCTCATGAATGAAAAAAATTATTGACATGCATCCATCGCCACGATGCATGCATCGTACAAACAACCATGATTATCCCCAGGCCTGGCTTCAGCCAGTCGCCCTGTCACTGCATCGTAGATCCTGTCCCGTCTGATCGCTGTCAGCGACGTGATCTGAAGTTGCAGACAATACTCACTCTATAGATCCATAAATAACGTTGACATCGCATTTCAAAGAGCGAATCGACGCCGGCCATCGACTAAAGGTATCTTGATCAAAAACGAAGGAGATGGAAGCCTTTGACGTTGTCGTGTGATAGAGAACGGAAGCCGTCGCCTTGAACCTTGGTGGAACATCCAATTTTCGGGGTAGGACCTCGATAGATAATGGGTACTTGATAGCTATGAGCTTCAACTGGGAGCGAATGTGTGTGCACGAGTCCCAGTAGTCCGAGAGATGCTGTACCACCTGTTTCGTTGACTTAGCATGTCATCCGCAATCAATGAAACGGTGTAAACCTTACCTGAGATTTGGTACGTTCTGGTCCGTTGACGATCTGATCTCGCGCAACGCGTAACCAGAATGCACTGAGTTCGGGATGAGCATCCTTTCCTTGTGTTTTTGCCTCTGCTACGTCATGGATCTGGGTATCCTTCAAAGTGGGCTTGAAACCAAAGCAGGGGATAGATACGCGAAATTGGGAGGCATAGACAAATTCAAACATGTCGGCGTTGGTTTTTGTCACCTTCACCATATGGATTTCCTCCAAAAATTCAAGTTGATCTGATCAGCGATCAGCACCGTGGTAACACGGATGTTAGGGAATGGCGTACCCTTCAATCGGAACACTTCCGCGCTGGTACTATTTTTCTGGATCTGGAGTGTTTTGTTGGCTTGCGCGATGGCTTGCGCTGCTTCTTTTTGTTGAAATTCGGTTTCCCCTATCTTCTCTTGGAGCCATTGAAGCTGCGAAGTTCTCTCAGCGACTTCAGATCTGAGTGACTCGACTTCGACTCTGTAAATCACACGCTCTGAGACACCAAGAATGGGGGGGGGGGAGATGACCAACTTACTCTTGTTCGGTGATAGAGGCCTTGAGCTCATTCAAATAATCCAAGTTACTATTTTCAATTTCAGCGACAGCGGCCTGTTCCTGCTCTAGCTCGCGCATGACCTCTGCATACTCCTCCTCAAGAGCAGGAATAATTTGCTGAGCACAGTTATTGATTTCTTCAAGAACCCGGGCGTCCTAAAACGTCGGCTCGCAACTTAGATCAGAGCGGGAGGGCGACGGAAGGTACTAACCGATTCAAGTTTGGCGAAATTCTCCTCGGCAGCTTGGTTGAGACCTTGGATCCATTTCAGCTTCCAGTCGTACCATTCTGATTTGGCCTTTCCTCTCGCGTTGACCTTCATCAGCTGGAGTTGGTGCTGAAAGAAATCGATATGAATGACAGGCATTTCCGATTATCGTCAAGAAGAAACAACAAACCAGCAACTGATCTCGACCTTCCTCGTCCGCCTGCGAATATTCGCGGAAGAGTTCGGGTGTGAGCTTTGCAGCTTCGTCTTCTGCTTGCTTGTAAACAGCCTTGCTCTCATCAACCCAGTTCTGCAGATCTTGAGATACACGGGTAAAGAGTTTCAATCTCGGGAGGTCAACGCCCGAAGCAACGACGTATTCCGCCAGAGGAACATCTCCGGACGAGAGGCGCCGACTTTGTGGGGGTCGTCTCAGTTGCGACGGATGGGTAGAGCGCCGAGGAGCAGTTATTTCGTCCATAAATCGAATACCCGTCATATCAAAAAATTGTTCGATTGAGATTGGCGGCTAAAACGGCGGTGTCCATAAATAATCACGGCAAAGTAGTATAATAGGTGTAGCACGTACGTCCTCATCATCCTGCGCGAATTCTTGCCCAATGACGCCATCTCGCCACTGCTCGGTCGCGGCCATTTGTATTCCGACGTCATTGTTATCCAGATGTTCACTGGGTTCCGCTTCAAGGCTTGATCCAACTAACGATTGCACCAGAACGTCAGGATCCGGTGTGGACATTGGAGCGACAGTGTCAATGGGCTTCGTGGCTGGCAATTGTCTGCCTTCTTTGCTTGACACACTCAGCTGCTGACCAGGATCTCTGGGAAGCGCCTGCGTTTTTCGAACCCCATCTTGCGGATTGGGAAGGCCCTGCGCGCCCATACTAATCCTCCCATGTCGATTGTTTGCAACCTCAAAAACGGCGGGGTTTTCTGTGACTGAGCTGTCTGCTAGCATACTCCGCCTACGTGCAAAATATCCTGAGGGCCTCCTAAGCGAATGGGACGTTTGGGTGGCAGGTTGCGCTGGAGCAGAGGAAGTCTGGAAGGGGGCTTTCTTGCTTGGTGACAGAGGCTTGGGCACCGACGTATCTATTGACTCTGCTGTAGGCTTACCCGGGACTGCCAGGTCGACCCATTTACTCGCCATCGCCATCCTCTTGGCAGGACTAGGCCTATTCTCGTCGGCTTCAGTGGTCGTCTGGGAAGCTGGGCGCTTGGGGGACGGGCGAGCGACTGGAGGGGCGAATGCAGCAGTTGGTATTTGAGATGGCTTCTTCGGACTTGTGTTCGGTTTGGAAGGAACCTTCGCCCTCGAGGAGGATGGGAAGCTTGGAGTCGATGGAACGGTGGAGGTAGACTTTGGAGTAAACGAGAACGAGAATGGTTGAGGGATTGTTGGCTTGGACAATTTCCGCGCAGCCGGAAATTTCGCACCGGTCGTCGTATCGGATGGTGGAGGATGGAAGACGGTTGGGGGTTGAAAGTTCTCCTCCGGTGGAGATGGCATTTGTTCCTCGCGAACAATGGTAACAGGATCATCTGGCTCCGGAAATTCTCCTGCAAGGATGGCGCCATAGACACTGGTAGTTTCCATGCTGGAAGTAGCTGCACTGAGCGTCCCAAAAGTCCCATTTTGCAACATTTGAGTTATATTTATGGTTTCCTCCCCGTGGCCTACCCTGTCCTCAAGGCTGTTGTCCATACTTGAAAAGCTGTCTTCCATGATCTCCTCGACTTGAAGATCTTCTTCACCTGCGATTGGAAATGACGACCGCGCGTCTTCTAGCCTTCGGACGGCGTCATCCAATTCCATGTCGTCACCTGCGCGGTATGAATTCTCATCGTCTGACGAGACACTGGGCTCCAAAGGTGTGTCGCCTGAATGAGTCATCGCACGGAGGGCAAGCCAAGCGTCGTCTGGTGGTCCCCGCTTCTTCAACGGCTTCGAAAGAGGAACTGTGTATTCTACTCGTTGTTCCATGAATGAAGCGTCCGTTGAGGACTGGGTGTCGTCGGTAAAGGAATCTTGAGACCTGTTCATGTCATAATGATCGGAGGCTCGTGATGCTTGTGACAAGGGGGCGATCGGGATACTCGAAAGGGGAGGGCGACTAGCGGAGGCACGACGGATTGATCGTCTGCGGAAAATGCTCTCGCCCAAGGCTTCCGTCAAATCCATGTCATCGTCATCATCTGCGTCTCCTTCCTCATCATCACCAGAAGTTGCACCTCTTGAAGCTTTCTGAATTTGAAGAAATGCGGCAGGTCCGACTGCGGTGTCGTCCATGTCCATGTCCATAGACAATTCGCCTGCTTCTGTACCGATCGACTGACGGATAGAACTACGTCGCCGTCTGTAGGATCCCGCCCCAGGATACGCGTTTTCGTCGTTAACGAGCAGTTTCCCAGTCCCCTCATCATGTTCCTCCTCAACTGGGGTGGTCGCATCAGAGACAGGTTTCGTCTTGCCCCTTGATTTTCTCCGAGACCCGGGTCCGGCAAATTCTAGTACATTTTTACAGGAAGCAAAGCTAACTCGCCTGGCAATGGATTGCCTTCTTGTGTTGTCCATTTGCGTGTCGCCTGAATCGGAGTCTGGACTGTCGTCCGCAGAGGGTACGTTCAATGAAGCTTTAAGGATGCTCTTCCGCGGCGCCTAGACACCGCGTAAAGTGAGAAGAAAAGGCAAGTTCTAATCGATTCCACAGCTTACTAGACGCGCTTTGTGAATAGGGCTGAGCCGATCGCCACCAACTATGCTGTGACGACGCATAGTTCTGAGATGTAATGGCTTGTTGTGGTTAATCGAGAGCGACTTGCGCCTATTTATTGGGTTATTGGTCGAGATCATCGTGCTCCTCGCCTGTGGTAAGCTGTTGTATCCAATGTTGTGAATGACCGTTAAAGCGAGATTGTCTGCAAAACCAAACCGAGTTATAATAAGTAAGTCACGTGATATGGATCCGCGTTTGACACGTGATCATCGCGCGTTTGTGGAACGTTCCCTGCTCGTGCGCCATGGCCAGCAAGCCGAAAGCTGCGACGAGGGCATCGACACGCATAAAGTCACAAACTCCAGCACCGCAAGGTACTAGGGTCACGAGGGCGAAAGTCGCAGTCGATATTCTTGCTCCATCGGAAGTCAAGAAGAAAGTTACCCGCAAACCGTTGGCAAGCAAGGAGAACGATCCTGATGTTGGGGCATCCAGGGACGGCAAAATTCCAGCCAAGGAAATGCAAAAGAATAAGGAAGGTAAATTTGTGGTGTTAAAAACCGACGACAGAGAGCCGATCATGGTGGGTGATGCGTTCTCGGCTTCTGTCAACTCTCTCAGCTTCTTGTCAGGCATTCCTCCGCATCAGACCTTACCTTGGCGACAGTAAACCAACATGCTTACCCTACTTAACCCCACTTTCTGACACCTCGGTGTGCATGAAAGACCCGAACCAAGTCACAACGCTTGGTGGCAACAGGATCCATCCATCAACGCTTCCCACCACCTCCAAATACACATTCTCTCACCTTTTCCTACCCGACACAACTCAGCGCGAGTTCTTCACAAAGACCACGCTTCCCCTTGTCAACGACGTCCTTTCCGGTCAGAATGCGCTTCTCTTTGCGTATGGAGTAACGAATTCAGGCAAGACGTACACCGTGCATGGAGGAACAGAAAAAGGAAGCGCAGGAATTGTTCCAAGAACTCTGGATGTTATATTCAACAGTATTGAAGGACTCCAGGGCGACGGACGGGTGTGTTTTGCGTTTTCTGGGATTGAGTCAAAATATTGAAGTAAATCACAGTATCGTCCCGTGCGGCTACAGGACATCGAGCTCTCAGATCTAGCCGATGTGCCCTCGCCAGAACTCTCATTGTCTGAACCAGCGCTCAGAGAAGTATTTGCTGAACACCTCGATCCTAGCGCCCTTGAGCCAGAGGTTGATAACACGAGCGTGAAGGTCGACCGCAATTACAGCTATTGCATCTGGCTGTCGTATGCCGAGATTTACAACGAGAAAGTGTACGACCTGTTGGAGAACGTCAGAGATGATTCAAGTAGTTCGCGCTCAGTCCCGTCGAATCTCCCTCACTCTTTGCGCGTCACCCGCAAGGCTCTCCAATTGAAGTCGTGCCCTCGATCCGATTCCGATCCGCCACTCGGGTCTAGTCCTGGGAAATACGTAGACGGGTTGCGCCAATTCCGTGTTCAAAGCGCCTCTCAGGCAAAGGCTCTCCTGAAACTAGGACAGATACACCGACGAGTTTTCGGTACCCTAGCCAATCGAGAAAGCAGCAGAAGCCATGCATTGGTGATAATCAAAGTGGTCAAGGGCCATCGCGGAGAGGGAGGTGTAAGTGCATCATGCATTCATTAGATTACCACGGGTCAATAACCTTGTTGTACAGAATATGGCGTCCTTCCAAGTCTCTCGTCTGACACTGGTTGACCTCGCTGGTTCGGAGCGTAATAAGCAGGCCCAAACTACGGGCGACAGGCTCAAAGAAGCGGGGAATATTAACAAGTCCTTGATGGTTCTAGGGCAATGTTTAGAGGCACTACGCGCAAATCAACGTCGAATGTTGGCCAATGCAATTGTCGAAGTCGGGAAGACAGATATTCGAGAGTCACGAAAGGCGCTAGCGGTCGTACCATTCAGACATAGCAAGCTTACGGAGGTGTTGATGGATTATTTCGCAGGAGATGGGAGAGTCGTATGTTTTCTCTTCCATCTTCCTCCCAATCTTCCTGAACTCACTGCAACAGGTCATGATTGTGAACGTCAATCCCTTTGATACAGGCTATGACGAGAACTCGAACGTCATGAAATTCGCAGCACTTGCCAGAGAAGTATATGTCATGCCTGCCCAAGCACCAGCTCGCCGCATACCGGCAACTGGTCCACTGTCTCCCACAAAGGCGAAATCGAAGCCAGTGGCTCAGATCGAAGAAACGAAAACGGCACCACGACGCAGGAAAGTTACGATATCGGTGGATGGGAAGGATAGGAAGACGAGCGGAGCCGTGGTGGAGATCCTGGAGGGTGAGTCTTAGTTCGCTGTCGGGATCGCACGTCGTGATGATTTATCAGAGGATGAGCCAAATGATCAAGACGATGGAGAAAGCGACGTCGAGTCCATAAATCCACTAGTCGATGCATTGTTTGACGAGATTGAGGAACTGAGACACAAAGTAGGTCCAGCGTACGGTCAGAGAATGCTAGTCCTTACTGAACTGTTGGCATAGTTGTTCGAATGTGAGATGAGATGCGCCCTTGTCGAGGCGGAGACCCGTGAAGAAGTCATGAAAGAGATGGAAGAACGCATGAGAAGCATGGAGCGAATGCACATCAGACGACTGATGAACGAGGTATGGTGTCACCTTTCTAGCTATCTCATTTCTTGATATTCTCCGTCTAGGTGGAAGAGAACGAGAAGAAAACCGACGCAAAGATTGATTTGCTCCACCAGTCGGGCATGTTTGGAAACAGCCCTCTGAAGAAAAGCTCGTCTTTGCAGCATGTTTTCCCACAAGAACATCAGGTATGCATATCCTAAACACAGCGAAACAATCAATCAACGTGTGTGCCCAATAGGACACAGCGCGAGATGACTTCGGTTTTGAAGAGGAGCTTGCGTTTCACAGTGACGAGGAATCTGAATCAGACTCTAATCCGGCCACATCGCCATTAGCCAGAAAGGTTCAGAAGATGCGACAATTTGTTCCAGACGGACCGGAAGCTATTCTTCTCCCATCGGATGATGAGGAGATGACGGAAAGAACGGAGACAGATGATGACGAAGACGAGCTAGAGAGCGTGATCGAAAGCAGGACCAGTGAACCGACCGACAGCATCACGACCGACGATGAGGACGATTGGGTGGTTCCAGCTCCAGAACGGACTCCGCGACCTTTCAAATCAACATCCACAACGTCCTTTGAAGTGACATTCCCAGACTCCTTGTTGTCTCTGGTCACTGGAAAAGGAACCGTGAAACGACCAACACGAGTGACCAGACTTACTGAAGGACTTACTGACCTGTCTATAGCATCGGATGACGCCATTGACCTGCTGTCCCCCAAAAAGGCGGGTCAACGGAAAGAACAGCATGCGCAACCAAAGACACGGTGCGAATGATCAACAATACTGGATTGCAGCTGACAATTCAACCTTGATCCAGACAACCTGCAAGAAAAGCAGCGGTGTCGAAGGGACAAGAACAGCAGGCTGGTGGGGGCAGAAGCACGCGGTCGCGCAAAGCGCGCTGATGTCTCAGATCTGAGAGTCGGCTTGCTACTGTACCAGTACTAGTTGGCTCAGCGTTTGCCATCAAAGAACGTAAAAATTCCGGATCCGGTACAGACCTCGAGCTCAAGCTTCACATACGTATACTTTCTGCGACAGTCCAATCAATGCATACCGTATTACTTGGATAATTCGAACGGAAAATACAGATGGTTGACTGTCAACAATTCTGTCATGATCGTATATAGATATATATGAACCTTGAACAAAAAATAGTCTTGGTGGCATCCAAGAAAAGTCCATATCGCCTCCAGGTATAAGAAGAAAGTGAAACGGCTCCACCGTCAGAGAAAATGCCATCCGCACGGTGTCAATGATACGAGCTGGTGGAGGAGAACGCTTCTCGAACACTCTTCCTCAACTCCTCGTGATCTCGTCCACTCATACTTCCCGAGACAGATGAACCTGGATGCACATGAGATGAGTGCACGCTAGCTGGCACCATCACATCAATATCCCCTTCCACAATATCCAAAATTCGTTTAGCCAGCATCTGAATTTCGCCATGGCCCTCCCCAGTATCTGTTTCTTGATAGGAATGTGTTTGTGAGCGGTGAGAACGAGGGGTGCCAGCTGACGAGGTTGGAGAAGATGGTCGCGAAATTGCAAGGTTACGGATATTCGGAACCAGTAAGCTGGAGCTCCGAATGTTGCTGATCAATTGTGGGTCTAAAGAGACGAAGATGTGAGCCCACGATCGACAGCAATCAGGGAATGACGCTGACCACTGGAATCCATGAGCTGAACGATTGTCCACACAGCAATGTGTTGGAAAGTAGCATCGGGACTTGTCAGGAACCGAAAGAGGTAGTGATGTATTCCGCCGTCAGGTCGATCCCAGACATCGTTGAATGCACTGTAATCGTCAGCGGGTGTCCGGCCATCTAGGGTACAAATGTCAACAAGAAAGGACGCTGGGAGTGGGTCGAGAAACAAGCCTTTTGAAGACAGGTTACCGATCGCGGCAGCGCTGTTGCCCTGCACCTCGGAACTGGGCGAATTAGTCAGCGGAATGAGCACCTCCAGAATGCCCATTTCGAGCAATTGCCCCTTCAATTCATCTGCACCAGAACCGAGTTCAGAATGCCATCCACTTAAACGAAAGGGCTCCCACATACCGCTCAGGGCCAAGACGGCGATACAGGCCGTCATCTCGCTTTGCACGTTCATGGGGACTTCGAGCACCAGCTGCTTGATGGACTGCACAGCACCCGCATTCACGATCGCAGTCTTATTCTTCTCCGAGCTCGCCGCGAGATTCCGCAGTGTTGAGATAGCATGGCACTGCACTTCCTCATTGTCTTTGAAGGACAATAGATTGATGAGAGGTTGTAGGAATCCAGACTCGATGATGGGCGATTCATTCAGAGGATGTATTGAGACATTCCGCACACAGGCGGCAGAGGAGAGAATCAGGGGGAGGTAAGAAGATTGCAAAAGGCGAAGCAGCGAAGACAACCCATCAGCCTTGACAATCTCGACCTGATACTTTTCTGCATGGGAGATGAGTGGGGACTGCTGATGACGAAAGAAGGCAAGCACCGTCACTGGCAAGATTCCGTAGCGCTAGAGCCGATTGACATTGGACCTTTAGGCTTGGACTGTCCATGAGATTCACCAAGCTTGCGACAAGTTTGGGCTCGCTCTGAGCCAACTTTTTCCGATTTGCGCCTGGACATTTGCGAATGAGGTTGTGACAAATGAGGGAGTATAAAACAATTTCCCGACCATCAACGGCGATATTGCTCAGAGCCGTAGTGCAGTAGTATTGCACATCAGTGTCTGGTGAATTCAGAAGGCTCACAAGAACGGGAATCGCGCCTGCGTTGACAAGTTGTTGACGATTCTCGTCTACAACAGCATCAAGGATAAGAATTGGAGGCTGTGTGGGCAGCTGGGCGCACCAGAATGAGTCATGTTTAGCAACGCTCCTGTGGCATTGCGCTGAACGCGCATGTCTTTTGATCGCGCTAGTCGAGTAAGAGGCACAAGTGCACCAGACTTGGCAATCTTCGTCTTGTTATCATCTGTCAGCAATGACAGCGTGAATATGAATTTACCACCTTCCTTGACAACAACATTAACAAACCATGAGTTGCCAAGTTCGTGACACACCCGACGGCATTGCATTGCACTTCCACGTTAGGGCTGAGCATTTGTCGAATCAAAGGTTCAAGACCACCGAGCTTGACGATGAGAAGTTTGTTTTCCGCTAGAACACAACAAACATAAGCGTCGCGAGGTGCGGCAGAGATGCTCGGCTCACTGTTGACAGCGAGATTTCCCAAAGCAGCGCTCGCAGCTCGTTGCACCTCTGTGTCGTGACTGCTCAACAAGAAAAGGATGGGATCCAACGTGTCACGGCCAACTGGCCTGACCTCCTTCTCGGTGATTTCAGCGAAGGCAAGAGCTGCGCTCCTTTGAAGATCGACATTGTCCGAAAAGGAGAGGGTCGTTAGGGCTGAGAGAGGTTCTCCTTGGAAGAAATTTGTCGAGGTCCTGTCTGTGCTCCAAATGTCAGCTGCGTCACGGATTGATAGCCATCGTGCGTGAGATCGGTGCGCACTCTCTAGGAATTGGAGAAGGTCTGCGACGGCCTCTCGTTCATTTTCCAGCAGCAAGGGTTCGTACGCTTGCGACCTGCGCGAACGGACTGCGACTGGCTACGTGAGAATTCGGAGTTTTTGAAAGCCGTGGTTGACTCACAGCACGATTCACAACAGCTACCAATGTTTCCCATCATCAAAGGCGTGTGTAAAGGTAAAACGAGGTGACCGTGAAGACCACAAGCTGAAGGTGGAATTCTGCTGAAATCAATCTCGCAAATGGGAGCGGCGTGGTCAACTGATGCTCGGTACTTGCCGAACACGGCACATCACGTGTTTATTACACTTCGTCACTATAGTACAGTACAGTACAGCGTCTGCAGCAATAGCTATAGAATATCAAGCTCGACCTCCCTTTTTCTTCTTGTTCACAACTTTGAACCCACCCCATTCTGGTTGCGCAGGCTTCGGTTGTGACTTCACCACATCTGCAATTGACACAGGCTTCGCCCCTCCAGAACCACCTGCACCGTGCTGTCGGGATGCAGCTGCGTCCGCCTTCCGCTTATTCACGAACTCCGACGCAAACCTTCGGCCATCCAATGTAGTGCTGTTGGCGTATATCAGATCAGAAATGATCTCCATGGTTGAAGTGTCTGCATCTAACGGAAACGACAGCAACATCGAAATGATCTCCTCCACTGCAAGGAAAAATCTGTCGGTTGAAGGAATATTACAAAATGTGGAAAACATACCGTTCACAGCGTTATTGAGCCCTTTGAGAGATTCACTGACCCACTTCAGGAAGTCATGGGAGGGGGATGCTTGCTCCTCTGACTTGGCAGGAGGTGGGGTAGAGGCAGGAGGGGATTTCGCAGCCGAGGACGCCATGGGAGTTCGGGTGGAGGCGGTCCCGTTCGTTCGAGTAGGAGGTGAGGGCACAGATGGTGCCGGAGGAATTGAAGGTGGCGGTGGTCGACTTGGGGCGATCACCGCAGCAGGGACCCTCCCGCTTGGTCCCACCGTCATCCAAGCTCCGCCCGTTGAAGGTGTTGCAGGCTGCACGTTGTGGGTAGGTAAGCCAGCAAACATCCAGGCCTAAGCAGATGCACCGACCTTTGTGACGGACTCGGAGTACACCCGTTTCGCAGCAGCAGCGGCGACTGTCTCCTTTAGAGGAATCTTTTTGCGTTGTTCCTCCTCTTCCTGTATTTCCTTCATCGATCTCTTCGTCGAAACAGCCTTGCCCGTGTTGGTCCATACTGCTGATGCCGAAGCCGTAGAAGAAGCAGCGCCTGGTGTGTCTTTGTGCGATGTGCTGACGCGTGAAACCCCTGCTTGGGACGTCGGAAGACCCCAAGTCGCCGTGAAGGCTGGTAGCTCCTCGCCAGCGGCCGGCGCACCGGCACCCCGAGTCTGCCGTTCTCGCTCCCTCTCCACAGCTTTACGGGCTTCACTCTTCTTAGCCTCAGCATCCTGGATATCTCGAAGGCTCAAGGTGGTTTGAGAATGCTTGGTCTTCTTGGTCTCGTCCTCATTCAGCCAAGCCGCCTTGATCGGTACAGTGGGAAGGTGGGGTGAAGATGGACTCGTTGGGGTTTGGACGGGAGCAGGCGTCGGTTTGGAGGCCGGCCCCTGCACGTGCGCGGTGGACTTGCGTCGAGACTTGGCAACTCCCGGTGCAGGCGGGACGGAAGTCGCTGGTGCGAGAACGGGTGACGGTACTGATTCGCGGGTTGCACCTTGATGCGAATGATCGAGAACGGTGTCAGCATTAACCTCACTTTCCCCTTTGTTCGCCAATGCCTGTTGATATTGATTGTGATGACCAACGTTCTTGAAAGTGAGGCTGTTGGGCCGTCC
>CEMM01323765.1:59455-73931 GCA_900068975.1 Hygrocybe conica
TCCCTCATCCACCATACCCTGTGATGCCACAAACCACCGTGATTTGTCGCTTGTTACGGAACTAGGCAAGGTTGCTTGATTTGGGCGGACCCAGGTATGCTGAGGCGGGGCTGGTTGACCGTTTGGAATCGTATTGGCTGAGGTTGGGTGGGATGGACCAAAAGGGTCGGGTCGTCGGACCACCGTAGGATCCTGAGTGGCCCAAGGTGATCGAGCGCTGACAATTGGCGAGACCGGTGCGTTCGCACTCAGCGGCGAGATATATTGACCCGGCGGTTGTTGCATGGGCTGTGGTGGTGCAGCATACGAAACTGGGGCTGGTGCAGCGTATTGCTGATTCGCGCTTGCAAATGGCCCATTTGAGAGATCATTTCGGTCAATTTTGGCGGGTAATGGGTCATCTTCTGGCATGTGTTGATGTTCCAAGTCCCCACCTACATAGTCAGCACCATGGAGAGGACCCGTGTTATCGTTGGAGTAGAGGACCTCCTGACTCTCCAACCCGGGGTATACGCCTTGCGAGCCTGAAATCACGGATGAATCGAGGCTAGCGGAGAATGAACTCGTATCGGTAAGTGTCCTGTTTGTTGACATGCCATCAAACTGCGAGCCCACAGCGTTACTCGGAGCAGACCAATTCGAGGAGAGAGAAGTGTCGTAATCACTGCCAACTCCATACGAGTTCAGGGTACGAATGGGTTGAGAGGCATCCGGCACTGGATCGTGATATACGTTTCTCCTTACCCCAGCTAACGCGGAAGTGTCAGAAACTTGAATAAAGCCGGTGGCACGTGGTGCTATGTTGGTATCAAAACCAGACTGACGAGACGCGATGTCCGGAGAGTCAATCGGATATACTCCACCTCCAAAGGATGAGGTAGGAGAGTCAGACATGCTGGACCCAGGTCCGAGATAGGACTCCAACGCTTGGGTGCGAAGGGCTCCCTGTGGGGCAGGGTGATATGGTTCGTTCTGGTCGAAGGATACGCCTGTCGATGATGGTGAAGAGTCCGGTTGTGGAAACAAGCCAGGTGGTGTTTGATGAGACAAAAAGATCTTTCCCCCTCCCGCGCCTCGAATTAGGTCTGCAACTGATATCCAATCAACGTCGACATTGGTACGCCGCATCCATAGTTCGGGTATAAAGTAGCCTTCATCATACCACTTTTGCATCAGATCGGCTCTGAAGGGACCTGTGGACCACATGCTCAGCTAGAAGATTCGTGAGCAACAGAAGCAAGGCTTACCTTGCACCTGTCCTTGGGGATCCAGATAGGACCATTCAACGCTTGCCAGATCCTGAGTACTGTCAGGATCCGAATAAACCGGCCCTGTTTCGATATCCGTTTCATTCAACAAATTGCTCGGACTCTCATTCGTCGATAAACAGCCATCGATTACCGGCGCTACGACTTGCGGATGTGCATCGTCCTTGAGCGTATCATGAGGGAAAGCGGAGGTCGAGTCCAAATGTGCTAACGGCGTCCCTGACCCACTCGCTTCATCCGGATCTGCTTGTTGTTCCGCTATGGTTTCCGATCCTTTGCTTTCAGTCTGGGCGTCACCAACACCTAATTCTCCTCGCATAGCAGCTCCCCGGAGATATCCGTCCGACGTTCGACGGCGAGAGGCCCACGAATCACCACCACTGAGTACACCGTCAAAACTTGGAGCAAAACCAATACGAGGCCGAGGTGATGGTTGCCCACCGTCCTTCGGAGTCAGGACAGGTGCTGTGCCAGAGGATGAAAGCTTTCTTTGCGTCGTTATTGGAGGTTGATCTAGGAAGCGAATGCCTATCAATACAGAATTCTGCGTGTTGTGACAACCGCAATTATTACCGGTGCCATCTCTGCGCCGCATGAGAGATCCGAAGCGTTCCCGCAAGGGGCTCCCAGTAGCGGAATTACTATGATTACTTCTGAGTCGCTCACCACTATGAGAGGCGGTCGAGAGTGAAGAAAGGAGATCACTAGATTGACGTCGACGCATGTCGGAATTGAGAGTGCCCACAAATAACTACACGAGGCTGATGTCAGAGCACAGGACGGTAAAACAAAAGAAAAGGCACACCTTCTTTTCCGCCTCGGTCATCTCTCGCAGTGCGATAGGCTCACTTCCGACTTCACGTACGACCCCTTCCCAACGTTCCACTTCAAGACCTAATCCACCCTTGCCCCCACCATCTTTGTATATTTTGAGTAAATCCTCTTTCGAATAACGGAAAGGGTGAGCCTCGTCGCGTTTCTCGGGCAACGACACCACCGCAGGAGATACTAACGCCGAATATGTGGACGCGGCAGGAGATGCATTCACGGTCGACGGAGGTGACGGGTCAGGCTGTGTGCGCGAGACAGGCTGCTTGTTGCGCATCCATTCAGGACCAAAGTGCATAGTTGTAGTAGCTGCCATTCTTTTTTTCGATATATTCAAGAAGGGACGCTGATTCAGGCTTCGGTGATTAGCGGTGAGGCGTCGAAAGGTAAGAGATTAAAAAAATAATCTCAGAGATGGAGAACCGTGACACCGGCGCTTCGCAGAGTTTAGGGCAGGTCGTAATAACTTAAAATTGAAATGATTGTCTACAGTTTAACTCGCCATTGAGAGACCGGAAGGGCTACAGAGTTTCGAAAACATGAGTGATGGTGGGAGGATTTTAATATCAGTAGATCTCCCACCTTGGAGCTTATGAGCACGCGGTATGATCACCGCAACGAGGAATATGAGCCCAAATGCCATGCAGAGCCCAGTGACGAGGTAGTAACCATCGCGTTCCGTCACACATTCACCCCCAATCTCTTTGCATGTTGTCTTGCCGTGATCCGACACGCATTCCGAAGCTGGAAAACGTGATGAAGGCACGTTACGGGTAAGGTAAAAAGGGAACGACGGACCTTTGATGGATATCTCTGCCCCCACCTTTTGCACTTTGCATGTTGCCACGGTGAACAAGTCCACGCCTATCCGTTGCTTCCGTCATAACGTTGTCTAGGTGAAGGAACAGTACACATGCCTTTGAGAATAAACCATTTTGGCCACGTCCCACCCATATTAGCAAATGTATTCAATAACTGAGATGAAACCGTCAGACGGAATGAGCACGGAATTCTGAGAATCACACACAGTCATGTATGTTCCTCCTATGACGGGATCCGATATGCGGGTATGAAAAGCTGAGATGCCGACGAATTGCACAGTGCTAGGGAATGGAATAATCTGTCAGTATCAAGTGAGGTCGCCTGTTCGTCACTCACGAAGTAAAGCCTGCCAATACAGTATATACCACCAAAAAAATGAAGAAGCCCATCGTGAGTGGAGGCTTCGGGAACCACAAAACTATCAAGGCAGCCACAAGCGTGAAGAGTAAACGCGGCCAGAACGCAAGCACCCAGGGGCGAAGTGGTTTGCTTCCCCGCGACCAGCTTGCGACGAGCCATCCGGCCATTATT
Source organism: Hygrocybe conica (assembly GCA_900068975.1). Classification (NCBI taxonomy): domain Eukaryota; kingdom Fungi; phylum Basidiomycota; class Agaricomycetes; order Agaricales; family Hygrophoraceae; genus Hygrocybe; species Hygrocybe conica. The sequence goes on from CEMM01323765.1 coordinate 62,905, forward strand.
TGGAAGGGAAAATCTATCAGGACAGCCATAGCTAAGTCTTCGCGTTTCAAGCCCTTCTCCACCATCTTAAGCGATGTCACGGCTTCATTGGCGGCAAATCCGATTTTGGCAAAAAAGTGGATAAAGATGAGCCATTGAATATCTGAATGGCACGAGTGGTGAGAGAAACGTCCTGCCAGAAAGCTCAGGTCTTTACGTTTCAACTTGCAGATAGTCCATATTGTCGCGTAGACATCGTTTATACTCATTGGTGTGTCAATTACCGGTTCCCTGTCCTGAAATTTACATCATGTCGCAAATCCGGGAACACAACTTCATTGACGTGCCTCTTTTTTGAAAAACGCCAGCCAGAGGGTAACGGAATAGCACATCACACTCCAGAATTTCATGTATGCACTGAGAGTTAGACGCGGCAATCCCCACTTCATTCTGAGAGAAACGTAAGTAAATGCACGCCTTAAAGGATCACGACAGACGCGTACGCAAAAGCTTCGCTATTGAAAGCAAGAAAGACTGTGAACGACATGAAAAACCCGGTGTTCAGACCGATAGTTTGACACGTAGATGCATACGACAAGTTCTCGTGTGATAGAAGCGTAAGAGCCCAACCTAAAGTAGTAGTTCAGCGCAGTGTCGAGGGAAAAACGCCAAAGTCACCATCGACAGCAATGTCTAAAACCGTGAATTAGCATTGGGGAAGTATGGACGAGAAACTATTCGACCTTGCGTAGCAGAAAGAAAAACCAACATTGTGAATACCACGGTCAACTGATTAAGATGTTGTCCAGGCTAAGGCAATCGTTGAGTGATACGCAAGGGGGATTAGGGGGGTGAACCAACTTGGTCAAGCAACGTCTGAACGTTGAGGGAGATGTACAACATCAAAGAGCCGACGACCAGCTGCATAGGAATAATCCACGATTTCCTGCGTCCAACCGATTTGAAGTAGACAGAATCGACTATCGGCGACCACAGAAGCTTGAGGGAATATGGATAACTTGATAAGGCAAAAGTTCCGAGCTGAGCGTATGATAGATGTTCTCGCAAGAGAAAGGGCACGGATCCTGCAGAAAGGCGTCAAGTTTTATGTGACATCTGACAGGCATGCGCTCACCTAGAGCAAGACCTATCTGTCATGATGTATCGTCGGACTGAAGGTGTGACTTTGAATGTATTAACACTCACTGGGACACCCTGTATGAGGTCTGAACGCAGCTGAGGTCGGTCTTGCAAGGGGAGAGCTATAACGAACTGTACTCACAGAGCACACAGAGGAGGACCATCGCCTTCTTGTCCTTTGTCGATAAGGAGCGTTTGGCGGTATCATGATCTACCACATCGATATCAACCCCCACGGCCGCACGCTCTCTCTCTTCGTCACCCAACAGTGCCAGCTCGACTTCGTCTGAGTCCGTACCACCATTTTGTGCAGTGCGAGGTGTTTTTGGAGTCCGAGGTGATATAAAGATACTTTCTAAGGATGAGGATACGCCCATGCGGTCTCTCGCTCGCGGCATGTCAGGATTCCGCTCTGTAGAATGGTCGCTCTGTCGTCTTCTTGCTTGTTTGCCAGAACGGCGCGTGGACATACGAATTCTACGGAACACGACGGCGTGCGATCAAAGTAGGTAGGAAAATAAAATCATCGACACGACACAACAACGTGCGGCAACGGCCGACTCTGATTCACAGCCACTTTCTCAAAAATCGCAATGTCAAGGAAAGGGAAGAAAAGAAAAGAAAAAGAAAGAAAAAAAGCTTGTAGTTGTCGGGTGTTTGCAGGTTTACCGGTAATCGCTCAGGCTTCGAGAGTTGGACGCCAACCTTGGAAGTCACGGAGTTGATAGACGTCACTCGAGACGTTCTGGGCTTTTCGGCGCCTTGAGGTTCGATCGGAACGATGACCCACGGTTTGTGCGATTATATTGATGCTTTGGCAGAAGGTGAGAACGGCTGTGCTCAGAACCTGCCGCTATGATGTACTAATCCTATCTCTAACGTTCCAGTCGTCATAGCTCCGAGGTCCCCTGCCTTATCAGCCGGCCATCAACATCCGCCGTCTCATCTTTTCCCGGACAGCTGGAGCATGAACAGGTCTACGATGTGGATATCCAAAAAGCGGTGTGCATCCATCTGCACTAATCCACTTCGGGACGGACTTAGCACTGTTCGGAATAAAGCTGGAGGGCTGGTTGGGTTCTAGATCCCTGCATTTCTCAAGCTCTGACAGTCAGCAACTCTCAGGATGATAAGATCACTAGCTTTTGTCGCCTTCGCCTTCCTGGTCGTCTGGCTTTTCAAGTCTCTCGTACGCTTTGTATCCTTGCGTTTTGCCCTTCGACATATTCCTGGACCTGGTTCCTCTTCCTTCCTCTGGGGCGAGGAATGGAACCTCTATCACCGCAGTCCTGGGTCACAGTACGCCGCCTGGCATAGGAAATTCGGAAAGGTCGTCAAGTTCACAGGCGCTTTCGGGGTAACCATTGTGCTTTACAAGCCTCGGACGACCGCCGCTTAGTATTCATTCCTTGCAGCATCAAATAGTGTCAATAACCGATCCCCGTGCCATCACATATATCCTCTGTGAAGACACATATCGCTTTCCCAAGCCTCATGGTGTGCGTGCATGGTTCAGAGCCCTCCTCGGAGAGGGCATTCTTTGGGTAGAAGGTAGCATCTCTAAATTGCAGTTCTCTCTCTGAATCTGATAGCCGTTGTTCCAGGAAAAGAGGCACATGAGATGCAACGCAAGATCCTCGCAACCGCAATGAGGTATGTGAAGCTTTTCTCGACCAATTCATTCTCATGAACAACCGTCTCAACAGTCAGCAGTCGATTCGCGACCTGACTCCAATTTTCCACGAAACGTCCGCTAAGGTGAGCGGCTGACAAGCAAATACCATTATTTCTTGCTAACTTTTCTCAAACATCAAGCTTACGACGCAGTGGATAAAAATTCTCGACTCTGGACACACAGACCAAACGGAAATCGAGATCACAAGCTGGGCAAGCCGCTTCGCGTGAGTGTATCGCTCATGCATTATTGACTTCCTTTCTATCTTGATTTCTTCCAGGCTCGATACTGTCGCCCGCGCCGCGTTTTCTTATGACTTCGATTGTCTTGCTGGCGGACACCACCCTCTTGCAGAAACCCTGGACGGACTCACGAATCAGGAGAACAGCCTGTCCTCATTTTACATGCGAGCTCTCTTTTGGATCTTCCCCTCAATTCTTTCCATCGGGATGAAGGGAGAAATGGTGAGGCGTGCCAAGAAAGAATTGGGCGACACAGCGCTCCGCATGCTGAAAGATGCCAAGAGTGCTGGCGATGCAAGTGGAAAGACGTTAATGGCCCTTATGCGTAAGTGCTTCATGTCTGCGAATGCGATCGATTCTGGAAGAACTTTAACATTATTCAGAGAAGTCCAGCAAGCACGAGACAACTTCGGGACATCAAATGGACGAAGATCATATCATTGCTCAGCTGCGCACAATCATCTCTGCAGGATATGAGACCATCTCGGCCACTATTGCTGTAAGGCTCACCCAGACTGCCACTTCCAGTGTTGTACTCAAACCGTGGCTCCCTCTTTACCGTAGTGGATTTTGTACGAACTGAGTATCAATCCGCACCTCCAGCAAGATCTGAGAGAGGAAATTTCGGTACCCGGAGATCCGTCGTTCGACGATCTAAATCGGAAGTTCCCACTGCTGGATGCTGTGGTGAAAGAGACGCTCCGCATTCATCCGCCCATATCTGAGAATCATCACGTCGTAAGCGGCCAGTTCAATTATTCACAGTAGATAAAGTTCAACGATCAAACTAGGCTGCGGACACAATATCCGTTCCTCTGTCACACCCGCTTCCCGGCACCAAGAACATGCATGTCATTATTCCCAAAGGGACCATCATAGCGATACCAGTCAATGTTGTCCAGCAAGATCCCGACGTTTGGGGCCCAGACTCTGAACTTTTTCTCCCTGAGCGATGGTTGGACCGAAAGAAACAAGGCCTATCCCTTCGACGTGATGTTTTTGCTTTCAGCGAAGGGTGTGCAATACTTAGCAGGTTGTCAGCCTCGGTTTTTGAATCTGACGTCTCGCTTACAGTCCTCGGACTTGCATTGGAAGAGCTTTTGCGATGGCCGAGATCAAGGTCAGATCTGACGTTGATCTTTCTTCCAGGATGCCTCTGACCTGCATTCAGGCCTGTACAATCGCTCTTCTACGCCATTTTTCTTTCACTTGTCCTTATGACATCGAAGCATTTCAGAGCTTCGTCGTCAGGCCCCGTGTGAAGGGAGAAGGACCAAGTTCTCTCCCTCTGGTCGTTCGCAAGATCGCAGCATAGGCGTCGGCTGGGCATGTGGACACTCGTATTATTAAAATAGAACATTGCAGGTCGCGACGAGCAAGGCAAAATATGTCCTGGTGTTCCATTCAACCTTCCAGCGTTTCGTTTGGTGTGAGGTCCAATAGTTGGTCCGAGTCAATCATATTGGCTTGGGAGAGCGCAGACCTGAGCACATCGCCTGTCTCGTCGATCGAACGGAGGAAACGCAGTAATTCTCGGCAGAGTCGCCAGTCCTTCGCATTAACAGCGGCCTTCAATAACCGAACGGCATCGTCGTTGTCTTGGTTGAGCTGTTCCAGATGATGCAGAACTAAAAGATAGGAGCCTGCCGTTTTCAGGCGCTGTGTTGTAAGGCATGTCTATCATCATCAATTTTAAGAGAAAGGACAAACACTCTAGTTTTGAAAGCACTTGCCTCGAAAAGTGTCTTCGGATTGCCCACGAAACTGAATAACCGTCGCCACCTGGTCGGCTCTGTCTTGCGAGCACATCCAACAACGACATCCAAAGCAGCGTCGAAATGATCGAGAAACTCCACCACAGCTGGTAACACCCCATTGCTATCGGCTCTCGAAAAATCTGCGGTAGATTCCAATTCCAAGGTTGCCTCCGATTCAACAACAGTGTGAAGCAGGATCTCGAGTGCATGACTGAAGAAAACGAGGGTTTGATAATTGGAAGCGAAGTCAACAGCCTCCTTGATCTGTCCGACTTCGAGTTGGTACCGCAAGATGTGATGGAGAAAAAGATGTGACTGGAGCAATCACGGTGAGCACATGGGATGATCCGAATCAGAAGAGAACTCGAAGACCAACACTGGTAGTATGTCGGAACAAGACGAATGGCAAATTTGGGCGGAAAGCTGTTTCATGTTCTGTTCCAATAATGATCCCCTTGTCCATTAGGACAGCTGTGAAAGGAATCGATCAAGATTCTTGATGTTCCCACAGCATGGCCACTTACAGAGAGGATAAAAATCCAACGGAATACACAAGTTCTCTTTGATACTCTCCAAAACGTGGGCCTGATCGTCAACGGAGGGGTTTTCGATCGATAATGCATTCAGCCACACCCTTATGCCCTGACCATCATAACCCCACAGCGAATTTTCCAGGGTCCCTATACCTCGCAGGTGAGTCCAGCAAAACTCGATACGATCTGCAAATATCTGCAGGTCATATTTAACTTCTTGGTGTCCAGACTGCCACACGTCAGCCGCGCGTGTGAGAGGACGACATAAAGGCACACCTTTCTTGGTCGTAGGAGGACGAGTCGACCTCCAACCATCATCAACACAGTGGCAACCGCCAGATCTCCCGCGGGATCTCCAAACTCTGTAAGGTTAGGTGAGACCAATGCCGAATACAGATTCCGCCACCCACGTTTCTGTGCAGCAGGTATCATCCAACTCAGTAACCTCACCGCATTGGGAACCGCGATTATGCCATCGAAGGTGATGCTTCCGCATAAATGTAGCTTTATCGCATCTGCCGTGATGACGATCAAGTAGTGGTACAGCGTGTTGTCGGCAGTGTAGACCAGCAGTGAGTTATCCACAAGGGAGACAATGACGACAGGCGAAGTTGTGATTTCACGATGTAGAACGTTTTGATTGCTGAGATCGAGATCGCGGGAATATAAGCGGATCTGCTTGGAAAGTCAATACCTGAAGCAGCGCTGAGACATTCCACAACGAACTTGGTACGACTTGGCGACTTCAACCGCAGCGATCAGAACATGATGGAACCAAACTAAACCACCCTTCACCACGAATGCCTGTTCCTGCATCTCGTCGCCGAACAACTTCCATCGTCCTGAAGAGGTGCTATAATGAATAAGTCCTCGTCGTCCGGCCAGAGCAATGAGTCTTCCATCATTGCTGAGCGCCGAGTATCGAATGGGCCAGTTGGTGGCCAGATAGCTCTGTGGAATCTGTGCCGAGTTGCAGGCGACAAGCGAGGGTACAAGAGAAACCTGCCTTAATGTGCTGCCATACATCCGACTCTGGATTGATGACACTCATGTCGGGTTGGTCAGCCCCACGGTACACGAGTGCCCGATCGTCCATTTGCAAGAATGCATATCTGGTGTTATCCTGGGATTCGGTGTCAGCGTCCTCTCCACGCGAAAGAACCAATCTCACAGGAGAGTGCTGGCCTGTTATGGCACTCTTCGCAAAAGGAACAACGAAAAGTTGCCCATCCACCACTTGGCATCATTTCAACAAATATCTGGTCGACCACAACCAACTGGACCTACTTTTAGACGAATGTCGTGCTAGAACAAACAGCTCAAAATTTCCTGGGCCCCAGAACTATAAACGTTTAGGGACAAGGAGCCCGTCAGCGGTGAGCCACGTACCAACTTTTGAACGCCATGCATGAACGAATCCTGGAATCTGAGTGCTAAGCATCAGGATCACTCAAAGGACGGTAACTGAAGAACGGGGAAGGACGGCTTACATCGACTCATCGGCGGAGTCCTCCGGACCAAATCCCCAGGCTAAGCACCGACCACCAACGCTGAATATCGCCCAGCCGGTCTGCCATCCGACTGCTACGACATAGCCATCAGAGCTCCACTCCATGCTGGTGACAGAACCAATGTTGCGATTGTGGGGATTGGGAATCTGCAATTCGTTCGCCTTAGGCATAATCCCGTCTTGCGATGGGAAGTTTACGACTTCTACGGAGCCGCTGCAATGGAAGTCAGACATCGTGAGGTACCTTGTATAAGAATCGCATAACGCACCCCAGGGTACCAATGGCAATGAGAGAGAACTTCACATTGATCGCGACTTCCGTGGCCTTGCGTGGGTCGTTGTAGATCCCATGTCCCTCAGCGCTGTTAGGTTCAACCTGCCGTTGTTTTTGAACCCACTTTGGCATGTCGAAATCGTGGATGCATGTCCCTTGCCAATGGTGGTGAACGTGCGAAGAGTACGAATCAGATGAAGGTCTGCGGCCTGTATCACTTCCATTGTCCTAAGCCTAGAGTCTTGTTTCAGGATCGAGGGGCAATGGGCAGATTACATGCCTGCTCCCCATCTTCATTATATCCTAGATCAGAGGTTCCCGCTTCAGAGTGAGATGTCTCTTCGAGCTGGACGAAGTACGCCCTCCCATCAGAGGTAAACCAAGTCTCGACACCCGCGTTCCGAGTGTGAAGTATGCTGGTGACGGTCACTTGAGTGAATAAAAGTCCATATCAAAGCGTTAGGTCCATTCAATCATGCAGACACAACCGAAGCGCACCATTAGCATCACGCATCCATGGGAACTCTTCCTCCGTAACTAGCCAAGTATCATAGCCAGTCAGGTCATCTTCCCGAGCATGGTCTGCCTTGTGTGGGGGTTCTGCGGTTGGCCAGGGTATGCGTTGCACAGCAGGGGGGTCCCCGGTTGAAAAGAGGATGTAATTCGAGCGTGGGGACACACTCCGCGTGCAAGGCGTTGATTAACGCGGTGAACGATCGTGGGTTTTTACCCCTTACCTGAGTAGATGACCTTCAACACGAATGACGCCCTCGAAACGGAGGTGGACAGATTGAAGCGGAAAGCCTTCACCGGCACCAGGCAGGAAATTTCTTTGATAAGTTGACAGAGAAGGTGTCTGGTAGACGGATTTGTCTGCTTCGTATTCTACTGCAACCAGGACGAGGTATGATTCAGAAGTCTGCGTATGATAAAGACAGAGGATATCAGCGGGATTCGTGGGTGGTTGACGACACTTGAATTTCTACCTGAATGACGATTCTTGTGCCATCCGGAGCCCAACACACCGAGCAATTCTGCCCGTGTTCGACTAGAGAGGTAGGTGTCCGTGATAGATGGGCTAGGATAGCGGAAGGCTGCTAGACGTTAACCGCACGGAAGCACCGGACAACGAAGCAAGTCCACCAACCCTGACCCGCCAAACGGTGATGCCGTTCCTAGTGAGAGTGCAGAACAGAGATTTACGAGGGCTTGAAACGAGCGATAGCAATGGCTCCGGTGGGATGTTAGGAAGCGGGGGAACGGTGCATAGCCGTTTTGCAGATGTCGTTGGAAAATACATCCGGATCGACTGTGTAAGGCCGGTCGGGTTCAATATGATCTCATACTACGAGGACGAAGACTGGCGGCGAGGTATTCGTTGAGAAGTGGGATGTCAATGAAAAAGCTCAGTGCTAGTGATACAAGGCAAACTGATTGAATACAGGTTTGGACCGAAAAAAGGAGAGAATGTGCTGATAGAGACGGTTGCTCGGGGAAAGGACAGTGTGTTCAAGAGGGATGACTCGGACGCCAAGACTTGATCAGGGTGTTCCAGGAATTGGAGTTTGGCGGCGTTTCGTTTGGTGCGGAACTCGACGACTCTGTGGTGAAAGGTTCGGAGAGGTCGAGAGAGGAACCCATTGTTATGGGTTGCAGTCGGGACTGTCGTAACAGTCCAAGAATAAGGGATACACCTTCTCTCGACTAAAGTGACTCCGGATCAATAGCCAGTGCGCACAGGAGACGTGAGACCCACCCTCTGAACATTGGCTTTAAATCGCGTTAACCCGTGAGTCTCGATCCTTTTAGTGAGTCCCCACCCGAACCGAGACACAATTCTGGCCTCGGTCGTCTGTAGGGTTTTCCTGATTTGAGGAATATCAATCACCAACCCTTGTGAGGAGCAAAGGAGTCACGTAACACATACCGGTCCTCGACCTGCTGAAAAAGCTGCCACTCCTCGACCTGCATGACTTTGACGTGATCGAGATTTCTGGTCCGACAACGAGCAATTTTTCCAAACGGATCCACCTCGCTTTCCTCGATCACCCAAGACTCAGCCCTGGAGACGATGCCCTGTGGAGCCCACTTTGGCAGTGCACCTCGTTTCAGGATGAGTCGAGTGGTCAAGAGAGACCCTGAGGGTGTATGGGTCCGAGATATAACGTCACACGCGACGACATGAGATGCATAAGGATTAGGGTATCTGAGGAAGAATGCGAGTGATACAATGGACCATGGATCGCTGTGACTGCGTCAGCACACCTCATTCGCTACCCTCGACGGACTCACTCGTATAAAAATGATTGAGAGAAAAACTTCATGAGTTGCTGTAATGAAACGGGGACGGGGCATCACACACTGGCAGGAAAGGTGTGCCGTCGGGATCTAAATCTACGGCATCTCGGCTGCTCTCAATCGTAGCTATCGTCTTTCACAGTTCCGTCACTCCCTATCAAGACTCTCAGGCCGTCGTGTGCTGGTCGGACCCAGATGCGTGACCCTTCCCCGACCAGAGACACCCCGGTTCGCTCTGTCGCAGTTAGACCGCTCATATCATCATCTATCTCTCCTCCGACGAACCGCCCGATGGTTATGTGCTCGTCGTGACTGATCTCATGATTAAATCCCGTGAAATACGTTCGACTAGCTCTTAGTCTCCGTGCTGCAGCCATCGACTCAGATAGACCCATATGAGACGCGTGAGCACTCAACCGGAGGCAGTCTAGTACAAAAACCTTGATGGGCGAACTCTCCAATACCGCCCACGTATCTTGTGGAATGTGGGATACATCAGAGGCGTACACCAAGGCATCTTGTAGCTTGAAGCCGAGGCAGATGTAGGGACCGTCGTATGTCATCACCGATGTGGACTCCAACGCGAACATTTGCTCGGTCGAATTTGCCGTCGCCATTGACGGAGTCGTACTGTCACAGAGAGGCTTCGATTCAACGACCCTTTTGGTCGTAAAAAGGCGTCCATGATGAACTTTAGGGGGCCCACATTAGCTGTCTTCGATATGCGGATTGGCAAGGTCGATCTTACATATCAAGGGGGTCACTTGAATACCCGTTTCCCCGACGTCGAATGGAGTCTCATGGTTAATGAAATGCCAATGGAACTCGGGAAGCTTGACTGGAGGGTAAGTACGCAGAAAGTGGGACAAAAGACAAAATAATACATCACCACCACCTGCGACGGAGTCCCTCAAAACAAGATACGGAAAAGCACGCTTCACAGCCGTGAACGTTTCTTTTGTGAGGTAAACGTCAATGTGCGATTGGATAGAGGACCGCAACGTCCAAGCTGCGTTAGCATGTCAAGAACGACCATTCAAACAACGACGACGACTTCGAAATCTCACCTCGAAGATCATCTAATCCGTTCACGGCTGCAGAAATACCAAACCTCTTGAGATACCAAGAACGTGTTGGCGCGATCGAATGAGGTTGACACACCATCTGCGTGAGCGTGAGTGATCAACACCGCATCTATAGTCCTCAAGCCAAATTTTGGAAACCATTCCACTGCGGCTGCTTGGAAATTTTTCCCGACATCGATCACAATTGTACTTTTATCGATATGACGGGCGTACAGTCAGTGGACATGTGTCAGTATTATTTTCACTGGCACGACGAACGCATGACACAAGGAACCACACCTTGTGCCCATTCCTATCATTCATTCGCAGTACTGCAGAGGTATTTCGTCGGATGTTTTTCTTGCCTTCTGGAGTCAAAGTGGATAGACAAGTGCGGCATTTCCTACCACTCGGTGGTGTGGTGATGCAACCAATGTCTGGAACACTCGAGGAAGTGCCAGTGCCAAGAAAGATCAATTCGATTTCACTCCCTTCAGCTGGGAGTGGAGAATTGGGATTTTCCAAAATATTAGCCATGATTGAACGCTGAGCGCT
>CEMM01323765.1:74003-95045 GCA_900068975.1 Hygrocybe conica
CGTGCTTATTTGCCAGCAAACGCTAGCAAATCCTACTACATAATAACCTCGTACTGTATCGGACAGAAAGTTGTGCCCTCATTTTGTAAAAACTCCAGAAAGATTCAACTCAGGGTTCAGAATGGCAGCATCTCAGGCTTTAGTACTTACTGGACACGACATCTTCGTCTTGAACGGGATGAGTCAGGCTGACTTTCTGCGCATGAGGATTGAATTTCGAAGACTTTCCCTGCCGGGGAATCAGCAGAATGGCAGCTAACAGGCATGTTGTTTCAAGCAGCTCACCCTGTAATCGTTGCGAGATGATCACGGTCATGGCTACCGGAATATAAACAAGCGAACTCACCAAACAAGACCATAACGAAAGTTCGTGGCCAGCGATCGATGTATTCCATTGCATATATCCTGTCAAGCAACGTTAAGATAATAAAAAAGGAGATTACCTGAGAACGCGGACCTCGATTGTAGCTCCTCTACGGAGACAGATTGGATCAGCGAGATCAGGGTGAGCACCCCGTTTCTTCGTGTACACTTTCACCAGCCCCAGCATCTCCCAAATCTTCTCGACAAGGTAATCCAAACTGGATATCGCATATTCAATCCATGGATCGTCTTAGCGTGCGGTGGAACCTACTTTAGATCCATCTCACAGCTAATGACTACGGTGTGCTCTTCTCGAGCCAATTTATCGATTTGCTCCAGGCTGATAGCGTCGATCTTGTTGTAAACATCTACACCAATCGATTTAAGCTGTTCTACCCGAATGCGAGCCAACGGCAAGACTTACACAAACAGGGAATGTACTTCCGCGTTCCTGTTGCATGCGTTGTCAACATCATTGAATCATTGAATAGGCAACAATAAAGAAATGGCACCAATGAGGATGTCGATGAATTCATCTGTGGTAATCTTCGGTAACGTCAGCCACGGAACGGTGGAGGTTTGTGAGCAATCGTACGTCTTCTCGAATCATCACATCGCAGTTGTGGAGTTTGTCTACGAGGACATTACTTCGTTGATCAAAACAAAATCAAGAGGGATCACTCACAGCTGGCTAAAATTGTACGAACCGTCTTTTCGTCCGTCCTTGTCAATTTGACGGTTGCATTAAACTAGCGGAGTAGTAAGTGAGTACAACCGTACAAGCGAAGGGCTTTGACTCGGAGACGAGGCGTACCGTTATCTGTGGAACGAGTGCACGTTCAACATAAAACGGGGCAGAGCGATTGCAACATAAAAAAGCTGACACCACCAGTTGTTCGTCTTTTAAACACGACGTCCGGCTTCTTCTTGTTCAATCGTATGCCGACTGCATCCAACTCAATCTCGAGAAGTCGTCGTTGTTCTTCGGACTTGGTAGCATCGAGCATCACAAGAATGAGGTCAGCAGTCTTTGCCGCTAGACGAACCTTCAGTTCCACTTGAATATCCATTCAACGTCGTGGCTTACTCGCTACCACTTGACGTCCACGGCCACGACCTGTCCACACGAGTTACCACAACCCCAGAAGAGAACAGGGGAGTGTTGTACGATACCTTGACTAGCGCCTTCAACTATACCAGGTAAATCAAGTAGCTGTATGCGCGCTCCTTTGTACTCGATGACACCAGGGATCGCCTAATGCACACCCTCGCATAATTTGTTTAAGACGGATAGGATAACTACGCACCGTCAGCGTGGTGAATTCATAGGCGGCCGTCTCTGACGCCGTTTGAGTAACTTTGCTGAGGAGGGTCGACTTGGAACGTCTTGGAAGGATGAGCGATTGAGGTTTCCACAAATGCGCGCACCTTTCCGACGGACGGAAAACCGATCAACGCCACTCTAGCGTCCCCAGATTTCTGGACCTCAAAACCAACACCGGCAGGCCCCGATTTTGACGTGGGTTCAAGCAACTGTGCGCGATATCGGGCCAACTTTGCTTTCAACAGCCCCAGGTGATACTCTGTCGCCTACTGATCATTATTACCAAGGACGGTGATGATGTGAGAAACTCGAACGACCTTGTTTTTCTGTGCTGCGTGACGGAAAGGGAAGCGCTCGTAATGAGTGGTTCTCGGTTGGAACACGAGAGTTTGTGTTATTTACTTCTCGCCATCTCCTCTGGGAAATGGGATTGAGATGGCCCAACGGAACTCTAGAAGCTGATGGTCTCACCCTCGATCTCTTTTATCTGTTAGTGTTGCGTCAGCGATGCCAGCACGCCTTAACAAGCTCATGTACCTTCTCTACTACGCCCATCTTGCGCGCTGATTGCTCGTACTGTATTTCAAGTTGTGGTCGCTGTCAGTGATCCCGGGTTTCCTATTTTGTACATCGATGCCACCCCGAAGACTCGGACACACAGCTAACCTTTTCCCTCACCCCGAACAGGGCATCCAGCGAGTCGACGATGTGGACGATCCGGATTGGGACATTCAAATGGCGGCTCCATTCTCAGTGCCGTCGTTGCCGACCAGTCCCTCGCTCGTGTCTCACAGAAGCCGATTGAAACAACGAACCGCCCATTCAATCGCCTCTAAAATGACTGCTCACACTCCTCCACCTGCTTCTCTACGTTCGGAATCTAAGTACTCTGATATCTACCTGCAATTTGTTCGGCGGTATAGATCACAGCCGGGCATGGCTGGTGAACCATACGACGATCCCGACGCCTACCATTTCCATCGGAATTTCGGAGAGCTCGATGTCGGTGACAGCGATGACGATGACCTCAACCGCATGTCTACTTCGAGTTCTGGACTCCATTCCCGCTCAACCGCATACCCTGATCCCGCCGGACCCACAACCATGGAGGACAGAGAGCGCCTTGAATGGCAGACAATGCTTGCGTCGGTTTTGGATGGAGACGTTCTCAAATCAGAGAAGACTAGGATTGCCGATGCGTTGGAATCATCTGGCGACGAGCAGAACAGCATTCATCTCAATATTTGGTTGGGCATTCGTGCCAAGTTTCATGGCATCACCCTAGAGGAGGAGAGAAAAGATTTGGAAGAACGAAGGTTGCGAACCGTGGACGCAGTCATCGAGGAGATCATGACGTTCCGTGTGGATCATGTCGGCGACAATGATACAACCTTTGCCCTGAACCAGGTCAACTCCCTGATGCGCCGACTGGAAATTGCGCAATCCCTCTACCCCAGCCTTAGAACCTTTCACCTGGACAAGCCTGCGAGCACGCACCCTGAATTCCATGCTCGTTGCGATGCCTTGAATACTTGGTCAACGGTGTTAAGGTCTCTCAGAGACAAAATCAACCTCTTGCGCAAATGGACGGGCAGCGAGACCCTCGATATCACCCAGCCGAACACGAATGCAGAAGTTTTCACTGACGCCAATTCGTCAGATCTGTCGAACAACGGACGACATGAAATTGTTGATGGCAGCAGTTTTGTCGAGAGAGTCTTGAAAGAGGAGTCGATGCAGAGAACGTTCGAAAAGGGTTTCCTCAGCACCGTTCACTCGTTTCTCGGCACTGCCCGCGATGCGCAGGTCAACCATTCCGTTCTACTCAAGGAGATGCACCTGCCGACGTTCGAAAACGAGTTAGTGCCCCTCATCTCATTTCCCACCCGACTTGCCCAAGCTGGTCTATGCGTGCTTCTTGACTACGTTCAGAAACTCAACGACCCGGATGTCCTGATCACGGATCAATTGACAGAGGATTTGAAACTCAATCTCGGTCTCGCTTGCACGCTCAAACGACAGTATGAAGTCTTCCTTACCCCGGACCCCGGTGGAAATTGGAATCTTCCGCAGTGCATCAGTGCAGACTATGACCGCACGATTCTTGAAGCATTGTCTACGTTCTTCAAGCTACTTCAGTGGAAGTTCAAAAGTGATGTCAAAGGAATGTATTTCAAGGAGACTGACATCCTTGAGGCTCACTGGGCCACCTTCAATGACGTGAGCTTGACCACCCCAGGCGGATCAACAATGGTCGCTTCGCAACTTTGGTTTGTGTCTCTCAAGAATCTGCCTAAATCGCGCTGACGAGACGCCTTCAGTGCTCTTACAAATAAGCACATGGTTCGCGTGACGAACTACTTCGAGACACAAGTAAGGGTGCCTATTCCAATATCAGGCGATCCATCCAACATGAGAATGCCTGCTACCTCGGCGACCGGAGGACGACTGTATCCACAAAACGCTTCTCCAGCAAACCGCAAGATGACGGACGAGCAAATGGTCAGTTGGTATGGCAAGGTGCTTGACAGCGTACGCTGGCGATATAGGAAACTACAACGATTTGCTAGGTAACATTAGCATGTTGGACCTGAGGAGTCAATGCTCACGTAGGCAAAATTCTTGGCAGACTCCTTACTCAGAGATTCAGCAATTCCACCGAGTACAGTTTGGAAGACGTGGCGCTCGATCACTTCATCGCACAGCTGGTGGCGACGGATCACCTGCTGGTGTACACCCAATCTTTCGAAGAAGATGGGACGTATGTCATCGCTTCCAGCAATCTCGGTCAACAACCGGATACGATTCGTCGCCTGCTGGAGGAAGCCTTCCACGTGAACGAAATTCTGACCGATGACGGGATTCATATGGATACCTACAATGATCCTGGAGGTGAATATGAACGTGCCGGGTATCTCCTCCTCCTCTCCCCTCGCACCCAGTTCCTTTGGAATGGCTTGGTGCTTCTGCTTGACATACCCAAAGTGGATCTTGACATGAAGGACAATCGCATTCGACTCATCGCAGATGGTCCACAACGGCGGCTGGCGCTAGCGAAGCAACAATTCGCGGATATCTTTCTCCCAGTTGACGAGGATGGAGAGCCAATTGAGACCGAAATTGGGTCGATCTCTTGTGTTGTGGAACAGCAAGCACACCTCCCTGCCGTCAACCGTGAGCTCAGGAAAATCGCTCGCGCAACCGACCGTCTGGCAGAGTCGGTCGTAGATTCAGTGCATCATGTACGGAGTTCCCTCCGGACAGTCGATGACTGCCAGCAACTGCTGGAGAATTGGTATCTGTTTGCTTCGGAGCACGGGCAACACACTCAGAAATACTTAGAGCCAACGTCAGTGACCAGGTTCAACCGCCTTCTGATCAAGCTCGCTATCTCGTGGGTGTCATTCATCTGCGATGATTGTGATCCCAACAATCGGAGGACTTTCAAGGCGGCGGTGAATGCTCTCGAATTCACACTACACTGGACGAGACGAAATAGCATCATAGAACTTCCGGACGACCAATTCGAAATGCTTCGCCAGAAGGTCGCCAGTTGTATGACCCTACTTATCAGTCATTTTGACATTCTTGGCGCGCGGTCAACCACCGAGGCCAAACAAGAGAGGGAGATGCATGAAGGTCTCCTGAGTCAACGAGTTCCGGATGACAACCAGGACGATAGCGACACTGACCACTGTACCACGACGGACCCCGTCAAGACAAGCCCGATTGCATACACCGATGCGAGCGTCCGTGCATACTGGGAGAAAGCTGCCGAATCCATTCGACGAATTGAATCCGAAAGGGCTGCCGGAAATGGAGCCTGTGCGCTTGGACGTGTCTTGGATGCCGAGAAGCCCGAGGATCGATCACTGGCGTTTCTCGCCTCGTTGAATGTACAGATCCAGTGGCAGCAAGGCAGGTTCATTGGTGCCGGCGCATTCGGTTCAGTGTACCTCGCGGTGAACCTCGATACGGGAACGCCGATGGCCGTCAAGGAGATAAAATTCCACGAGCTATCGAATCTACCCAATCTCTACTCACAGATCAAGGACGAGTTGGGCGTAATGCAAATGCTTCATCACCCAAATGTTGTTGAATACTACGGAATCGAAGTTCACCGAGACAGGGTTTACATTTTCGAAGAATATTGTCAGGGTGGAAGCCTGGCTGCGTTGCTTGAGCATGGCCGAATTGAAGATGAGAGGATCATCCAGGCGTACACACTGCAAATGTTAGAAGGGTTGGCATACCTTCACACGAACGGAATCGTCCATCGCGACGTCAAGCCAGACAGTGAGTCCTTTGTCCCTTTTTAGAGCAAGCGTGCTAACTATCTTATAAGATATCCTGCTCGATCATCTCGGAGTCATCAAATTTGTTGACTTTGGTGCGGCCAAGATTCTCGCCAAAAATCAGCGCACCCTCCAGCAACGCACCCGAGCAGCACCAGACCTGGATTCTACCCCGAATCACTTTAACCCTAGTGCTGGTGGGGAAATTCGCAACAGCTTAACGGGGACACCCATGTACATGTCACCGGAGGTCATCAAGAACGACAAACGCGGTCGTTTCGGAGACATGGATATCTGGTCCCTTGGATGCGTGGTCCTCGAGTTCGCGACAGGCAAGAAGCCTTGGAGCAACCTTGACAACGAGTGGTCTGTGTATGTTCGGATGCTTGTCAAGTCATCTCTGACATATGCCCTAGGGCTATCATGTTTCACATTGGGGTAGCCACACAACACCCTCCATTACCAGAACCTGGACAACTCAGCGAACCAGGAATCAACTTCATCAAGCAATGCTTGACAATCGACCCGGTTAAACGACCCACAGCTGTCGAACTGATGGAACATCCCTGGATGCTAGAATTCCGCGAGGCTTTGCTCCGCTACGAGGAAGCAGAGATTGTCAGCAGCGACGATTCCTATGCAAGTGCTACCCTCGCACGGCGAGCCTCCATGCTGAAGCGAAAGCAGGCAGCGTCAGAGGCTATTTTGTCCCCTAGCGCGTCTGCACTGGAGACGCCAACTGCTGGGGTTAAAGCAACGACGGATTGACTGTTCCTCGTCGGATTCGATTTTGTGATCTGGAGCAAGAATCCGTATTTCCTCAGAGCACGTGTACAATACTTATGCCATTGGATTAGTTAAAACGTCACGAAGTCGTGAACGGTGACCATTGAAAGCATACAAGAGATAAAGCTGTGTGTCGCGGGAAGTCCTTATAGATCACTCTATGATCCAACGCTTCCCATGACTATTCTCGACAGGACCGTGACGGCCGTGACCTTGACTTGGCCGCCGTTCGGGCGAGGATTGTACTTGCACAGGTGTTGGACTACGCACGCCATCCTGCGAGCGTGGTGCCGCCATATCACTGTCGTCACTTGGCTCGAAAGGGTCAAAGGGTAAGATTGTTGGACTGCTTCTGGAAGGAAAGTCAACTTTCTCGACGTCTTCCCCATCTCCCTTTCCGTAGTTGTAAATGGAGTCATCGCTTTCAACGTAATCTTGTGGCTTGACTGCTCATCGTCATTTCGTATTACCGAAAGCAGCTAGGAGGAGATACTCACGATAGCGAGGTAGACCTTTTCCGAAGTTGAATCGACAGATGATGCCCAACACAAGTGCAGCCATAGTCAGGAGAACTGATGCTGAGGTCATGAGGGCGAAGAATCGCCACTGCATGAAGGTCCATCGGAACGACCTGGAGATGAACATGAACGCCCATCCGGCCAGGTACATGACGCAGAATATCAAAAAGATCATCATGAGAATCCTCTTCTCCCGACGAACAGCAAACCATCCCTGCGATCTCGTCAGCGCATTACCACCGAAAGGATTCAAGACTCACAATCATCAGCCAAGGGATCAACAACTGCGAAGGACGTCAACACCTATGACCTTGCTTGCGCAACAAAGAAACATACCACGAGGGTGACAAACGATGCGACCTTGTACAAGACGGGGAGTGTTACGAACTGGCGAATGACACCGTTGAAGAGTTGATCGAGCCAAAGGGACACAGATATGAACATGAAGAATAGCGACAGTTGAATCGTGATGGACAGAGTGAGGACGATCTTGTAGCAACGATTGATGGATAGGGATGCCCCGATGCGCTTAAAAGTCTGCCATCCGAATAGCTTGAAAAGCAAACGAATCCATCAAGGATCATGGGTGCAAAAGGAGGGAACTGAACCTTCACGAGCTTCCAGGTCAACACAGCTGATATGAACAAAGCTACAATATTGAACGAAAGACTTGATATTTCTGCCTCGCCACGATTTTTCCAATAGTTTGGCAGCAAATTCAATGGTTTGCAAGCTCCTTCGACAGTGAGTGCCACGAACTGTCTCTTGAAGTCGGCTGTGTGACTGATTTGAAAGCCAGCCCATCCAGTTGCCACCATGTGAGTGAGTAGCGATGCAAATCTGTCACTCGTGTTTAGATCGTAAACGCAAAGTCACAACGATCACGCACATGTGGGGAATGGATTCGTTGAGAAGCTGGGGCAATATCAGATAACGGCAATGTTAACGGTGAAGTCCCTACTCACGGCAACGATAGACATTCCAAGGACCCAGAGTTGAAAAGCAATAAAAACAATGTCTTCGCGCTTAGTGTTCTCGAGTCTGCATAGCTGATCAGGGGATCAGTACAAAGGATACTGGAAGCAGACTTACATGTCCAGGGGATAATTGAGCGCCAGCAGGCATCTCCTGTCCAAAACAGCTGGAGCGTCACGCCAGGCATAGCCGTTCAGTATCACTTGAGTGCCATTTTCGGTTTGTGTGGTTTCTATACTCGGAAATTGCCTCTAATTGGAGTTCAACATTAGCGCTGCATCGTGCATGGTGAAGATAATCAAACCTTTGGGAATGTGATGCGATCGGTAGTATCCAATGGAGCTGGAAGGACATGGATCTTGTTACCGCCACTGCTTTTTGCAGCATTGTTCACGTTCGGCAGTGAGCTGATAGAGACCGAGGAAGGTGTTGCCGAGGAGGAAACGCTGACGCTAAACGTACGTTGCGTTTCTGTGGCTGTGGAAGTGGCGGATGAAGTCGCGGTCAATGATGGAATTGTGGCCACGACGGGCGTAGTTGCGGAGAATGGCTCAGCCATTTTTGAAGGTGAAAGAGAAGACACATTTTTTGGGTCAATGATGTTTGAAGCACTTGGTGTTCCGTCCCATGCAACGGTGCAGTGGCTGGTATCGAGCGAAGACGAGAGATAATCACAGATACCCAACGTGCGGCCATTGAAGAATGCAATCCCAGGTCTGTAGGTACCACCTTGCACCACGACACTCTTCAGAAATAAGGCACCCTGATTGTTGATCTGAAACGCCCTGCTTTGAAGGATGAGCTGAACGATGCAGTGCAGGACGGAGAACGTGAAATAAATTGTCGTCAATCGAGAAAATGTGATTCGGGCCCACTAGAAATACGATGAGTTGGTGCCAGTCGGGCGAGAATGACCAGACTCGCCAGCAACATCATATTGGTCTTGTGAACGACTACGGGTTCCCAAGTCAAGACACGCTTGCTAGAAACTGGAACCGAAGGTCAAATGTATCAGATCCGAGGAACGGAAGGTAGAACGCACAGAGCGAATGCCACTAGCCTGAGGGCAGGTATAATAGAAAAGAAAGCAATAAGACGACACCCTTCGACTTCACCAGAAGCGAGGGACGCTGCCGTCGTTGTGCAGGACCAGCTGAGAGGGTGAAGGATAGAAAAGGCAGTTGATCGTTTGAAGTACTTGAACAATGCCATCATGATCGTGGCTGCCAAGCGTTGTCGTGGTGACTCGGTATCACAGGTTCCTCGTATCACAGTACGTAGAGGAATGTGCAACCAGCTGCTGCCCGTATTCATATTTAACGTATCGTACGGATCAGTTGCTATGGTAGTTCTGCGAGTCTCCAAGAATTATACTTCATACCAACGTCGTGCATCTCCGACAAACCAGAATGTCGACATCTCATCTCTATCTTCTTGCAACGACATCTCGCTCGGGATTAGTAGACTCGTACCTGGTAGGCTTCTGTGCTCCATGAAACGCTCCTGATGTAAATAGCGGAGCACATCCCGCACTTCCTGTTTGTCGTACATTGGTTTCAGGCGCCAGAGGAGCTCCGTCTTTCAATGAAAGATCAGTCAGGTACAAAGCTACCCATGTGACTTACTTCTGATATGCCAGGTCTGAAAAGTATAACCCCAACAATCGCCTTCAACGCGGAATCCCAAATGTCGCTGATCCTCGAACCCGAGATGTCAAGCCAACGCCGAGGGAATATCCTCTCCATCGGATCTTCAGAGGCAATCACCGTCCATTTCTGCAAGTGAGCCGAATGCACCAGCACGGCAGACGAATAGCCCGCCCAAAACACAAGTGGTGTAGGCAGATCACGTATGCGACGAACGAGCTCTAAAACCTGGATAGCTGGCGCATCGGTGCTGGCCTTGGTTTTTTTCAAGAACAATCAAGAGCCGGACTACGAGCACAGAACGGGAAACTAACTGACCAGGAGTTCAGCCATTGTGAACCCTCTTGGTCCAGCAGTTTGAACGGCTTCGAGAATGCGCAAGGTCAACTCCTGTTCTTCCGTAGATAGCTTCGAGAGGAGGTGGAAGGACTCCGCCTCAAGGCATGCACTGCAATCCACAATTCTGGCCGACGACAGTTTGCAACATCCGATGGCGCCGTGTATCGTCCTTCCATGCGGCTGGAGACCGTTGCTATCAATATCTAAGTCTTGCGCCAGAGGTGTCTTGTCTCTGCTAGCCAAAGGCTGTTCAAGATCGTTCATGTCAGATACAAGGATCTGGATCATTGTCTCAATTTGATCGTCGTCTTTCGCGTGATTGTATAAGATGACAGCAGCATCGGGTTCATGTGACGACGGACCTGCTTTCTTGCTATTCCAATCCAGAAGCGGACGAGCAGCTTGTGCTTGTGAGGTGTCAATCCTAAATTCAACCTTGTTGAAGAGCAACAATCAGTTTCACCACTCCAGTGAAATCCACCGCAGAAGTACCTTGTCATCGGAGACCAAATCAATCAGGGCGGCAACATCCCCCTCTCCTGCTACAAGGCTCCACTCTTGCCAACCATCGTTATCTTCCTGCTGCGATGTATCTTCGAGAGCCAACGCCTCTTGAAACGTATCCCGTGGGATAGGTCCACCAAGTAAGTTTTGGTTCCTGAACAGCGTATTTAAGTCTTTATCGATTGAATGGCGGTATTGACCTACACCTCCGATATCTTGAGCGTCCTTCCTGGTGCTGATTTTTTTGGATCCCGGATCCTTTTGGACAGAACTCCGCGATTGAGGAGGTTCTTAGTCGCAATCGATACAGGCTCCTCTCCAATTTCATGCAAAAGTCGGCTGGCTTTCTTGGAATCATATACTCCAGTAGGCGTGCCGAAGACCATCTGCGTGGAATTGAGCAAGTGTAAGTAAGATAATCACTCAAAACATATTACCTTTAGAGCAGCCTCTGCCATGCATATATGATCCAAAATTGGATCCGGCAGCGTAGGCACAAATGAAGAGTTGCTCGCAAACGCGTGTAAAACAAATTTCTTCTCGCGACCTTCCTCTACTGTCGCATTCCACATGAAATCCCAACAAGGAGCGTTCGGATGGCTGTCGATGACATCATGGCAGTTCAAGAGTTCTGCGACAGAAGCAGGCAACTTGAATCCATCTCTTTCCTGATGCTGTATGAATCCAATGCGCCTACATCACCCCCTTGAATGACAAGATCGGTGCGATAACATATAATTCACTCACAACGCGTTCTTGTCAACATGTTTCCTAAGAAACTCAACTTGAATTATGAGATTGA
The DNA here is from genome assembly GCA_900068975.1 of Hygrocybe conica. Taxonomy (NCBI): domain Eukaryota; kingdom Fungi; phylum Basidiomycota; class Agaricomycetes; order Agaricales; family Hygrophoraceae; genus Hygrocybe; species Hygrocybe conica. Next base: position 85,556 of record CEMM01323765.1, read on the forward strand.
AGTTGGATGGGTGATCAGGGTCCTCGTCTGGTAAATGGCTTGTTCCTCTGTGTTGAACCCAAAGCTCGTACCATTTGTCCTCAAGGCGGTTCATGTATGCATCGTTTCCAGGCGTTTCCCGCAAGTGAACCAGCCGCTGTCTAACAGAGTTTCTGGGGACGAAAGGGAACACTTGCTCAAATGCCGCAAGGTCGAGTCTTGGCCCATTGCGACAGCGGGCTCGAATTATCGCAGAAGCATCGCGTGCTAGTTCATCGAGATCCCGATTCCACTGGAATCGATGACGGCGCGTGGGGCTCGAGCCTCCAGCGATATCTGGCCACACTGGTCAGTGCCAATCGGATGAGGAATGAGAAGGAACGGTGTTGACCTTCAGTCGTATCGGCTTCACTTTCTCGTTGCTTCCCTTTGCCTTTAATATCAGCGCGCGTCGCTGAAGACGGCCGCTGCGATGCGATGAGCGATTCAACGGTTTTCTCAGGAGGATTGGTGGTGACCGGTGGTGGGTGCTTTGAAAGCACGGTTCTTGATAAGGAGGGCTTCTTCTTGAGGACCTTGCTGGCTGCAATATCAGCCTCCCGCATTGCATCCGTTATCTCCTTTTCCCACTTTGACTCATCCTTTCCGGTGCTCGATTGCATGAAGCGATGTCGAACCCTGCGAATGTGGACTGCGACTGATCCCTTTAACGTTTCTGGGTGAACTCGATTGATGAGGGCGCCCCAGTCACTCTCCCTTTGTGATTTAGCTTCCGCTGCTTTCCTTCGGAGCAGGGCCTTTGCCTCAGCTGCTGCTTTTAATTTCTCCTCCTTGGTCCTGTGCTTAGCCTTGCGCCGTTTTCCCTTTGAATCCCCGGATTCCGCTCGCACAGAGCGACGCCGACCTTGATCTCGATTAGCACCATATTCAACAACCTCGTCAATCCGTTTGATAGGCGTCGGTGGTGCATTTTGAATAGCCCTACCAAGATCTCCCAGAAAAGTGTAGAGCTTCTCCTCATCGACATCTGGGAGGTAGACCACGCAAGCAGGTCGACTCGGCCCTGTGGGCATGGCAACGGAGGTCTTGAGCCTCCTGATTCGTCCTCGAGTTTCCATGTTGTCGATGGTAGCGGCCGCCGTACGTTTGTCGATACGGGCGCCTACAGGGGCACTCGTAGGTTCACCCGATTGGGACATCGCTAAAATTAATGCCAAGTGCGCATCCAGAAATTCCTTGGAATAGAGGTTCGCTATACCACCAAGTCCTTCTATCACACGGAGAAATTCATTTTCGCGACGAAAGTGTGAAACATTGATCTTGGGTCGGCTGCTTTGCGGGACAGATACCTCCGTAGCTTGTTCGCTCGTAGGTGGATGTATTACAGGTCCATTTGGTTCGTCCTGATGATCGAACACGTGAGTTTGAGGGTTGCTAAACTCCGCGTATATAGCTTAGCTACTCACAATCTGAGCGCTTCCCACGCTGTTACTTTGCGGGCCACTTGTGTTTTCAAAATTGCTCGTTGAATCTCCATCGACTCGAGCCAATTTCGTAGGGCGAATATCCAGGGCGACATCAACCTCTGCTGCCGCACCCTGTTCTGGTTCAATTGCAATCGACTCCATTATACGAAGCACTTCGTTCGGTGACCGTGGGCGTTTTTGTGAAGAAAAGCTGGCGTCTCCTATTCCTAAAGGTTCCATCGACAGCATTGGGATATCCTCCATGATCTCGGTGCAGTTCGCGGGCACCACACGGGTATGCGCAGATGTTGCGAGGGCGGACGTCACGGCAGGTGTAACGGCGCTATCTGCAATGCTAGGCACCTCAGGAGCGTGTTTCTTTTTCGGGGGTCGGCCGCGCCGCTTCGGAGTGGGAGCAACAGCGTCTAGAATTGTGGAAGTATGAGGGTGTCACGGGCGCGAAACCGAGGAATTCCTACCAGCTTTCGATGGGGGGTCAAGGCGCTTCTTTTTTCGTGTCGGATGACCATTTTCTGCTTCGTCTTCGTCGCGGGCATGCTTAGAATCGGTAGTCCTAGCGATTGCAATGCGCGTGTGAAAGTCATTCTCGGGACCAGGAAGTGGGTGTTTACGAGGTCGGCCCAATTTTATAGTGCCGTCAGGTAAGATTGGGTTCTTCGGAGGATGTTTCCTCGGCTTCGCGATTTTGTTCTTCTCCTGGTCCTTGAATTTGTCTTGGTAGTTAAACAGTGTCTGTTCCGTTTCATAGAAAACGTCAGGATCGAAACGAGCGAACCCGCCAACATCCGTTAAATCAAGGTTGGCATGGGAGTCAACAGGATCCTCGATCTTTTGTTGACCAATCAATTTGTGATAAGATGCGAGGGTAAAGTATCTGTTGCGCCGCTCGCGACCGTGAGATTCCATCAGTCCCACAACAGCAAGGTCACGAAGATGCGATGGGGCGGGATTCTTCTCTGCACGACTGAGGACAAGTTCGACTATTCGCTTGTCCAAACCGCGCAGAGCATCGGAGATTTCCTGAGCAGAAAGCATATCACAGGATCATCGATGGGGCCGGAAAAAAAATACGTACGTTGAGAGTCATTCCGTCTGTATCGGCGTCATTCAATAGGTCTGTTACTTGCTTGTGGATCGTCGCGCTGGTTTTAATGTCACCAGGGGCACCTTGAGAAACGGTGTCTTGTCGGTTATCGGGGATGGACGATATATCGTTCGTACCCAATACGCCTTCATCATCCTTCTCATCGTCATAAGCCAGACTCGGTAATACCACAACCCCCTGATCGTCAGTCACGTTGACCTCGGAGGACACCAAGCGAATACATTTGATCATCGCGTTTGGATCCTTCTTACGCTTGTTCGGAACCAATACTTGCTCAATCACCCCCTGGTGAATGAGTTCTCGGATACGTGTCCTAAAGAACCGTCTGTCCGTTTTTGTTGGATTCACGAAACCCTGGAAGTTCCCTTCAGATCCACGTACTTGATACGAAAGAAGTGCATACCAATTTCAGCATAATATTGTTAGATTCGTGCATTTGATTCTTGGATGCTTTGAGCAACTTCACAACGCGGGCGCGAAGAAGAGGTAGGCTGGAGAGGTGACGGGCATCCATCGGCTCGAACTTGAACGACGACGTTATCACACTCTCCTGCTCGGCGCCTTCTAAGAGCTCTCCTTCGCCATGTAGAATACTCCCAGTGCTTTCAGCCTTCATCTCCTCGTTTCTGATCTGCTGCCACATCGGGCTTCGCTCGTAGAAATACTTGTGAATGCAGAGATGAGATCCGACTCCTCCGCGTCTAACTTTTACGCTTTATCAAGGAACAAAGAGAATATTCGTCCATCAGCAACACAAGAGAGAGTAGTGGGTTGAATCGCATACACGAGGTCCATGTCCAGCAATTGCTTGACGAGGTAGAAGCATGTTTTCTGATCATATCCGGATTTTTTGCCAAGATCCACGACGCTGATGCCCTTCTCCCGCCCACGAGTCACAAGTTGGAGAGCTGTGTACACCATATCGCTCAACTTGGAGGACTTGTAGCATGGCATTTCAGTACGATCGCCTTTGATTCGAGAGTAAGGTCACGGACCCTGATATGTGAACCAGTGATTGCTGCAAACGAAGTTTTGGGATCAACTGCAATTCTGAGCGTATCGCCATATTCGCGGCGTAATTCCTCGAGAGAACGACTCCTTGCGTCCTCGATGATGTCGAGCGTCGATACCGCGTCCTGGGCTTTCCCATCAGTCTCGCTCTCCCCCTTCACGACTTTCCGCTTGGCGCTGAGTTGTGGTGCGATGTATACTTCTGTGGCAGCTCCAGGAGGGGTCGTACCAACCAGTACTGTTGGGTACCGGACGATGACGGACCAAAGGAATGCACAGTATGTCTCATCGACCGTCTGGGAAGGGTACGCTGAATTCTGCGCATAGAATCCGGTTACGAATTCTTGCAAACGGGACACATCGCAACCTGCAACGTTGATCGGTAAATGTATTATTTTACGGCGTGATGGGGGTTCGAACTCCTCTCCTCCACGAACGCTTACCGAAATTTCCATCAAAGGAGAGCTCACGTAGGCAATGATGGATGAGTTCATCCATAGAACGAGATGGTAGTATAGTAGGGCTGGGAACTGAGACGAAAGGTCGAAAAAGGAGGGATCAACCTATGACTCAGATATACGGTGCTCAGTTACCAGTCAGTACTCAGAGTGGGTAATCTTCATCGGGCTCGGTCAAATTCGGACATCATCGGCCATGACTCGGATGTGATAGTGTCGTTCTCCCGCGTACATACAGTATGGACGAGACGACAATGTACAGATGCGATGTAATGTAAAGCTGAATCTAATGCAAGCAGTCGAGGTCGACTTTTTGGGGGGTCAATGCGTCGCAATCGTGAAGGAGAAGAGAACAAAGCACACGGCGTCTATGCATGAATGGCATGCCGTTCTTCCCACATTGTTCGCAGGACATCCGAGAACCCAACCTTGCCCAGTTGCGCGTTCTGCTCAAACCGTGTCACTAGCCAACTCTCCAACCGATCCGCAGCGCTTCGCCACAACGATAAGCGTGCTTGTATTTCCGCTGTCTGAGAAAATGACGTCCGGTTTTGGAGCGATGGTGTGTATTGTATACGCTCGCAGCAAGTTGCGAATTGCGACAAGGAGAGGTTGATTGAAGTGATGGTGACGTTCTGTGTTGTAGGGTCTACGAAGGAAATCTCCCGCACAAAAGCATCCTCAGAACCGCCAAAGAGCTGATGCAATAACTGTCAGAGGCTATTCAAGATGAGAGCGTGCTTGTGAAGCGCACTTTGACTATCCAGCCTGGCGTTTTTTGCTTGCAACCGAGAACACGCTCAGTGCGAATTATTCCCGTAGCTGGGTCAACGCTGCGGTCGACAACGTCCACAGTAACAACGTGTGTGCAATGAGGATTAGGGTACTTGTGCCACATTCCAATGACGACATGGGACCATGGATGGCTGGAAGGGCCGGGTGTGAGTGGTCAGTGAGTTAGGTGCAAGACGTGGTTGATGATGACCCACTCGTAATTAAACGCTTGGGAGAAAAAGTGCATAATGATAATGATATAGACGTTAACCCGAGCGATAGCGAGCTCAAGGGGTTTTCTAGGAGAATGGTGGGGACTGTACGATTGCAGTGCGAATTCAAAAGGGAGGCAGAGCATGAAAAAGCTGTGCCGGTGCACCTGATTAGCAACACCGGCATCTCGGCATGTAAAGCCGATCATGATGCGTCAATTATGCCCCGGATGCTAACACTACCGGCTCCATTGCATAGGGCAAGTACTGGTACTTGTACAGCATGTGATGAGGCGCATCACCGCTCACTGGCAAGGATTTGCAGTTCAGCCAACCGCGTTTTCATCCTCGACCTTGGCGAGAGTTAGGAATTGTAGTGGAAGGAATTTTAACCTGTCAGACTCACACATCCAGGAGTTTGGCTTCCAAGGCTTGCTTTTCCTCTTGCAGAGCTAATCGCTTCTCAGCATCTAATTTTGTGCTTGATTTAAAGTCAGCACTATCCAAGTTCAATGTCTCGTCCGTGCTCACAAGACATAACCGCCTTGCCCATCATAGTGAAGAATCATGGAATGATACTTCCAGAGTGACGGACGATGAGACACAGTCAGCAGGGTGATACCCAACCGAGTCGCGTGCTCCATCATCATGCCTTCCATCTCCGGCACGACAAGCGATGTTGCCTCGTCCAAGATGGCATACTGCATTTATGGTATGAGTCGTGGGTTGTGGTCAGCAGGATCAATGAAGGTACCTTTGGCCGATGGTAAAAGAGGCGAGCCCACGCAATCTTTTGCTTGTCGCCACCACTTAGGGCATCCCTCCATTCCTTTGCAACATCCCACCCACCCTCACGTTCAACAATGTGGTCCATTCCCACGACAGATAAGATCGCAAGCAGGTCTTCGTCGATGATCCCGCCTGGAGGAGTGTCAACGTGCCAAAGGCTACTTACTGCCCGGTTTACTCACGGGATTCCATGTCGGCCTTCGAATGGGGGTATATGACTTGATCTCTCAGTGTCCCAAGTGACAAATATGGTCGTTGTGGTATCAATATAAATTGCGACGCGGGCGGTTTGCGCACTGTCCCACCTATAACCTTGTGAGTCAAGCGTACAAGATCAACACAAACGAATTCCACTCGCCGTAGACGGGCCAAAGGCCACCTAATATACGGAATAATGAAGACTTGCCGCAGCCTGCAAGAATAATCAGCACGGAAACGTTTTGCTGCGAGGAGCAGAAAAACCATTGGGACCGACTATGAGTAGATGTTCCTTCAACATGTCTGTGTCAAACCGGGACGGTGCGTGATTTTAGAGATGAAGTTCACCAAAGGTTTGACGTGAAAGCTCAGGCTCCTAACCAGGATATCGCCGTTGGGGGTCACAATGGGGACATTCTCAAATTCGATGTCCTCAGATTCCATGATTTGCCCTCGGCCTCGGAGTACTATTCGTTCAGAATTGCTCAGTAGAGTGGTCCAAAAATAGATAGTTGTCACCGACTCTTTGAATTCTCTTGTGTGCCGGCACTGCTCACCAGCGCCTTTTCAAACTTTCCGTTACGAAGATCCGTCATGGTGTCAAGTAGCAGTGACACCCGAGCAGTGTACCCAGCGAGTTCTGATAAGTCCTTGTAGGAATACATGACGCGGCCAAACGCGTCTTGTCGGCGTGAGTTAGTCAAGGTACAGAAACTGAGGGAACTTCCAGCAAAGACTGACCAGAGGCAGACAGCAGCAACCGTCTGTTTGTTACAAAACCTGGTAAATGGTGAGTCCGTTATGTGAAATCATGCCTGACATCGCATCACCTTCGGTTCTACTCCCCAAATCGAAATGCTCAGCTCCTGGGATATGGAAGAAGATAGGAATAGCACAGATGACGAGCTGAAGAAAGGGTCTGAAAGGTGAGCTCATCAAGAGTGCAGAATGCACGTACTCCGTAACTTCCCCAGAGCCACTTTATCACACCCTCCTCACATATATGGAACCACCACCGCCTAGTCAGCACACGATTCTCGTGTTTGATCATGCTGGCATATTCCCTCTCCAAAAGCAGCTTCTCGGTCTCCTCACCACCCAAGAAAGCAATTTCTTCTGCAAACTCAGCAAGTCGGGAATGTGTGTGTCGAAGAGAGCCGGAGAGCTGAGCCGAAAGGGCAGCGTACGTGCCAAATGGTGGGGTAAGGTACCGTACTAGAACGTTGATAGTCAACTTTTCACTAGAGGCGAGAGAAGCTGACTCACGTAACGCGGCGGATGATTGAACTAAAATAGTCAGCAACAATAACCCTTCGGCACCCACATTCTGCGAAAGTTGGTAATTATACAGTATGACATCAAGAACTGGTTTTGCAAGATTCGAGTAGATTGCGGCAAGGTGAGTAGAGAATCGCTGGATATCATTCGTGACCATCCTGCAGACAAAACAACTTGAGTGTGTCTGCGATCCGAGAAAGAGGATACCCAACTGATCAGGGTTCTTGATTCTATCGTCGAGATTGGCTATATATCGAAATGATTGAGCGTGTGGATGAGGGCTCCTCCCGCCGAAAACACATCCTCACAAAGCTTGTAGTACACCTTCCCGTCAGGACCTTCATCCTTGTCACCAAGATAATCTTTCATGACTTCCATGGTAAGTCGGGTGCGATAGGCGATCGCCAGCTTGTTCTGGATGTAACTGAGCCAGCTATTTGTCCACGTAGCGGGAATTGCCACAAGAAGCCAGCGCAAGATATTGAGTGAGAATTGAAGCGGCTGGCCACGAACAAGACTGGCCACAATTCTACGGAAATTAGTGAGCTCCTTAAGAAGTAGCAGAATACGGCCAGAATACTGAATCGTACTGACTTGCCGTCAAGAGAGGCAACGTAGAGTGATATTGCTGTCCGAAAGATGAGCAAGCTGGAATGCATAACAAGCAACAGCGCTTCTTTCGAGCGGATGCTTGGAATGACAATTCGAAGGATATTGGACAAGCGTTGATAGAAGATAGCGTCCACCTGGAGAGGCGACAGTGTTTGGTTATACGAGCAGCCTGAGATCCCAGTCAACGCTCACCGCCACTCTCTGAGGCCTTGCATCTCCATTTTCTAGATCCTTGCCTTTCCCCTTCTTTGATGAGGTACTTGACAAAACGGCCGGTCGCGCAGCCAAGCCTCGGTAAGTCGTGCCGAGAACATAGAGGACAAATCCGGCAGTCAAAACCTTTTGAACAATTGGCCTGTGCCTTGAGTACGTTGCGGCAAATGCAGCCGTATGCTGACGAAGGTTAGCTGTGCGCAGGGTGGACATTACCGCCATTCGTTCAAGAGACTAGTACGATCGGGTGAAAGTGCCTTTGCTATCCACGTGACGTGTTAACGCGCCATGATCAATTACGTACTTAAATGCAGCTGTCCCTCCTTTTCTATCCATTCGACAACCTGTTCCCAACTCTCCACCCGCCAGAGTGGTATGTGCTGGGGAATGTCAACTTTTTCGAACCTCCAGAATTCTCTTCCACCCTCAGCTGACAATCGGGCATCGAACGACATGCTATCGCAGTTGTCACTTGCCAGGGACATGCGCGTGTTCCATTCGTATTGTCCGAAGAGGAGGACAGGTGTTGGACACGCAGCGTCTGCCACGGAAAGCGCATTCTCCAGTGCGTCGTCAATCAGCAGCTGAGCATTGATGTCCCTGCAAATCTAAGACGGCCTGCATCGCAAAATGACCACAGAGAACTCAAAAGCCGTTCTACCTGGGCTTTTTGCAATTTAGACATGACATTTTGACCTTGCTTTGGTTTGAATTGACTGGTGCATATTATGGTGTCAAAAATTCCTGGGGAAAACAATCGCCTTTACCTGAATCGCATTGAGATATTAAAACTTCTCGTACCTGGGAAATGTTGGTCTAACCATTGCCAGCTCTGGTTTCTAACATTCTCTCCTCGAGCAGTTACGACGACGAGGCTATACCCCATTCGCTTTAATACTTGCGTGCCCTCGAGTGCGCCCGGAATCGGACAGACACGGTGCAGTAGATCGGTCGCGTAGTATGCAGCAACTTTTGCCATAGTTTCGGAAGGGGTGCCCCAAAGTGGATTCTGGTGGCCTGAATCAAGTGGGTGGTGACGGGTCGTCATGGCTGCTCACTTTCCAATAATAATAATCTCAAATTTCAGGTCATCAATTGAAGGGCGAGGAAACACAACGATAGGCACTCACAATAGAACATGGAAATATCCATATCTGTTCCATACACGCGATTGTGCCCTGAAAGGCGCAGTGGCTGAGGAGAGAAACCACGATCGTAGACTCGACGCTCACATGCTGCGAGAGAATGATTTGTCTGACCCAATACGTCATCCAAATCCACTGCGATTACCGGCGCTGGAGACACCGACCGTAATACTTGCGGCACACCATTCGATCTCTGGGATTCATCCAAGTGTTGATCGTGGATCTGAGA
>CEMM01323765.1:105698-155844 GCA_900068975.1 Hygrocybe conica
GGGCCGAACTGGGTCGAGTTGAGCGAATGAGGCGATGTCCCAGTGCGTGAGTTTGGAAAAATTCACGTTCATCTGCTGTTCTGGGTTGACAGTAAGATGTCCCGGTCTCCAGGAGATGTGTGTAACCCATACCCAATAAAAGTCGCTGCAACTGGCCAGGTCTGAAGACGTAGTTTTGCAATATATGGAGGAGAGCGAGTTCATTGGACGCGTGTGCTGTGAGGGATGACCTGAGGAGGGTCCGGAGTTCTTCGCTCGTCAGTCCAGCTGGTGTACGATGGTTCATTTCCTCGTTCAAATTTTAGTCAGGGTCGATGTCGCGACCCCATTCGTATGTCTTGCTCTTTCTCTTCAGGATTTCACATCGCATACGCACAGCCAATAGAAAAGAATTCTTGCGGCCGTTACACACCTGGAATACATGCATTATGATGTGAGTGCATCCTAAAAAACCATTTTTGTCTGTATCTCGTTTCTCTGCACGTTATATGACTTGAGCTTCTTCACGACGACGGGTTGATCTCGCCTTTGGGTTTCCTGTATGGTCTGCTGCTTCCGAGCAGTGGTACAAAAGCACCAGATCTGGAAAAGCGTGGAGTGCCACCCTTGCAAGGCACACCCGGGCACTTCTGTATTGCATTTTCCAGTCAGCTTCTCAAGTCGGTAAAACATTCGCATACCCTCTGCCATGGATCCCATGGATACACTGCCCCCTTGCGACTCCCACTGACTCTGTGCGCGCGCCTTGGCTTCCTCCAGAACGCGGTGTTCGATCTCGTTTTCGTACGGCGAACAACGCCGACACTCTGCACAGCGCCCGCCAAACGTTCGGAAATGAGTGCAAAAATGGCCATACGCTTTCGTGATGTCCGCCCGACACAGGTAGCATATCTTAGATCCACATATGCATTGGACCTTGTTGCACCCACCGTCCTTCAAAAACGATGTTCGACAATTGGGGCACTTGTCAAGCAAACAGTCATCAATTGATCAAGTATCGTCTTCAAGAAAAAATATTGCGCGACTCTCACCGTTCGCTTCAGCGCCTCGTCCATCCGGCGCGCTACATATGCGCGTTTGCTGTCAGTTTCTTCCTTGGCACAATCGTGCCCGCCCTTCCACTCCCGCTCGCACCGCAAACAACTCGATCTCGCGCACCGGGGGTTCAAACAACGCAACTTTCTCTCCCAATGCCGTCGCGCCCTCCGTAACGCAACGTTGTCCACCTCTTTCCGAACTTCTGCCGGAAAATAACGCTTCACGAGCCACCACCAAAATACCATCCATGCGTACAAGACCAGACCCAGGAGCGTCCCGTCCCATTTCACCTCGTCCGGGGCGACAGGTGGCGCGACGGCGTAGGAACAGAATGGACATCGGAGTAGGACCACATCCGACTTGTCGAGGAGGATCCGTGCAACGTGGTCGTCTATCGCAAGCATCGTATCTCCGGACAGAAAGTCGGGCAGAAGAGAGGGCGAAACCGTCGCCTCACACGTTGCTACGCTTGAAATGCATCTCACGGTGACCCGGCCGGTCGTCACATCCACCAGCCCGCCCGTACCGCGTTGCCCACCATACAGCGTCTCCTCCAAACTCCGGCCCAGGCATGCCTTGCAGAAAAAGTGCAGCTCGGGACAGTGTGCAGTGTCTTCCCACGCGAAATTCCCGAAACAACACTCGCACTCGAAAGGTCGAATGGCAGCTTCTGCGCGCGTCTCTTCTTCCTCGTGGAGCTCTCGAGCCAGTCGGGCGTCGGCGTCGATCTGTGCTTGCCGAAGGTTGCCGTTGTAGTGGAGAGCCTGAATCTCCTCGTCCAGCTCAGGACACCCCGTGGGCGGTGGAGGCAAGCGTTCCTTTGTGCTCGACCGGAGCCGACCCACCCAAATAGGAGACACGATCCAAGCTCGCCATGATCGGTTGCCAGAGGCTTTCTCGACCAATCGTTCTTTGCATCGAGCATAGTCATAATTATTCTCGAGCAGGACGGCTTGAATTGTAGACAACTTTAGCATCTTGAAATCCCGCTTCCTTGACAGGGTAAGCCGGATGAGCGGTGAATATATATATTCAACGCGACTCGACTCACAACATCGTTGAGACGGAAGTCTTGTATGCATCCGTCCTGGGTCGTTCCCAGTGCTCCAGTGGTCGCACGCCGGGCGATATCGATGGCGCCGGTGGCAGCTTGTTTCCACTCTGGTACATTATATCATGGTCTGAAGATCTCAAAAGTTTAGACAAGTGCGCATGCATCGGAATAATCACAGCTCCTCGCCTACGATTACCGGCTCGTCCAACATCGATATCGGCCTCATGTTGTTGGTCTTCGGTCTTGACCAAATGCGGAAGCTCTGACTCGACGCCGATCATATCAGGGAAGGAGAAATATATATAACGGTAAATATGATACACAATAATGCAGCCACCACGAAAGAAAAAATCCAGTTGCGAGGCAGGGTAAAGGAAAATGTCCAAGGCCATCGTCTAATGTGGGGGAATGGCCACGCGGTTAGCCCGTGTACTACGCCTTAAGATCAGCGTCCGGCAAGCAGAAAAACGAAGGGACGCATGCGGTGGTGCAAGAAAGGAAGGACAATTGAGCAGAAGGAAGGTAGATATAGAACCCCAGTTAGATGTCAGAATGCAAGGAGGGAAAGGACGTGCAATATGTGATTGGAGTTGACGATACAGATTACAAGTTGAGTGAGTGAGCTGGTCGGGACGTTATTTGAGGTGCTTTCTTGCGAATTCGGTAGACTATGAAGTCCCAGGTATTCGAAAGGCGGATGCGGTACTGGCGGTGACAGTGACGAAACTAGACTGTTCCGGGAGTCGCCTCGAGTAACGCTCCGATTCTGAGTATTGTTCGCCTTCGAGGAGAGCCATGGCGGTCTCTAGAAACCACATATTTTTCTTGATGAAATGGACCACAACGGTGCCTCCGACGCGCTTCCGTTCGTAGCGTTTCGCTCTGCCTTCTCTGTGCTGCCAAGCATGCTCGGGCGTCATGGGACTCCCTGGGAAGGATCAGCATCGACGCATCTGATTGCGAATACGGTGCTCGCCAAGGACTGACCTTCACGCAATTTCGACATGTCGCTGCCTTCCACCAGCGCTTCCACACTCTGTATGATAGTCAGATCCGGCACTGGTGGTGAATACCGCACGCCAAATGCAGACACGCTAGAGTAGGACCACGACGTGGGCACCTTCTGAGTTGAAGACGTTCCGGGCTGTAGGAAATCCTGAGCAAACTTGGCAAAAGAGGACAGTATGCTCTGTCGCACCCTCGTCACTTCTGACGGGAATAAAAATCCATGGGAGTAACTGTGGGTTGGATGAGCATATGGCTGACAAATCAAATGCAAAAGGTCCACACTCACACTGTGCCTGACCGTGGATGATCATACATCCAGCATCGTTCGCTTATCCACCGCACCTCTGATGCCCTAGGGTGAAGTCGCATCCACTTGGCTGTCTGTTTATCCTCCGCGCCCTTGGTGAGACCCTTTACGACCGGATCATTGGCGACCCAGTCAATCAGAGACCAACTGAGACCGTAAAGTTCGCCAGCCATGAATCTATTCTTTACGAGGTAGCCCCAGTAAACCAGGGGATCTCTCTGAGACGATGGGCGAATAGGTGATATGCCAAGATGGTGTGGTTGGTGATGGGACAATAACTCGATGGAAGAGATGTTGGTCTGTGCTGGAGGTGCGTAAACCCGAGAAGTGGGCGGGGAAGACGGATGGTGATGGTGGGAGTCGTCCAGTCTATTGTGCAACTCGAGTCGCAATCTGGCTTCCAATTCGGCGAGCATGACGAAGGAGTCGTCGTCAACTTTGATGACAAAATCGGGACGTGTCCAAGGACTTGGCTGGCCTGAAGAATAATCACCCCAAGCTTGAGACGAGTCGTGGGGTGCGAGTGGAGGGGCCGGCGCTGTGAAATTTGAATATGAGAACTGAGGAACGGGAGATGAGGCATTATTGTATATTGGCGGGACCCAGGCGTTCAGCGAAGACCAGGAAAAGAAAGAGTATGTCTTGCCCGAGTTCATGTTCTCCGATACGGGAAGGATGATGATGTCGTTGTAGACTGTTTGAAGACGTAAGCATTGACACCAAGTAGAAAGGGAACAGAGTAGTACCCTGCATCTCCAAAAGGATTCGGCGTTCCCACTCTTTCTTTGGCTGGCCGAGGATGAAACGGACGATGGTCCTGGACGTCCCTGCACCGCCGTCGGAGTCATCCGCGCCCAGCCTGCTACGCGGATGACTTGCCCATGTGGTGCGAACAAGCATGCGACGCTCAAAGGCTGAGTCGACTGAAAAGACGCCGACGAAGACACCAGCGGGCGGTAGGGTGTCAAAGTCTGGTGGAGGGAACGGGGCCGGCGGGGATATTTGGGCTAATCTGAAAGCCGAGGGTGAGAGCAGGGCGTCTGGAGGAGCGGTCGGGGAAGGTGCGGAGCAATACGCTCGCCATGGTAGAGGCTCTTTGTCGGGATTGAGGATGTAAATTAGCAAAAGCGTTAAGAAGACGGCAAAGACTGAGAGGAGAAGGAGTGTGAGGACCTGGGACGTAAAGTCAGGAATATGGTTTGTTTGGCGAGCGGGAGAAAAGGACGGACGATGGTGATGGGTTGCCTTGGGAAAAGCGGATGTCGGTATAGACGCCTGAGGTATTTCTTGAAGGCACGAATATATCTGCCGTCTCTTTTCCTGCGACGGCGACGAGAGGAGGAGCCTATCATCCACCAGCTGCGTCTTTCTTGTCTCCATGCATAGCCTCCGGCCTGGAGGACGGGAGAGTCCGGTTCTGTGTCTGTATTGGATGTGCAAGAGGAGGACGGGTTTGATGAGAAGGTCTGGGGAAAGGGGGAAGGTGGACGAGACTGAATTGGGGTTGAGGGAGCTGTTGAGGACCTGGACGAGCGAGTGGAATGTGCAAAGGGAGGGAAAAGAAAATTTTGACCAGAGGAACTGCTTGCTGCGGTGAATGGGTGTCTAGACCTGCGTTGGGACGTCGCTGCTCTGACCAAGGGCTCTGCTGAATCTGTGCTTGACGAACTATCGTAGTCGTCGCAGCGAGAAGCTCTCGTCGACGGTCGAGGACCGAGAATGGCGGGGAGGGTCATAGGGGAACGGGGGACACTGGCATGTCACTGTCACTTGGTTACGGGGGTAGCTAGTAATAGTAGTTACTAGTTTTAGTAGTGTTAGTAATAGTAGTAGTGTTAGTAGTGTAGTAGTAGTAGTAGTAGTGTTAGTAATAGTAGTAGTAGTAGTAGTGTTAGTGGTAGCGCAGTTGTAGTTGTAGTAGTAGTAGCGTAGTAGTAGGTACCGGCGCACTGACTCACAGCATCAGCGCTATCACCACCATGTCCGTCCAGTTCCTCTTCTTCGACCTTTCGGAGGACATCGTGCGTGAATGGGACCGTGCGTTTCAAGACCTTCCAGACGCACTCCGTTCTCGCATACAAACCCTGCAAACAAAGCTCAAGGAACTCCCAGACGAACACGTCAAGTTTGACTGCATCGTCTCCCCAGCAAACTCGTACGCTCGTCTCGATGGCAGGTTCGTCTTCTACCCCCATCTCAATCACGCCATTAACGTAACCTGTTCAGTTTTGATTACTATCTCTCTAAGGAACTCTCTCCTCAAACCGACTTTGGTGCAGCAACCCGTCAAGCGCAGGCCATCCTCTACCAGCGCTGGCGTGGATTTGCTCCCCCAGGCACATGCACTCTGGTCCCTCTCCAGGGCTCAGATTGCAGCGACAACAGTCATGATTGCAAGTACATCGCCATCTGTCCCACTATGCGCACCCCAGAGGCCGTCAACTGGGACCATGAGGTCGTCTATGAATGTATATGGTCCTTACTCGTGGCCATCGACAATCACAACGCTGCCGCAGCCACCACTGGCGAACCCCTCATCAACAAGGTCATCGTGCCCGGTCTCGGAACCGGCGTGGGCGCCATCAGTCCAGAGAAATGTGCCGTCCAGATGGCCTTGGCGCTAAAGCACTACCACGACGCTGTCTCGGATCCCGACAGATGGTCCAATCTCCAGTGGGACCAGATATATGATGCCGCTGACGAGGTCATGGCTACAAGGCCTTTGTAATTCGTAACACGTTCTTAAAACAGTCCTGTCTTGTATATTTTCTTCCAGCTCGCTCGATCCTTGATCGCATCCCAAAACATCGCCAGTTTGCTGTCCTTCCGTCCTCCTACCTGATGATTTTTGGGGAGAACCAGCATGCCTCCGAAATGCTCTTCGATTTTTTTGACCACCGTGCGACCATCATCGCTCGAGGTCCCACCGACCAGTGCGACAAGGCGAGTCATCCATGCCCCGAGGTGCAGGTCTGCAACACACAGTTGATCGCCTGGTCGCACCTCCTATCAGAAGGACGATCGTCATTTGGCCAGTCGTCACTTACCCAACGTGAAAGGAGCGGCAATCTCTGCGTTCACCTTGAGCAAGATATCCACCAATGAAACTTGCCACGCATCGATCGCTTTCGCGAAGAAAGCCTGCCGTTTTCCCTTGCCTTCCTCGTC
Source organism: Hygrocybe conica (assembly GCA_900068975.1). Taxonomy (NCBI): domain Eukaryota; kingdom Fungi; phylum Basidiomycota; class Agaricomycetes; order Agaricales; family Hygrophoraceae; genus Hygrocybe; species Hygrocybe conica. The sequence goes on from CEMM01323765.1 coordinate 112,274, forward strand.
CAGCTCACCCTCGCCCTTCTCGGCTTGGAGCAACACACCCAGCTGCTCATCGATTGCGGCCTTTTTGTCCCTCCAAAACGTCTTCACCTTCTCAGACACATGAATCGTTTCCTCCTCTGCATCAGACAGACACTTTTCCAGCATCTTCTGGCGTCCCGTCAGCGCGGGGATGCGTGCCCGCGCAAGACTCACAAGTGAGTCGTGATCCCACGCGTTCAGAGCCGTCCAAGTATTGGGATCGCCCTCGACAGTGTGTATCATTTCAATAATCCTTTCAGATATCGCCATCGCTGCAAACGTAGCAGGCGCCAACGACGGCGCAGGAGCCCTGGATGTCGTGTGCGTTCGCGACCTCACCGATCGCGACTTGTCGAGAAAATCGACAATGGCCTGAGACGACAAAAAAACATCAAGGGTTCTGGGTATGATCATTTGATCGAACCGACTTTTGTCTCCGTGAGAGCCTTGTAGCGGCTCTCGATGTGACGGGAGAGCGTCTTCTCCAATGGGACCACCAACGTGGGCACCGTTGCTGTTTGTGCACGATGTGAACGACGACAGCGGCATTGTTGGCATTCAAACACTACCCTTTGGGTTGAGGCGCAAGAAAGTGGGCTCAAATTGACCACCGTTCCCTGTTGACGGTGATCAGAGGAGGATCGGCCAAGGGGAACAGATGAAATGATTCATAGTCATACATAGGTCGACCACCTTGCGATCCACCTCGTCGTCACCGTAGCCCTTCTCTTCTCTGTCGGATTCGAGTCAACGAACGGTCTCGGGTGGATATCCAGTACACATACAACGCAAGCAGGACTGCCGGACGGAGCATCAGCAGTCAGTAGCAATCGCGAGAGACGGTGCTCGCCTGTAGCTGACCATATTGACCTCGGAAAGAAATAAAGGACGGCTTTGGGAACGTGGTCAGTCATTGCTCAAACAAAGGAAAGGAAAGCTCTAGAACGACCACGACCACGACCATCATGGCCGCAACTCTCAGGTAAACCGTCTTCAATCACCCAAACCTCGTCCAGCTGAGCGGTCATCGGATGCGTACAGACACGAATTCTACGAAACAGATCAGATATTGACGCTTTCTGTATTCGACAGGGGCGCAGACCCCGACCAGGTCTCGGTCAAATTTGAGGCAAGGAAGGTGCGTCGTTGGTCATCACCCGCCTTCGCCAGGGTCCCCTTCTCCGACACTTTTGCTGTCCAGCTGGCGTATCAAAACGGCGACAAGTCGCTCGTTCTCGAACCACTCAAGGGCCAGATCGACCCGGAGGCCAGCAATTTCACCGTCGGCAAAGTCAAGATCGAAATCCGCCTGGTAAAAATGGCATTCGGGAGGTGGGGACAACTTGTCGGTGACAGTCCTGATCGTGAGCAACGCTGTATTCAATTAATTTTTTTCTTCCTCCCGTTCAACACACCATCATATGATAATAAAGCGCTCTCATCGCCACCGACGACCAAAATGAAGAATTGGGAGGGCATCACGACCGAGATCCTGTCCTCTGACAAGGAAAAGACGCTCGATGATGACCCGAACGTGTCGGGGGACAGCACAATCAACTCGTTCTTCCAAAAGCTGTACGGGGATGCGGACGAGGACACACGACGTGCGATGATGAAGAGTTTCTCGGAGAGCGGTGGCACGACACTGAGCACGAACTGGGATGACGTGAAGAAGGCTAAGGTGGAGGTGAAGCCGCCAACTGGGAGTGAATGGAAGCAGTGGAATTAAAATGTACCTTTTTACGCATCATGTCCCGTCTGACCATCATCGTCGCTGCCACCAAGTCAAACGGTATCGGACACAACGGTCGTCTGCCATGGCGTCTCTCCCAGGATATGGCCTACTTCAAGGCCGTCACCGCTGCACCGACCAACGCGGTCATCATGGGCAGAAAAACCTGGGAGAGCATCCCGACGACTCGTCGACCGCTCGTCAACCGCATCAACCTCGTCATCAGCAGTAATCCGGACTATAAACTGTGAGCAGCTGCCCTCAGAACCTGGCATGTAATCCAACTTTGGCAGACTCCCTCCGTCGACCACACCTGCGTATCTGCACACCGACCTGCAGTCCGCCATCGCACGATTCTCAAGCACCGACGACATTCATCGTGCGTTCATCATCGGCGGCGCATCCATCTACCGCGACACTCTCGCACTCCCACCTCTTGCAGGTACGACATTCGTGGATCGGGTGCTGCTGACCCGCATCCTGTCGCCGGCATTCGACGAATGCGACGTGTTCATGCCCAACTTCCAATCCGATACGACAGAGGTCGACGGTGTACGATATGGATGGACACGCGCCGCCCATGCGGATCTTCAGACATGGGTCGGGTTCGAGGTGCCAGAGGGGGTGCAGAAACAGAACGAGATCGAGTTTGAATTTCAGATGTGGGTTCGGGGTCGAGTATGAGTAGCTACGTCTATCCAATCAACCTTGACGCTGCTGGGCAATCAGCAAACACCAAAAAGAAAAAGAAAAAAAGGCGGACGCACCTGCTTGTGTTTGGGGTTCTTGGAGCAGAGGATGTACACCCTGCCTTTCCGTCGAACGATGCTGCAGCCATCGCACATCACTTTGACCGACGACCGAACCTTCATACCCCGCGTCAACGCCGGTGCGGCAACATGACGGGATAGGCTCAAAAACGTTCTGTTGGCGAGTGGTGTGGTCGTGGTCGCCGTCGTCGAGCGGAGGAAGGAGATGATGGGTCTCGACGATGCGAGCAGTGCTCGAAACATTTTTGGGACACGTGGACTCCGCGCTGCTGCTCTCATGCCCGACCCTCGCGACCCCACCCCTGCGCTGGGCAGCAAGTCAGCAGTGCTCATATTCACACTCACACTATTCGCATTCGTAGCAGAGTCTGAGCTTACACAGGTCCGTTTTTTTTGCGACCCTCGCTTGCTGAACCAATCAATTATTTTTTTCCCATTTCTCAGTATGTCCAGACCACACTCGGCTATCGACATCCTTTCTTTCTGTTGTGAGCAGCCTTTACAGTCATGTGTAGATCCACCGCTGACCGGTTCCAGTTATATTGTGCACTCAGCGTTCCTTGTCATGTTCCCCGTCCATCTCCTCTACCTCCTCTGTGTAAAGCAATATACCGCTCGTGCATTGATATCCGGTCTTGCTCACGCCATCACACAACACCTCACCCCAACTCGCCCCTCGGGCCCCTTCCCCTTCGGTCGCTTTGCTGCGCTGATCGCTGCTGCAACCGCAGGAATCACCGCCCCTGCATTGCTCTGGTTCGCCTCTGTATCGTTAGCCTCGTGAGTACATCAAAACAACTTGCTCCGGTCCTGACCGTTTGGCCCACGTCCTCCCCTCCCGCAGCATCAGTGATGTCACCGCAATATGGAACACAAACGCATTCTTCGCCTATCTTATCAGCGTCAAAGCATTTTCCCTTAAATGGCAGCCTATCAGGCTTGTAGCCGTCTCCTTTGCTACCCTCGGCGTCATCGCGGTCGTATACGGTGGAAGCACGTCCTCTCCACCCACCGCAGATGCCCCGGTCAAGTCCACCGACATATCTCGAGAGGACCCCATCCAACCAAGTGCTCCTCTCGTCGGCGACCTCCTTACCCTCATTGCATCGGTCGGCTACGGCTTGTACCAAGTCCTCTACAAGAAATACATCGCCATGCCCTTTGACCCGGAGACTAAAATGGACGACACGGTCTCGTACACCCAGATCCCGGAAGACCCGGTTACCGAATTCGAATCTCCTGCAGACTTACCAGATGAGTCGTTGTGCGTGAAAGAAGTAGTTTACCCGCCACCGTTTGGCCTGTATCCCAACTTGGTCACGTCCTGTATCGGATTGTGCACCCTCCTCGTTCTCTGGGTCCCTATTCCCATTCTTCACGCCCTCGGTGCAGAACCATTCTCGCTCCCCACGAATCTGACCACCGTTGCTGTCATTGCTGGTATCGCCTCTGGTGGTGTCGTGTTCAATGCTGGACTCATGGTGGGCACACTTATCTTTCCTACCTTCTCCCAAGCCCTCACAAATTTGATTGTTAGGTCTTGCTCGGCATATGGGGACCTATTATTGTATCCGTTGGAAACCTCTTGACCATCGTCCTCGTCTTCCTTTCTGATGTCTTCTTCGGAGCCGGGATCAAATCCGTCACGCTTTGGAGCTCGATCGGCTCTAGCGTCATTGTTGCAGCGTTTGCCGTCTTGGCTTACGACATGTTTCGCAGAGCATAACATGTCTGGCTCATATACAGAGTAGATTGCATTTGGCAGTACCATATTACGGCGTTAACATCGTTCTTGTAAGCCCGCAGTTTGACTATTTGTCTCAGCGTCGATCATAAGGGGGCCGATAGTTGAGATTAGAGCATACCAGTACACACGGGTCCACGAATCAGTCAAACGCCGGGGTCAATGAATGTCGAACAAGGTGGGGCAGACAGACGGACCGGCTTGCCGGGAAGAGGCGAAGGAGGGATGTAGTGAGTGAATTTGAAAGGGCGAAAGAATGCAGCGTGAGGGAAAAAAACAGAACGGTATAAATAAGGGAAGGTAAAAGGTCGGATCGCACCGTCGGACGGTCGTCGAAAGTCGTCAACGCCACTGTGCTGTAGATCATACACCGAACATGCTGCCCCGATCACCAACGACATCAAAAGCAGATGTAGATCTCAGACCCACACACAACTGCCGTCCGTTCCGGTCCGCATCGCGAGTATTAATTGGCTGTAGCCATTAGGCTGGTAGAATCACAGACCAAGACGATAAGCCACTCTGATCCTGGATGCGGAATCCCGCAACGCACCTCTTCCGTTTTGCCTTTGTCATCTCCTTTCGGAGAGCAGCTCCATCCAGGGGTTTGAGCAGTTCAAACGCACACAGCAGCTCTTCCGATACGCTGAATTGGCAAACGTCAATAGGCAAGCGTAGACTCGGAAACAAAACGAGAACCTCATGCAGGCACCATAGTTATCAAATTCTGAAGAAGCGCGTTTGAACGTGGTGCAGACTTGAAGCAAGTATTCGACTCACCACCGCAATAATTAGGAGCACTGAAAACAGTTACAAGCGTCCGATCGTTCCAAAATTCGTACCCATCCTCCACGACCATGTGCGCTCGACAGATGAGGTCCATGTCGTAGCGCATCAGAAAATCGTTGATGATATTCTTGCCGAAGCAGTAACTGACGCCTCGTTCGTTATCCTCCCAGTCAATAGCAGTGTCTGAGGGATCCGACCACAAGAGATCATTGAGGAGCCCATAGTCTGGCACGTCTGACGGGCGTTGTATTCGTTTTATATCTTCCATTGCGTGAAGTGAGGGCGAGAGGCCACCGTGTACACAGAATATCTTGGATGCTACAACAGCGGCGATCGGTAAACAGTTGAAGACGTCGATAAACGTCTTCCAGGTCTTGATGTTACAGCGTCGTTTACACTCATCGTAAAAACCGTAGACTGTGATGTATGCGCAGTTGAGAGTTGGGATGTCAAGGTTGGGGTCGTCGACTAACCTCGCGTTACGTTGGCACACTCGTGATTGCCCCGGAGTAGAAAGAAATTCTCCGGATACTTGATCTTGTAGCACAACAGAAGTAGAATGGTCTCGAGACTCTGCTTCCCTCTGTCTACGTAATCGCCAAGGAAGAGATAGTTGGCGGCAGGTGGGAAACCGCACATTTCGAATAGACGGATGAGATCAGAATATTGGCCGTGTACGTCACCAACAATCTTGACCGGCGGAGACAGCTCCAATAGAGTCGGTTGGGTGAGGAATATCTCGCGAGCAGTCTGACAGATTGCGAGAATCTCGTTATTTTTCAGGCACAACGACTTGCTGACCTTGCCAGTGTATCCGACATCCAATAGTCGTTGTATCATGTCGTCCACGTCGATTGATTTGAGCCTCTCCTTGCCAGTACCGTTTCCGGGCAGGTCACTGGCTTGGGGTATGCTCCCCGAGCCGGAACCTGGGCTTGCATGGGGGGCCGAGTTGGAAAGTATGGTCGGCTGTGTGGGAATGTCGAGAGGCGCTGGAGTTGGCCTGGTCCCCTGGAAACCCTGTGAGGAGGTTGGAGCGCCGCCATTGAGAGGATCTGAGGCTGTATGATTCGGGTTGGGAGCTACGGAAGAAACGAGATGGGTTGAAGAACCGTTCGCAGTGGACATGACAGGAATACCCTCTGGATCTGATACGCTGATCAGAGGAGAGCCGTTGGATGGAGTTGTCGAGGACACCTGGTCGACATGGTTGTGGGACTGACCGCCTGTCGCGCGAGATAGGCTGGGCTGCGGGATCTTCTCGGTGGGATCGTCGAATGGTGGGTCTGGAAGCGAGTCCGCTGGGTCCTTCTCCTTGTCTTTGGAGCCCTTTTTGGACTTCTTGGACTGCTGTTGGCCCATGGGCGTTTGGGGCGCCGGAAGCCCTCGAGCTGGGGATTGCGACCTGGACTTTGAAAGTTTGGAAGTGAATACTGAAAGAAGAGTGGGCGCCAGTTTGAGGAACGGGGGGGAGGAAGAAGGAGCGGATAGGCCTGGGAGTGCGGGGACGGGGAAGGGTTGGACGGAAATGGCAAGTCCGAATTCGCGACAAGCACTTGTTATGATGGCGTATTTGGTCACTTAGTTTGTAGTAGGAAGTACTAGGAAGTAGTGATTGATACTGAGAATATACAGAACACAAGGTTATCTAGAACTTGCCAAACGTCTTTTCAGACGCTTTACTCTTCGACACTCGGAGAACGTTGAATCGAACAGTCTTGGACAGTGGTCGACATTGACCTGCACGCATATATCAGCATTTTACTCTCGCTCCCTTGGAACAACGTCCTACCGACGGTCACCACATCCCCAATTTCGACTCGGAATGCCGGAGAGACGTGCACGGCGAGGTTTCTGTGTCGTTTCTCGTATCGATCTATCATTTTCAGTCTCAGCGACTGTCCCTGACCGTACATCAGCAGAAGGACGTACTGTACTTGGGAATGTAGTGCAGGTAATCACGCCGGATGATCGCAGTGCGGGTCATTTTTGTCGACACGACCTTGCCGGTCAGAATGCGACCCCGAATCGAAACATCGCCAGTGAAAGGGCATTTTTTATCTGCCAGACACATTTACGACTTCTCAGTTGCGGGGTTCGACTCTCCCGTTAATCAACCCACCGATATAGGTCCCATTGATGGCTTCTGGGGGTGTTTTGAAGCCAAGTCCGACATCCTTGTACCATCGCCGGTCCTTGGTAGCAATCTTCTTTCCACCTAGAGCATTTCATAGCACAAACCACTGCGTTCAGTGTATACCCATGGCGTATGCACTGAAGGCACACACCACGAGCCTTGGCGTTCTGGAATAGATGCTGCTTCTGAAATGCCTTCTCGACCTATGCCATCGTTTAATGTGAATTGTTCCGCTGGGCGGCAGTTGGCTGAAAACGCACTTGCTCAGCCATCTTGGATTGGGGACGATGAGGACGGTGTTGATGTGTGTTTGGTCACGTTATCCAGCCACCTTAAAACTGTACAGTCGCTCAAAGGGACGACGTTGGCTCACTTTCCCCAACCGAATTCACTGCAATACTGTACTCTGTGTTGGAGGCGACCTGGACGATGGTTCAGGTGTCGATGTTCTCTCAGGCAGAACGGCTGTGACACGGTCTTTTCGCAACGCGATACCGGATCAGTTATTTGCTCATGTTTGGCGCACATGTCTACCGCGTCATCCGTTTAATGGGCCGTCAGCAAACGCTTGGTAAGTCATCCACCGCCACCTCAACACTCACTTCTCACTCACAGGACCGCGCAGGAAAGTTCTTCGACATGCCAAAGTCAATGAAAGCAGCCCCGCCACAGCAGGCAAGTCTTAAAGATATGTGGAGTAGGAAAGCGAAGCAGCCTGCCAAGCAGGAGACTGCTGTGATCACCACTCCTTCAGAGCCGGACAAAACGCCTCAGGATATGGACGTCGACGCGTCCGACGCGAGAAAACGTATGTTTTCGAACGAACGTCGCGTTATCTATGTCGTGATTCGTGACATGTGCAGCTGAACGCTCGAAACGAAAAGAATCGCCATCACCAGTCACGCCGGAACCTGCTGAGGCCATCAAGTTGAAAAGAAGAAGAATTGTTGATTCAGATGACGAAGATGGCCAACTCTCAGTTTCTCGGCCTTTGGCAGGTGTGACTTCGTGCAGGAACACCGGATAGTGACATGATCTTTGACGGGAATACAGTCCAGACTACCGAGGAAGCCACTAGCGATGGAGAGGATGAAGCATCTTTGCATAGCGCTGCAGAGGACGGGGAGGAAGAAGTGGATGAAGGAGAGGAGATGGAAGTGGAAGATGGAAAAGCTGCGTCGAAGAAGTTGGTCATGCTAGTATTAAGACCAAGGCGCATTTCTCATATTTTCCCAGCGCTGAAGCAGCCCTGGCAAAGAGAGAGGATGTCGACATCGATGGTGGCTGGAAGGTTGGAGACCCGTACGCTCCTTCCATTCTTATCGAGACTCCCGATGCTATCATGCCGCAGGGTCCCTTACGCTGCATTGACGAAGACTTTCTCCTTGATTGAAGCAACAACGAAGCGCCTGGAGAAGACGGCACTTCTCACCGCCTTCCTGCTTCTGGTCATTCAACGGAGTGCACCTGCGGACACAAGCTCGCTGCTCCAAACTGTCTACCTCTGCATCAATCGAGTTTGTGTCAGATTATCTCAATTCTTTTGTACCTAATCGCCATGCAGCTAAGTCCAGACTATATTGGCGTAGAGCTAGGTATCGGAGAAAGTCTCCTCATCAAAGCAATCGGAGAGTCGACGGGCAGGAGCCTCTCTGTCGTTAAAGCTGATCTAAAGAAAGAAGGGGACTTGGGACTAGTTGCCATGGTTTGTATGAGGAACTACGGTCGGCTACCTCACGCTGATCTGACATGTGTTGTTCAGAACTCAAAGAACAGCCAGAAAACCCTGTTCAAACCGAAGCCGCTGACTGTCCCGTTTGTCTTCTCCAATCTGAAAGTTATCGCACAAAGTGCTGGGCATTCAGTAAACTTCTTCCCTTCTCTGTCGCCACACAACTGTTCTAATTGCGAATGCCGCAGTCTCAAGCAAAAAAAGTATCGATCATAACAAAGCTACTCGCTAGCTGCCAAGGTTTCGAGGCAAAGTACGTTGTACGAAGTCTGGAAGGCAAGCTCAGGATTGGCAATGCTGAGCGTTCGGTCTTGGTCGCGCTTGCCCACGCAGCTGCCCTGGCTGAGAAGGAAAAGAGTGAGCGAGCACTCCTCTGAGACTTGTCGCTTGGGACTGAAGAACCATTCCTTCAGGCGGAAAGAGGTGGAGCAGCGAAAGGCTTGCCAAACGGCTGGAAGAAGCTGCGAATGTCGTAAAGTCGGTATACAGGTACGACTGTCAGTGGAGACGATCTGTTTCAACTATTCACGACTTTGGCTACGGAAGCGAGCTGCCAACATATGACAAAGTTGTCCCTACTCTGCTCGAATTCGGTATCGATGGCTTGCGGGAGCATTGTAAGCTCACACCGGGCGTGCCGCTGAAGCCTATGCTGGCCAAGCCGACGAAAGCTATCGGTGAGGTCCTCGACAGATTTGAAAACAAACGCTTCACTTGTGAATACAAGTATGACGGCGAACGTGCTCAGGTCGGTTCAGGATATCATACTTAAAGTCTGTTGTCTGACATTGATTCCTTAGGTGCATAAACTGGAAGACGGATCTGTTGGCGTATTTAGCCGCAATTCTGAGGACATGAGCAAGAAATATCCAGATCTTGTTGAACAACTTCCTCGTGTGCTTACGTTTGTTTATTCTCAATGGCATTCATAAGATGACCTGTTGCTTCGCAGTGCATCAAACAAACCACCAAATCCTTTGTTTTGGACGCGGAGGCTGTTGCTATTGACACTGTCACTGGAAAACTGATGCCATTCCAAGAGCTAAGTCGACGGAAACGAAAGGATGTGAAGGTGGAGGACATTCAAGTCCGGGTCTGCCTTTTTGCGTTCGACTTGTTGTATCTCAATGGCGAGGTCTGCTCCCTGACATTTGGACAAAGTATCCTCAAGCTAACGTCTTCCGTATGATAGCCACTCCTTCACAAGCCACTAAGGGAAAGACGAGAGCTCCTGCGTCAATCCTTTCAAGTTGTGCCAGGGGAGTTCGACTACGCTAATTCCTCGGATTGTCAGTCAACAGACGAGATCCAAACGTTCCTGGAACAGAGCGTCAAAGACGGCTGTGAGGGTCTCATGGTCAAAATGCTGGAAAGTGACGAAAGCTTTTATGAACCCAGTCGACGCAGTGTGAACTGGTTGAAGGTATGGACCAGACAGCAACGTGTTGACGGCCACCCGTTGAAGATGGTGGCTCTTTCCTTTAGGTCAAAAAAGACTATCTTGCTGGTGTTGGCGATTCTCTTGATCTTGTCGTTGTCGGCGGGTATTATGGCAAAGGCAAACGAACAAATGTTTACGGCGCATTCCTTCTGGCATGTTACGACAGCGACTCGGAGGAATACCAGACGATGTGTAAAATTGGTACTGGCTTCAGCGAGGAAGCCCTTCAATCACACTATGAGACACTCAAACCTTTGGAGTTGACCAAGGTTCGTGGGGATGTGAAAGTGGGTGGGGCCAAACCAGATGTGTGGTTCGAACCCAAGATTGTCTGGGAGGTGTTGACGGCAGATCTCAGCTTGAGCCCAGTGTACACCGCTGCGCAAGGATTGGTGTGTTGTTACTTCTTTGGCCTGCCAGGTTTTCTAATTGTTGGTAAGGTGGAGGATCGCGGGATATCACTGCGCTTCCCGCGTTTTGTACGTATCCGCGATGACAAAGCGGCGGATGATGCAACAAGTCCAGAGCAGGTAATGTTAGCCCAGCTTCCGTTATCGATTTTGTCTCGACTGATAATTCTCGTCTGCAGGTGGCTGAAATGTATGAAAATCAAGCTCTCGCACAGAGTAAGGGGAAGAAGAAAGGCGCGGGCGATGCTGACGATGGATTTTGGTGACCTCCGGGATGTGAATATATTGCACATCATTTGCTTCTGCGTACTATTACGGCGGAAGTTCTGGCACTCAAAATACTCAATCCTGGCCGTCCCACTCATAATCCTTGAAGACATTCTTCCACCATCGCACATCAATCCCTACGCCACTGCTCCCTCCTGTGATCATGGAACTCCCATCGTCGCGGCAAACGTGGCCCTCCAATTCCGCTACACCGATCATCTCCATCGTCATGCTGATCGTGAGCTTTTCCTCCCTAGCGATTCCGAGGGCGGTCTGAGGTCCTGAAAGAGTGAGAATCCCGATCAGACGTGCGATGAAGGCGGCGTGCGTATACGGTGGTGTGTGCAGCACTTTCAGTCCAGAGGGAAACGTACGCAGCCGTATTGGAGGGTCGGTGTAGTAAGGCAGATGTGGGAGGACGGACAAGAAAGTCGACGGCGGTATCAATGCTGTACCACTGGTTGAAGTTTTGGAATATTTCAAGTGTCAGAAGACTTACCGACACCCCGAGCACGATTCCACCCACCCCAGACCTCGTCGAGGGCAATGATACCTCGATCCCTCATCATTCCCACTCTAATGGCTCCCTTCTTACCTCGACCACCTTGTAATACCCAGGCAAGCTCTTTTGCTAGCTCCTCCATCCACTGCTGTTCGTCTTTAATCATATCCTCCGTCACAGGCGCATTCTCCATCTGTAAACCCAACTGCGACAGCGATGAACGGATAAACGTCGATTCCTCAGGTTCTGTTGAAGTCGAAAGTGATTGACCTGTCGCTAGAGACGGAACGAGCGAATTTGAAGCAGTCACAGCGGTCAGACGCTCGTTCAACTCCGCTGCAAGCTTCACCATGTCCCTCGCTTTCACCATGAGTGCTTCAAGATCTTGCAACGCGTCTGACATATCTGTCGATGTACTCTGCACAGAAGTCTCAACACTGCGCAAGATGCCATCTTGACTAGTTGCTTGAGAAGATAGGTCGGCAAGGGGAGTGGCGACTCACTGATCCCGGAGCGTGAACCGGCAGGTTCGGATGATGTAGCGCTCGATGCAGATCTGACTCCAATACCTTTGGACTGATGAAATATGATCAGAGACCACCAAACATCAGTAGGGATTCGCTGGAACGATGCACGAGTACCTCCCAAGCTTTCGCCATGAGACTACGTCTAAGGACAGCATAAAAGGACTTGTCACCGCCTTTGCGGAAACTTAACTTGATAGTCCAATTAGTTCCCTTCTCGACTTGAACGTCGTCCTCGAGATCGGGCGAGGGCGCACGTGTGGGCGGTGCGGATTTGCCCAGACGACTTGGTGTTAGTTGAGGGGGAGACACGCCCTGATGATTAACAAAACTGGGCCTGCGTCGAGGTAAGGATGTGCCGCAGATCTCGCATGTGTGAAGAGAAGGGTGGTTGAGAAAGGTACATGCAGAACAGGGTACAGATTGGCCGTCATCGGAATCGGGTGCGGGATTTGACCGAGCGGAGAAGGATGTAGCGGGTGAGGTGGGAAGAGACGAGGAGAGGCTTTGTAACAGGGAGGGTGAAAATGAACGTGCTGTAATAGATTTGGTCGGGCTTGGAGGTGGAGCTGGCAGGGTGTTACGCGGTACTCCGCAGAGAGCGCAGATACGGGCTGCGGTGGGGCTAAGACCGGGCGGGTTGCGGTAACTACAGACAGGACATTCCCATGTCTCGGAGTCGAGATCGGTGTCATTGGACGTGGTTTCTGGCGAAGAGACAGATATTATGGGCGGCGTGAGGTACAGGGTGACCTTTGGCGAGGATTTGAAGAGACCAGCATAGTAGTCGGTCTTGGAGACGGTGGAAAGCGAGACAGAGAAAGAGTTTATGGACGGTTTCTGGGCGTCGACGTAGAACAAGCGGTGGGTCGAGACATGGACGGTGCCCGTCTGGTGCTCCGGCGCCTTTTGCTGACTGGGGGACGTTGGTCACAGAAACGATTGAAATGGCGGTACATACCCATCATAAATGCCGACGTTGTTCTGGCTCGCCAACTCGTCCTCGTCGTCGTAGAGAAGGGCGGGGATGGGTATGGTTCCGTCTATGATCTTTGTGCAGCGAATGAGGGCCATGGTCAAGATGGAAAGGTGTCTATGGATTATAACGGTAATTATACTGTATAATAATCAACGCTTTTTAAGATCTTCCTCAGCGACGTTGCGCAGCGCAAGCTTTTTTTCTCTGCCCCCATTGTGCCAGTAATTCCAGAACCGGATGTCCTGCACCGTCTGTGCGGTTGCGTTGGTCAAGTGACAAGCAAACAAGAGGTAATTTCGTGGCTGGACGCGCCATGCTGTGTGAAGCAATGCATTGGACCATGATCCGGCGATGGATATGACGAAGATACTTACCGAAACGCATGAACACCATTCTGGACATAAACTGAGCGAGAATGTAGACAACGCAGGGAGGAACGACTCACGAATAACAGGCCAGGGCGGTAGTCATTGTACCTGATATATACTCTTCATCTTTGTTGCGCAGGTCAGAAAGAGCGGCAATAGGCAATCCCCAGTTTGCAACCTGACAGTGTTTTAGAGAAAAAAAATTGGTTGACTCGATGCACCGATGAGACTGACTGGTCCCCAGAAATGAGTACCTAGTGAATGGGTTGGTGAGAGGGCTCATTTCATGACTTCCGATACACATACTGAAGAAATAATCCCTCGCCGCTGGTGAACGGACCCAAGTGAAGAATGTGGACGCCATCAGCGAACGCCACGTGCCCTCACACGGAAAATAAGAAGAAAATCCCTCTTAAATTTAATCCACATCCCCAATGCAGTCCTATCCTCAACAACCCTACCCTTTCTATGGTCAACCCGTAAATCATTTCCAGAGTTACGGGCCCTACGCCCCACCGGGTCCAAGCAATGCCATGCCAGTGTCCGCCCAGGGCTACCAGTATATGCCCCACCCAAATTACATGGTCCCATCCAAACAGGATGGACCTTCTACTGCTGCCCCGCCGCCACGCATGCCCCGTCCCAGGCACCTCGAGACGAATTCGTTCCCCAAGTCCGCCATGAAGAAGGCCGCCAGCACCAAGGCCGATACCGTCACTCGTCAGCGCACTCTCTCCAACTCGCATCACGAAAGTGCGCCACTCACTCGCCAACGCACCACATCCCAATCCCACAAACCTTTCACCTCTTGTAGGCCCTCTCCGTAGGCTTTGATCGGAGCATTTCACTCACCAAGTTGTTTAGATCACATCTTTGTCACATTTCGAGGGTCAAATCAGCTTGTGATCGAAAATTTGATGCACTCCGATGCACTCCGCGAACTTCGTCAGGAGCTCTATCCCATTTGGCGGCCAGGCGTCGTCTCAGACGAAACCCAAGGCCGCGTCTGGACTGTGACCTTTGCAAACAACCCTTGGAGCAGCACCGGCAGAGACGCAATCAGGTGAGTGCTAAATGTAAACCCTCTCGATCTGCCCTTTATCTCATCGTCGGCAACAGCGCTTGGGAGATTATCTCAAAGCTTTTCTGGCTTCTTGCAGCACGGGTAATAATACTTTACGTAATTTCCGCACCAACTTGCTAACTTTCTCGATCGTTCAAGGGATACACCTACACTTCTTCTATACACCGCCGGTCCTCGGTAGGACTTACACATAGAACCTCTTGATTTTGTTCTGCTCATCGACACCTTCATAGAACCCTCGTCTTGTTTTCACGATGGCCGAACCTGATTCAAGACAAGAATTTCTTCTCGCCCATTTCTCCGGCTCCGGTCACCGTCTATCCGTAATCAATCCGTCTGCCGTAGTGATCGACTCCCTCGCAGACAACCTTGGGACCGTTATACCCCACATATTTTCCCCAGATCACCTCAATGAGGAGGTGCTCGTCATCGAGCAGAAGAGGATGAATCTCAGAGGCGATCACCCACATTACGTCCCAAATGCTTGCGTGCTGATGTCGCCTTGTAGCTCCTGTCACCTCAGCGGAAAAAACTCAATTCATCACGCACGTCCTCAAGGAGATGCTGGATATGGGCTACATCCTCCTAACCACGATCCCCATGGCCAGGAGGGGAGTTCTGGGCCACAAATCACGCAAGGAGATTTGGGTATTCCGGGGAACCAAATCGACTCATTAACGAAGCATTACGATCTATTATTGATGGACAGTACGACTTCCACTTTTTGCTACACGGGCAAGAGAAGGACCGTCACTTGCAGATGTTCCACTAGATTAAGCCATTGTATATCATGCTTCATGTTGTTTCACGCCATCTTCACAACCTTGCTGCCGTCCACCAAGCCAGCAAGGGTCTTCGCGCTTATTTTCCCGTGGTCGTCCCGGCGCTTGATGAGCTCGTCCCACCAACCGAATAAGAAGTCCCGAGCAATGAGCTTGAACCACGGTGTAAAAGATTTGTCTGCCAGCACACAACTCAGCGAGCTTCGTCATCCAAAACGCAACTCCCGTACCCGAATCGTCAAACATGCTCTGTAACTCGGCTTTGTCGACGTATTTGTAGTCGCGAATCTCGTTTGTATTCGGAGTCACGTCCACATCCGCCGTGAGGAACAAGATATAGTCAACTGGCCATAACGAGTGTGAACACTGCACAAAGGCGTAAAAAGGGACATAAACACCTTCGTGTTCACCCCACATCCCGTCTGAAGGAGCCAGATAATGTATTTTGGTCAAATACTGGAACTGGTTCACGGGAGTCTGCGTGCGCGGAATACCGAGTTCGTGCTCGAGCTTCCTTGATGCCGCAATCCGCACACCAAGTTGGTCGACCTCGACCTTCTCCTCCTCAAAGTCGTCGAGAGGGTGTGAGCAGCACGTATTCGTCCACATATCTGGGAACGTGATCTTCTCCGATGCACGCTGCTGTAAGAGCAATTTCCCATCTGAAGGCCGGAACACGAACGCAGAGAAAGCGCGATGGAGGAGTCCTTTATTGATGTTCTCCATGAGGTGGCCTGGCATTAGCATCAGAGGCGTTGCAGCAGAACATGAGCCAGTGCCGCTTACATGTTTTCTTGTCCATCGCCCCTATGGCATTGTCCTGCTCGTCGACCAGGATGCACCGCTCGTCCATAAGTTTGGACTGCTCCGGGTCATAATTCGATAGATCTATGCTCGCGAGTGCAGCCTTTGCGGCCATTACAGCTGGGGAGTCGAATGACATGGTCCGTTGAGAAGAACGTGTATCACTGGCAAGATGGATTGGCTTGAGAGCTTGAACGCCACGCCACGTACATCCGAATCCGGTTCGGACGGAGATGTGGGTGATATGACGGAGCAGAGCGGGCATGCGGTGATAGCAGATTTATTTCTGCGCACCATCGATCTTCACCAACCTGCAAAGCTTGAGTCGATATCGCTCATTCGTAGAGGTCAAGAATCGTTGACATTCGACAGGATGAGAATACATGTGGGGTGACAGCAACATGATCCGAGATACACGGAGGAGAGCAACACGAAATGCAGCGAAACATCGAACCTGCCAGTCAAACAATGGAGATAGTGAATGGACCATACGCGGCAGGTTGCTCAACCCTGATTAATTTCTTCGTTGCCAGAACTGTCATTCAAGCACGGCCGATGGTCAAACAACGATAGGATCTAGGAGCGTGAAGGTGAAGAAGCAGGACCTCAAGAAACGTACCAAGACAATGGTAGAAGGCTGTAGCAGCTACGCGGTGGGTGCTGGTTGTCTTCGGAACAATGTCATCAAAGGTCAGCGCAGGTGAAGTAGGGGGACGGCTCTGAATCTGCATCCTGGCGTATCTGTGATGTGCAGACCTCTCAGCACTTTCAGCCACCTCGGCAGCGCAACACCAACTCTAGAAAATTAAAAGAATTTCGTTCAAGCGTAACCAGATTGAGGTCCGATTGCTGTGTTTCCTCCGGAATGGGTTCGTCGACGGGTACTGGAAGGCGATGTGCTGTCAGGAGGCGATGATAAAACAATGTCAAAGCTCACCCTCGAATGCAAAATCCTCTGTGCTCATCCTTCCAAAAGCCATCGGAGAGAATCCGATTCCTGGAATACTTCCCGCTTGACTAGGAGCAAGAGGACTCTGGCGCCTGCTCATTGAGCTTCCTCGTCCTCGGACTTGCACCTCGACTCTTTCGACACTGATCCGGTCACTTCCATCTCCGTAACGGTCCGCTGCCCCGCCCGCAGACGAACTGGCACCTGCGTTGTCCCAGGGAAATAAAGAGGACCGTTGTGATCCACTTGCAGGAAATTCTTGACCATCGACATGGAATCCGAAATTACTCCCAATCACAGATGGAGGACGGGAGGCTTGGCGACCTTGTCCTGGTTCCTATGGCATAACGATGCGACGGAGATGTCAAGTATTGCAATGCAAGCCTCACCTCTGAAGACCGGAAGTGTCCACTAGCAGGTTCAACATCCATCTCATTGAGGCCACCAAAGAAGTCACCTGCACTGTCTCGTTATTCTTTGAAGAAAGGTGGTCTCAAATTGCTACCTCCATGGTCCTGTCCCGCGTCGAAATTTCCTTGCACATCGTATTGATCAGCTTCAAATGCCGTTCCCACCATGGCGTCGTCAATGCCAGCTTCAAAAGCGCTCTGCGGATTCTCGGCGACATCTTCGATCCTGCGACGTTTGGCAGGAGGTCCATCTTGCTCCGTATTTTCTATTCACGCATGTATCGCAGTAGCAATTCAAATAGAAGAGTCTCACTCACCACGCGGATGAATTATCACAGCGTTTGATCTTGCTTCGACTTGCACCTTGAAGTTATCAAGCCAGAAATCCATAAGCACTTGGGCGTGGACTACACAGAAAGGATACCCTGAGCATGTTTGATATTCTAAATGGCTCAAAACCTTACCGCCTTCTGGAGCGCCCCACAACAATGCTTCCATGATCTTGTTGTTATCCTTTTCCGACCTTTTCAACCCAAGCTCTCGCCTTAATCTGCTCTGTAGCTCGAGGTACTGCGCACGTGCGGCCTAGGCGGGATGTCTAAATTACAAACAAGCCATGAGCGAGCTAAGCTTGCCTTTAACTCCTTGTCAGTCAACTCCGTCCGAGGATCGAGAAGTAATTTCGTCATGTTCGGCTTTTTTGCGGCAGGCTTCTTGACGTAGATATGCTGCTCGACAACTTGAGATTCTGGAGCGGTATCTTGACCGAGAAATGATCGTATAAAGTTGGATTCGGACTCGGCTCGCGATGTCTTGGCGGAGCGCGGTTCAAACGGTGAGAGGATGTTATCTGTAAGACTTGAGCACAGCGCGAGTCATTATTAACACAAAATGAGACCTTGTTCAGGTTGGGGACTCTGCTAGGTAGGGTCTGTCAGGATGAGCAACCAAGCAAGTTCGTAGGGGTGCTTACAAGAGGTATCGGACTATATGGCACAGCCACGTCAAGTTGTTCTATGGGCACGTCCACTGGTAGGTCTTCCAGAGCATTTTCGAAACCGTAATCATTATGGCCGTCTCCGGCCGCGCCTATCTCCACGTCAACATCCATGTCGATTCCTGATTCGACTGGCCTTGTTTCAGGAGATAGGTGCAAGTCCATAGCTTTGCTGCGAACATCGTTAAATGAACACATCAAAGGCCGATCGGAGGCTCACTCTTGAATGAACTTTACAGGAGAAGCTCCCCAGCCGGGCCCAAGCTCTTTTGCGAGGTCGGCGCCAATGTCGAAACCGTCCAGTCCTTCCAGAAAGTCATCGGCAAGGTCAAAGGCGGCTTCGGGTTGAGAGGACGACAATCCAACTCCGCCACTGCCGTGAAAAGATGCTTCAAAGGAAGATGAGAATAAATGTTCATGATTTTCCTGCAGGGTGTGGAGGTCGGCCCGAGCTTGT
The DNA here is from genome assembly GCA_900068975.1 of Hygrocybe conica. Classification (NCBI taxonomy): domain Eukaryota; kingdom Fungi; phylum Basidiomycota; class Agaricomycetes; order Agaricales; family Hygrophoraceae; genus Hygrocybe; species Hygrocybe conica. The sequence goes on from CEMM01323765.1 coordinate 131,170, forward strand.
TCAGGTGCGTTGAGCGATGAGCGATTTTTCTTTCGCTTTGTTGGATTTGGCTTTGCGTTTGGGTCAAAGTCATCATCCATTCCTTTTGGCGCTCTCGTCTCTGAAGGAAATTAGTTCGGGTATGACTCGAGATGGAACGTAACATACCGCCAACGTTCAGGTATTCGTCCCAGTCCTGTAGGGATAACGAGCACGTATAAGGGCAAATCAAGAAGCAGACATACCGCAATCATGTTGTCGAACTCCATAGCAAAAGCAGTCCGCAAGTCATCGGCGAGCGTAACTGCAGAAGGGCTAGAAATATTTTGCTTAGCGTTGATCAAATGCAGGGTGGGATGCCATACCGAGCAGTCGGCTGCGCCATTTGAAGACTCCCACTTGACCTGAGTTCATCGACTACCTTCTTGAGCGCGTTGAAACAAACAGTCACGTCCGACATGAAGATTTCCTGCTTGACTGTGAGAATTCGTTAATTGGATCAAGTTAATTCCAACATATATGCAGACCTTTGTACACGCTGCAAGACGAGACGAAGGTCAGACAAGCCTCGCCTGAGAAATTATATGCACTACCGAACAACCCCGACCATTAAATTACTCGACAGCCTCAAGGCAAGAGGCTCGGCAGGCCGAGCTACCAGGGAGCATAGCTGTGAAATATTGGCGGTCATCACGTCGCGTTTTTGCAGCTTCGTGAACGCTGATTTGGACCCCAGCGTTGCGGCCAACCTGAAGACGCGATGAGACGGTACATGTAGTTGAGATGGTGTTCACTGACCAGAGCAATCCTATACCGCTATCTCGACGTGAAAGCAACTCTGGAGTAAAGAACATTGCGGATTATCGGATCTGGTGGACAGTACTAGTCGGTCAGTAAAACGCGACGTGCCGTGAGCTTACATAATTTACTAACGCTTAAAACCTGCTCTTCGATTCCAAAAGGTTCATGCTAACGTTACCCATGGCCAACCTCCGCTGTCCACAAGTATTAATGGCCTATCCGTATTTATATATTCAACTCTTCACGCATAAGTAGAGTGATTTTGAATTTCCATCACGTGTTGGATGGTTGTCACGTGATTAAACGCGTAAAGGGTTTGAACCCAGATTTGGTAATCGTCAACCACCCAGCAAGTCCAGTATGGCCCATCCAGGCTTTTTGGAATGGGCGACCTCTATTCGAATTATAATGGCCAGTGATCCTGGTCGGCAATCTTTTCACGATCAGGTTCAGAACCATGGCTTTTTGTTTCTTGAAGGATACCTCGAAAATATCCTCGCTGGTCCCAAGCAAGAGTAAGTCAAGATCAGCTGGACTCTCCTCCCATTTATTTAATAGAACCTTTGAAGTCCTATAATTGATTTGGTTAAGACCCCCGCGCGTAAGAGAGGCAGAAAGGCGAAGCGTACAATTTCCACAAAGTCGAAGTCGAAGGCGGTGGCTCATGAGGTATGTGAGACCTGCTATATGTTGAGCGCTCCGCAAACTCGGATACTTTTCAGGACAACGATGGGAAGGAGAACATTGCACCCGCCAACACATTTTATCAAACTCTCCTACAAGCCAAGATGGACCTGTTAGCAGAAGCAGACCCTGGTGTGAGTCCCAACGGCGATAAAACAGTAAGAGCGAAACTCGACTTTTCGAAGAAGCTAGAAGCTTTGCAGGATATTGTCATTCCTCGTATCGAAGAAACACTCATCGACCAAGTCCCGTACACAACCCCCGACGCACCACTTAATAACAACCGACGACCACACTCTAGCTCTACCCTCCATGCCCCATCGCTCGGGCCTTCAGTTGTCGAACAGGCCGAATTGTCCGTTATAGTGGAAGCTGACGAGTTGGCTGAATGTAGTCGCAATTCAATCCAGGTCTCGCATCAAGAAAGCTGTCCTACTCAACCGGAACAAACTCCTCTCAATCTCGTACTCTCAGGCGACCATGACATCCGACCGGACGGGGGCAATCACGATTCCGTATCTTCCGCCGATTCCTTCCATTCTGCAAACCTCAGCCTTCCTACGATTGCCCACACCGTGGAGGTCCCACCAGTTTCACCATCACTCACCACAGTGAACCCTCCTGCTGATATTGCGCCATCTCAAGTGACGCCAACTCTTGTCGAGAACATGACAGAACCACTACCAGAGATTCGCCCGTTGGGTTTGGCACCAGCGCCCTCTCAAGAAGCGGTGACCGAGCCACTACCATCACTTCCTCAGTCGGAAAATGTAGTCCCGAAAGAACCCATGCACAAGAAGAGCACAACTTTCATGCCCATTCTCCCGGCCCCTGTCCCTGCTCGAAAGAGCATGCGAACCGTGAAAGAGCCGCCAATAGCTACATTTGTGAACCACTCGACCCCAGGCATTGTGCTGGGCGGAAAGCGTTCCTCCTGGCTCATTAAGGCGCGGGAGGCGAAAGCTATGGAGGATACGACGAAGAAACTGGGTCCCCTTGGTCTCGGGCCTGTGACGGTGCACCCCACTACTGCGTCTACTGTGTCTGGAGTGTCTGGAACTCTGAAACGGAAGAGCGGGGATCCGAGTGACTACGCAACAGGCGTTTTGAATGATGACGGGGGGCGTCACAAGGCCCTCAAGCTATTTGATGGCGATACGGCTCCGACTACATTCGAAAAACAGCATGCTGGTGCAGCGCACACAGACTCTCATCACCTACAGACTTTCGTGTCGCCCCCGCCCCAGTCCAATGTTGCGCAGGATCAAGCAGTTTCTGTGCACGAGACAGACGGGATCCTCAATAGGCTCAAGAAGACAGTGGAAGGTCTCGGCGCACGGGTGGGCAAGAGCATGGGGAAGTCACATGGTGGCCCTTCTGCAGCAACTTTGCTTGCTGAAGCCAGAGCTGCTGCGGAAGCTCGAGTCGTGAAGAGAGAAATAGCTTCTGGTCCTGTGGATATAGCGGAGTCTTCCCCCCCTGCTCAAGAAGTGGGACCGTCTGATGAACCCGCATACGCTGCTGACCATTCAAGGTTGAGCCTCTCAGATCTTGCTTGGACACAGAACAAGGTTTCCAACCAAATAACCAGACCACTCCCAAGTCCTCCCACTTTCCAACCTCAGCCACCGTCTGTCGCGGTCAATCCAAAGACGCATAAGATCAGCACATCAACAACACCACCCAATTCCCCGCCACAGAACAGACCTGCAATTTCCACACATCCAATCTTCCGTACTTCCCCTGTGTTCGTTCCTCCCCCAAAGAATGCCGTACCGCCAGCCCGCCAGGAGATATCCGCTACGCAGCTTCCTACATTCTCATTCGTGCCACCTTCTGGTCCAGTCATTGCAGCACCACCTATCGTTCGTCAATCTCGACTACCAACCGCACTGTCGGCGCAGACCACTCTGGAAAGTCTCGCTTCCGAACCCGTTTTTGACGCGGACGAAGATGTACCTGCGTGGATGCCCACAACGCAGGACACCGAGCCTTCATCCATCTACAATTCTCAACCAGGGGCTATGAAGGATGGCCGATATTCCGACAAGCGGCACAGCTTGGAGGAGGATGACGATAGTTGGCCAATAGACGAAAAAGGGCCGATCTGGACTTTTCCGGCAGCGGATGATGATGATACGTGGAGTGACATGGATTCAGTTGGAGCTCACGCTCAGGCGGATCAAGCCACTGAGGGTCCCCCGCCACCTTCAACAAGCGAAGACTTCCCAGAGAAACACGATTCCCATTCCGTCCGGCACTACGAAGACGAATATCTTGGACTTGAGGAAAGTGAGCCGGAAGGCATCAACGTCGAACCTGCATTATCGACCGTCAGCCTGGTTGACGTACGTCCAGATATTGATGCTTTTGGTGACCCGAATCCTGATGAGCATGTCATTACCTCAGCCGAAAACCATGTCTCGGAGCGAGAGTCAGCTATCCATGACTTCCTCGTCATCGTCCAATCTCGGCTTCCTTGGACAAGCGAGCAAACTTGTAGGAAGCGTTCTCGGCGCGAGCAAGAAGGCGAAGACGGAAGTCAGGAGCCTCCAACGGGCTGCCGTCGCTGCGAAGAAGGTCAGATTATGACTGGTGGGCTATATTTCGAAGATACTGACATACATACAGCAACAAGAGGAATTGGATAAGAAAGCGGTGCGTCTGAAGGAAATGGAAAACAGGCGGCAACGTGCATTACAAAAGAAGGCAGACGATGAGAAGACGAGAGTCTTGGAAATGGATAAAAAACTGCGGGAAGAGGGAGAACGACGGAAACGTGAACGAGAAGACAACACAGATAAAAAGCCTCTCCGAGTGGCCGTTAACAAGGTGATCATCATGTTGACATTGGCTTTCTTTGCGTACTTGACGAATGCTAGGAGGATGACACTACCAAGAAACGGAAGGTGGTCGTAGAGATCGAAAAGAAACCAGTCAAGAAAATGCCCGCCACTGTCCCGAAAGCTATCCCCACGAAATCCTTCTCGAAACAGCTAGTTGCGGCTATCAACGCGTCCTCACTGAATACCGTGCCGGCGCCTACAGTTCAAGTGGCTGAAGCCAAAACGGTCAAAACACCTGCCGGGCAAACCAGCCTCAAAGGGAAAGGGAAAGCGGTGGCGATTCAGGGCGACGATATCGAGCCTGCTCAAGTCATTCAGTCTCAGATGGCTGCTCGAGTGAAGACGCAGATGCAGGCTGCGAAGCATCCGGACCAGGAGATAGCGAGCGAAAGCATCGAGCTTCCCGATATAAATAGCGAATACTCGGATTCTGGCGATGAACGTCCGCCCGGGTCATTCAATCCACCTCATTGGGCGCAATCCCCGGAGTTGAGACAGGCATTGGAGTGGCAAAGCACCATTAACCCTGATGAGATATTTGGGGCCGTTCGCCCTCTGAAGATGGAGGAAATTTTCAGAGCCAGGACAAGTCGGTTCCGTGCAAGGACTAGTTCCGCCAACTGGTCTGGGCCGGACGGGTTGACTGTTCAGGAAGAACGGGAATATGCACGAAGAATGGGATTCAAGAATCTTAGGTAGCTAGATGAGGTGGCGAATATTGTAAGTAATCTCCTTCGAACATGGATATGACTTTGCATTATTGTAAGTTGAAATTTGATGGCAAGCGAATGTGTTGTGGACGGCTAATATAATACAAGAGGCAAGGCATACGCAGCCCATTCAACGCTTAGTATTGATTACTAGTATGGGACGGCAAGTACGAGACATTGTTCTGCACAAGACAATCGAACTGGTCAGGAAAGAAGACGCATTGTACCACATGACGTATTTCAGTTCCTTGTTTCGATACAAAGCCGCAGGGTGTCACCAGCACGCTGAACCATCAAGTTGTTGTACTGTGAGTACCACTGGCACCCACCTCAGGCTTGCCGTAAATCGACATGGAGACGCTTGACAGCGGATCCATGCGAGATGTTTGGTCGTATTTGCAGTGAGTGGCTGAGACCGTAACCCCAACTCAAGTTCCATATCTTGTTATAACTGGCTCTGGCTGCCCATTCTTCCCTCTACCATGACCTCGTCTTCTTCATCCTCTCCAGAATGTTCATCTGCGAAGTCCGCAGAACAGCAAGATCGATTCTCTTACAAGAATGCTACTCACGATGAGGTGCTTGAGGACCTTTCCAGGTGCGCAGTTATCCTCCCGCAATATACAGCCGTTTATTCACGCATAATCAGTCGCTTCATTCTCAATCTGCCGGACGAAGAGCTGGCATCTCTTGAACGAGTTTGTTTCCAGGTCGAGCAGGCGTAAGCATCCCATCCCGCACTATCGACGTTGGCTGGAACACTTTGACCCAGACATTGGTTCTACGAAGACTTCATCCGCGAGGAGAACCCAAAGTTTCCATCGTTGCCGCTCAAGAAATTTTCCGCTATGTTATTCCATGCCTGCCCCCTCTTGCACCAATGGAGTCACGATCACGAGCAAGCTTTCAACAACTTCATGCAGTACAAAACCAGAGTCCCTGTCTGTGGTGCGATCATGCTTAATGACACCTGGGAAAAGGTACTGTGTTCTTGCACAAGTTCTGAAGCACGTCGTTGATGCTTCCTTTTCCTTCTCGAAATGCAGTGTCTCCTTGTCAAGGGCTGGAAAGCATCATCTGGATGGGGATTTCCGAAAGGCAAGATCAACGAGGATGAGCCGGAGCCCAATTGCGCAATTCGAGAGGTGAAAGGCAATGCTCGCCGTGCTCCTATGTTGCTGACCACCGCGTAGGTCCTTGAGGAGACCGGATACAACCTCGCGGGTCAGATCAATCCCGACAATGTCATTGAAATGTCTATCAAAGAGCAGAAAATCTCACTATATATTGTTCCCGGCGTTCCGGAGGATTTTCCATTCAAGACCAGAACCAGGAAAGAAATTAGTGTACGCGCTCCCGCACGCGTCACAAACCGATAACATATGTTAAAAGATTTCTTCAGAAAATTGAATGGTTCAAGCTCACAGACCTGCCAACGTGGAAACGCAACAAAGCATCGTCGGGGAAGTTCTATCTAATTTCTCCGTTCATTGTGTCAGTAAAGCTTGATTTATCCACCCGCACGCATTGACTCCTATTTTAGTGCTTTGAAGGCTTTCATTAATGAGCGAAAATCGCGTGGACCTCGTCGACCACCCAAAGTCCAGAATGGCCTGTCGGGAAAGAATTCGCACCCTCGATCGGACGGCAGAGAATCACAGACTCCTCGCTCGCATCACGATCAAACGCAGGAGTCGAGTTCGCAATCTTCGTCGGCTGATAACGGCGGTCCTCAAACACCGTCACCGCTATATTCCGAGACCGCAATCAACACCGTGGCCGCTAACCCAAATATTGATGCTCTAGACACACAATCTCTGGACCCCCAACTGGCCCGCCTCCTGACATCACTCTCTCTTTCTGCAGCCGGGCTCAAACCACAACTATCGGACAAGCCCAACGGCTTGTCGGTCAATGCTACTGACCCCGTGCCATCCGAGCCCACGACACCGGTACCAACCAGCGCCGTCACAGCGTCTTCAACTAATTCACATTCGCGATCGGGTAATATGAATGGGGTCGAATGGTGGACCAGTTCGCCGAAGCGTTCTCCCAATCAACCCTTCACTCCTTCACACGCCCGTCGATTCACTATTGACGCCAGTCCGTCGTCTTCTCGCCACCAGCCTACGTCACCTATTTCTTTGCCCAATCTCTCTAGCCCGCTGGTGCAGCCATCGTGGCCCAATCGCACGCAATCTGGCCCTCAGGTCACGGAATCTCAATCTGTAGGATTGCCCTCTCCTGCGGACTTTACAGCATCGACTCCAGCAGTTTCGCCTTCCCGCTCATCACGACGCAGCTCCCGCACTGCTGACATCTCGCCGTATCTGCTGCGCCTTGCGGAAGTCCCAATGTCCGGCAAGCGGCTGAAACAGCTAGCATTGTTGGAGAGCGTGGCCGACGAGTCGGCCAGAATGACACCGATACTGGGGAAACGCGAGGTCGCCAATGGGGGTTTGAACCCACCAGTCCTAAATCATCGACACTCTTTCGCATTTGGAGCATCGGCACCGTCACCCCATCTACGGCCAAGTGATTCGAATCATTCACGTGTGATCCATCCATCAAGTATAGGTGCCGCATCTCCATCACCGTCAGCCCTGCCACCTGGACCACTACTCCCAGCAACCATGTCGGATGATCCATTCCGAGTACGGCCTCAATCTAGTGTCATTTCTCAGCATCTGCACCCGGCAACCCTGAATGGAAGCGTCAACGGCAACCAAGAACAACTGTTGGCCATGATGAACGGCTACCTTCCTGCCGACGCACGACCAACGGCTGTCACTCTCTCTTCACAAACACAACCTGCGATCTATACAACCCCGGTACCGCCCAGCCAGCCATCTATCTCAAACAATCGGCTTTCTTTCGGAGGTGTACATGGCATGTGCTTACCCAACGCTATGACCGCCACGCGAACTGGACTTGACGGAATGCGCGTGAATCACAACACCCAGTTGTTGTCCATCCTCAACGGCGATCCGAACGCCGCATTCTTCTCACCTGCCTTGAATGGGCAGGGCCGCTCATGATTGATTGGACTTCTAGTAGCGACACACCCTCGTTTCTCTGTTTCCAACCCGTTTTACGTGTAAAAAAAAGATGATGTCTGTTCCCGGCGACTCGGTCACCAGGCTTTGTTCGGTCTGGTAGAATCTGCGCGGGCGTGTGTGCAATGTCATGTTATCCTTTCGACTTCTTTTTTCCACCCATGGTTCCGTCGGTCTTCTCGCCTGCACAGCATTGAACCCAGAACATCGGTTTCCGTGAAATTACACCAGCGAATTGGCCGTGGTGAACAAGTGAAACCTGGCTCGTATATGCGACGTAGACACCACGGATCGACACGGAGAAACCACTCGACGTGTGACAAGCTGCGAGACGGAACTTTTGACATGAGATCGCAGGAAGTTGAGATCAAAATCGAAGCCGTTCCGAATGCAGACTTATGGGAGAACCTGTCAACATTTGTTAGTAAGATCTTTTTGGTTAGTGAAAGAACAGGCCGAAATCAGCGGTGACGAACGATTAGCGCCGGGACGATGAGCCGGCTCAGCTCAAATGTTCGGAGGCCGTTCCGTGAGCGAGATGCCAGCGGTGCACCACCTATATTTTATTACCCGTTTCCACCAATTCCAATTTTTTTGCAAGGTTTTATGAGGTGGTGAAGAGACGAGCGATCTAGTACGCTTGRCCACGTTCGTCGGGACATCAACATCTCTCGCAATAATTGCTCCTTTGTAACTTAGTATTGTAAAATCTTTGTTTTTCTCCATCACCAGGAACGTTGTCTCTTTATAAGATGTTGACTGGCAGTGGAATCAAAATATTCTCTGGTGCGTTGGTCTCTTTCTCGGAGCCGATCATCGCCTCCTCATCTTCATCTATTAGGAACGAGCCATCCAGAGCTCGCTGAAATAATCGCTCGACGGTGTGCTAGGCGGCTCCTTGCTCGCTTCCCCAACATTCTCAAACGCCTACATTCTCTCACAGCATCGGTCTGCCCCTATCCAAGGCAGAAGTCACTCGGAGCGGTATTGGGGAGACGGACGTGCGCCTAACCGAGTCCGTCCGCGAGGAAGATGTGTACATCGTCAATACGAGCTGCGGGGCAGTGAACACAGCCCTGATGGAGCTGTGCATCATGATCCATGCCTGCAGAATCGCAAGCGCGAAACGAATTACGGCTGTCGTACCTCATTTCCCATACGCACGGCAGGACAAGAAGGACAAGAGCCGGGCGCCCATTACCGCCAAGTTGGTCGCCAATATGATCCAGAAGGCAGGATGCGACCATGTCATCGTGCGTGACTCTCATTTGCTACATATTTGACGGCCTCACACAGCCGATTTTATGTGCCGCACCATGCGATCAGACGATGGACCTCCATGCATCCCAGATACAAGGATTTTTTGACGTGCCGGTCGATAAGTGAGTGCCGACTCACTCCAGTCGAAGCGATAAATGTTCACAAAATGTCGGGGGACAGCGTACGTGAGAATGATGATCTCCTTCGGCCCAAGTGCTCACCTTTCCTGATCGGTCCGAACGTGGGCTTGCAAAAAGTTGTTCGCGGAACCCTCGATGATATTGTACATTCGCACGAATTTCAACGTGCAGGAAGTCGTGATCGTCTCACCCGACGCTGGGGGTGCAAAACGGTGCGATTTTTTTTTTTGTCATATGACCTGCTCACAATCCGATTTGACTTTGCTGCCGGAATTTGTCTGTTGACAGAGCGACTTCTATGGCGGATCGATTAGGAGTTGATTTTGCGCTGTTCCACAAAGAACGGAAGAAGGCCAACGAAGTCTCGCGGATGGTTCTCGTCGGACATGTCAAGGGCAAGACGGCGATTCTGGTAGACGACATGGCTGACACGTGTGGGACGCTCTGCCTGGCGGCGAAGCACCTAACGGAAGCTGGAGTGGAGAAAGTGTACGCAATCGTAACGCACGGGATACTGAGTGGGACTGCACTGGAGACTGTTGAGGGGAGTGCGTTGGAGAAGCTGATTGTGACGAACACGCTCCCGCAACGGGAGAACGAAGCACGGTGCAAGAAGTTGGAAGTGATTGATATAGGTTCCGTTCTTGGAGAGGTGATCAGACGTAGTCACTATGGGGAAAGCGTGTCGATGTTGTTCCACGAGGTGCCGTATTAAACGAAATTTAAATTGAACCAGTTCGATTCTCGGCCCGGACCGTTACTCGCTTGAACTGGTTCGATTATTTCCTTTTCAGCGGAATCGGGACTCAACGCCCTTTTCGTCTTCCGCACTCCATCCCTTGCTGCCCTTCCTCACCGACCACCACCAGTACCGATTCCTCCTCGTCAACGACCACTATAACCACCATATATCTTTATTAGCTTATGTCCAATTGACACCACCCACTCCAATTTACACCCGTTCCATAGCGGTCATCAAGCTCCTTGGGCGATGCTAGGCGTATCATGTACGCATCCGCAACCCATGTCCAACAAGCTCACTACCTCCCACATCTATCAATACCAAATGGCCACCAATACTCTCCAATACACCACCACCGTCAACCTTCACCACCTCCACCACCTCCACCACCTCCACCACCACCACTCGCTTCAGAGCCCCAGCGGACACCTGCCCAGGCTACGCTCACGACGGAGACAATCGTCGTTTCCGCAGTTCCGGCTGTGTCGATACAGTCTAACAGGCTTGTCGTGGGTAACGCCCAGAGCAGTGAGTCGTGCCGCAACCCATCATCCATTGTATTAATTTACCTTTCGTACTCAATTAACTCGATCTCTCTCTCTCTCAGGCTCTACGCGTTCTTACACCCCTCTCAAAGTCCTCGGAGATGGCTCGTTTGGCACGGTCTGGCTTTGTGATTGGCACGGGAAGCTACCCCCCAACACGCCCTTGTCCCCCATGCAGTGTGTTGCCGGAACGAGACCGGAGTGGCTCGGAAAAAGGCTGGTTGCAGTCAAGCGGATGAAGAAGCAATGGGAAGGCGGTTGGGATGAATGTAAAAAACTAAAGGAGCTCGAGGTCAGCCTGCTTGCCGCCCGTATCCAATTCACGTTCATATCTCGGTCTGACCACAGTCGCTGCGCGCCATACCCTTCCACCCGAACATCATTCCCCTGTACGATTTTTTCCTCCTCCCTGCCTCCAAGGAGCTCTACTTTGTATTCGAGTCCATGGAAGGTAACCTCTATCATCTCATCAAAGCACGAAAAGGCCGTCCACTCGCGGGCGGTCTCGTTTCCTTCATATTTCGCCAGATCGTATCCGGACTTGACCACATACATTCACATGGCTACTTCCACCGAGACATGAAGCCGGAGAACGTTCTCGTCACAACAACGGGCCTTTTCGACTACAAGTCCGTCTCGCCCATGGCACCCCCGAATGCGCCAACGGAGAGAGATGTGGTGGCCATCATCAAGCTTGCAGATTTTGGTCTCGCCCGGGAGACCAAAAGCGAACCGCCATACACAGAGTACGTCGCAACGCGGTGGTACCGCGCCCCAGAGGTGTTGCTCCTCAGTAGGGACTACTCGAATCCGGTCGACATGTGGGCGCTTGGCACCATCATGGCCGAGCTCGTCAATTTGCGCCCCATGTTTCCAGGCGCTGGCCAGCTCGAACAGATTCATCGAATCTGTGAAATCCTAGGCGACCCCAGCGACGAGTACGGCATAGACAAGCGAGGCAAGCCGATAGGCGGTGGGAAATGGAGCAAAGGGCTCAGAATGGCGAGAGACCTCGGGTTCAAGTTTCCAAAGGTAGGCCCGGAGTCCCGCAAATGATCCGCTTCTCAAGCTTCTTCCTCTAGACCAAACCCATAGAGATATACAATCTCTTCGGGCGAACCGTTCCACTCTCACTGATCGATTGTATCAACGACCTACTGAGGTATGATCCCGCAACCCGCTTGACCAGTCGCCAATGTCTCGAGCATCCATATCTCATTGAGACTGTCGCCCGCAATCACGTCCCACTCCCCAACGGCCTACGTCTGGCTCCGTTACCTTTCTCCACCACACCACTTAAACACTCCCCCCCACCGACTCACCCAGCCCCATCATCTCAATCCCAACCCCAAGTACCCCCACTGCATTCAACGCATCAGCATCTCACACACATCCCCGACGCCTCTGCATCTCATCGAACACACTTCTACTCCGATGCTGTCGTCTCCCCTTCCCCAACGCCCTCTCCCATCCTTCGGTCTCCAGATTACCCCCACGATCCACGCCTTCCTCATCATGTCCCCCAGATACGCCTTTCAGATCGAGATCGAGACGTAAGCTGGCCCCATTACAACGGAGACTACGATCATCCCATGGACTTCTCGCCGCATCGGAATGGCGTGGAAGAACACCGCGTCCAACCCGCTTTTGGTACTCAGCCAATGGACTCGCAAAACTCCCAGGATGATTCACCGCATAGACTCAATGGCAGCGATGTTCAGCTGCCAGGTAACAAACTTGTCAAGCTTGGGGGATTCACCTTCGGCTCCAAGAAGACTGGCAAATGGGGTCTCAGCGGCATGTTCGGACACGTTGACAAGTCTCACGCATTACCGCCCGTGGAGGAGAAAACCGTTACCAGCCCGCTGCCCTCCCTCAAACGGACGCAATCGTCGAGTACGGACAGCCGGTCGCTGTCCGAAGTATCCCCTCCTGAGATTGTGCAGCCCATGGACGCCAAGAAGCTCAAGAAGGAAGCTGAACGAATGCACCGCGAGGCGGAAAAACAGCGTCGTGCAATAGCTGAGAAAGCACACCGGGATCAAGCGCGCGCAGTTATGCAGAAGCGCACGCAAGTCATGCAGTCCATGGCGGAGCCCAATATCGAGCCTGAGTGGAATTTCCACACAACCGCAAGCTTACTATCGACGCATGCGTCTCGTGCTACTGTTGATGACGCCGCGCCAAAGGGCAAAGCAGCTGCAAGATCTGTACGGCAGGCACCCGCCCCGACGGTGACAGGGAATGGCACGGCCCCACCAGCATCCGTACCAGTCGTGACAAGGATCGTGACACAGACAGCGGACTTGCAGGAAAGCTGGAGGCGAGACAACGAGCGGCCAAGGAATAGCGAGCGAGCGACGAAGGCACGGAGAAGAGAGTTTGATGACATGTCTTCGTCAGACGTGCATAGTCTCGGGCGGATGTCATCGAGTTCATTCGTAACGGAGCATAGCGATCCTGGGCCAAGAGGTCGACACAAAGCAGGCATGTTCCCGATAAGTCGCATGACATCGACCTCATCATTGAGGACTTCGTTCGACGTACACGAATTCTCGCCATCGGCTAGGTCGTCAAATTCATTCTCGCTCGAGCAGCAACTCGCGAATGATTTCCGTAATCATGCCTCGATGGATCCATCGTCGCCATTGTCAGACGGCGCGTCACCCCCTCCTGTGCACATGCTGTCAATTTCACCGACTTTGCCACCACCTCCATGGCTGCATCACCCAAATGGTAACGGTAGCTCATTTCTGCGATCACCAACGCACAACGTTGCTTCAAGGTCAACGGGAGTATCGCAACATTCCTCAGCTACTAGTCCTTCTGCACCACCGAGCCCGTTCGATTTCGGGAGCCTGCTTTCCGCGCCCAGCACCCTGTGTCAACCGCAGAGCCCAGGGCACGCGCCCAAGTCAGCGCCCAAGTCAGCCATCAACCCCATTTTCAAAGTTGTGAGTGTTAATAACCCTAGTCTTACTAGCGAGGCTAACGTTTGGGAAGCCTCCACTTCCTTCACTCCCTTCACTCCCTTCACTCCCTCCACTATTGAACGGGGATTGCTTGTCACCGCCACTCCCGCCGTGTTCCCAGCTGGAAGCAGTTGCGGAAGGAGAGTTTACACCACTTTCACCGATTCATTTTTCACCGACTGGGGTTGGACTGCCCTGACCACGACACGCTCATTTCAACTGCCCCTCGTTTTACTGTGTGCATTCTTCTCAAGATTGGCTTCCCAATCAACCAAGCAATCACTCAACACTCATTTTTGTGCTCTTCATTGTCATCCATCGCATTCAGTCATTCATCGTCGTTGGGACCCGAGATGAGGGGTGGTCATGCTGTTTCTTCTCTCCCAAGGTATAATCATTGTCTTCCAGTCGACCTGCTCCGTCATTCAATTAGCTTCACTCACCTGTCCATTCCTCCTTTCTTCTCATACCGTACCGCAATCGTTTCCTAGTTGCATATTTACAGCCGGAAAGCTATGCATATTAGACAAAGATGTATTTCTAATCCCTTCTGGATGTTGGCTGTACTACTGATGAAGGGGCGATCATACATTGACCTGCGCGCAGACGTGCACACAGAAACTGCTGTCAAGGTGAAGCGACTCAATGCAATTCGGCTCCACTTGTCTAATGGTGGTGGGGTGCTTGCGCGAAGCGCAATCCGCTGAGACGTTACATGAGATGACCTGTTTGAATTCAATGAGAAAGCGGGCGGACTAACCAGTACCTATGACCAGTCATGGAAAGGTAATGAAGAGCATTTAATGTCATGTTGCCCAATGCTGTGATATTCCTACGTACCCACAAGGACGGGGTCCAGGTTTGTCCTGTCCGATTGTCAGCCTACCAGCCTCGCGGAGGAGAGGCTACACACCAGGTTTATATATATCTTGGGGTGTCCCAGAGGCCCTCCTCCTACATACGAAACCGATGATTAACGGGCTGCAGCGGTAGTACGAAATCAGGAACGAACCGCCATCACAGACAGCTTTACGGCCATTCACATGTATCACCGGGACGTTAGCGATGAGCTCCATGGCGCTCAGTGGTGCAGGCTGCAGCTCCAAGACAGTTTGCTCGAAGCGCGGACCTGATGATGGTCGAGTCCGTTGGTTGGTGGACCAAGTTGTTGAATAATTAGGTGATTGTGCAGCAGGCAAAGTGATATCGGTCGACGGCGCTGCCGCAAAAGAATCCGGCACTTGTGCACTGCTGGATGAAGAGCGAGAGATGCGGTACGCGAGACGGGGAACGATTCGGAATTGTCGGGCCAGCATTGTCACGGAGATCATGGTGGTGGTTTCAAAAAGAAAATTGTATCAAAACCATCATCAAACCAACCACCGTGACGTATCGCGATGCACAAACCAGACGACCGCCAGGTGCGAGAAGGTTGGGTTTTATTCCTTTGTGGGCGATAATGTTGTTGAACGATGACTATATTCATTTTACTGTAAACCACAGCTTCCTCCAAGTCGAAGGTGAAGCACGGCTCGAAAAACGTCCTTCGCCAGCCTGCAATCGACAGACTTCACCACGAGCTCCTTGTCGCTATATTCGATGCTGCTCATCGCAGATTGCCATCCGAGGATGATGACGACGACGACGACGACGACGCGAACACTACACTAGAAATCATCTCTCACGTCTCGAGGCACTGGAGACAAATTGTGCTCGGCGTGCCGTTTTTCTGGACCAACCTCATCGTTAAACTCGAACGACCGCCTGACCGACTGTTGGCCTACCTTGAGCGATCCCAACAGTGCCAGCTGTACATCACCCTCGAGAACTATTCCGCTGTTTCCAAGGAGGAGACCCTCGCGGTACTCGACACCATTCTCAAGCACAAAGACAGATGGAAACAATTCGCACTCAAGCCGAATGAGGACACGGACACCAATCTCATATCCTCCTATCTCGCTGAGAATTGGTCGCTCCCAAATCTCCAGTGTCTTCGTCTGTTTCTTCCATATATCCCACCATCTCCAGAACTTCCACAACCCCGATGGTCGTGGTTCACGTTCTGTTCCAGGCTGAGCACTTTGGAACTTTATGTGCACCGCCGCCAATCACGCCCTACGATCTCACAATTCCGCGAGTTGGTGAAGTCCTCACCGGGCCTCCAGAATCTTACGCTTGTCGGAGAAGTCTTCGACTTGACGCCCAACCATGGTCATGCCATCATCGAGATCCCATCCCTCACATCTCTCTCTATCGGAACTGGGACAGCCGAAAACATGTATTTCGGTCTTCTCCTCCAGCTTCTCTCAGCACCGGATCTAGCGGCACTGGAGTTGTGGTCTCTGGATGACGACGGTTGGACCATTTTCCGGAGTGTTTTTGACGTCGGATCAAAGAAATTTCCCAAGCTGAGATCTCTCGCGCTTGTCGAGGTCGACTTTGATGATAACAACGACGAGGTTGGGGTGTGGTTGACGTCCGCTTTCCCCATGTTACAGCACTTCACCCTACTTCAGGACGAAGACGATAAGCATGAATATTTCAACGACATTGTCATCCGATTTCTACAGCTTTTACACTGTCCCCCCTCGCCCTCATCCTCGTCACTGGAAATACGTGAACAAGCATCTCCCCTCCCGTCGCAACCTCCAATTTGGCCACACCTCCACACGCTAACTATCTCAGACATTTGCGATTCCGACTTGCTTCTTGACATGCTCATTTCACGAGAGACAATCGGGCATCCAATCTCCTTGCTTCAGCTGGATTCCGATATCAAGCTTCATTTTATTTCCACGGTGGGAGACGCCGTCCAGGCATTGATTCGCATCGAGGATTTCTGCAAAGAATTAGTATATCCGTGGCACACCCGACCTCGCCATTGGACCTACCAGATGAATACTAACGCTTGACTCACTTTATGTTCATGACCGTCATCCTTCACCGCGTCGTTCTTCAGTCGCCGATATTCTTCACTGGTGTAACTGTGAATGTAACATTTACTTGATCCAAGCGTTCATTGGCTACGAGATTGGTAAAGAGAAAGGTGTGTCATGGCTATTGTACAATTGTGCAGTTGTAATGGAAATGCTTCACTATCAGATATACTGTCAAAGCGTTTGGCTAAGTTTGCTCCAGCTCCTCGATTTCGATGTCGTCGTCAATGTTATCGACGTCCATCCCATCCGTTGCAGCCATCGCCTGATGGTTTGGGACGATACGAAGCCGATTGTGCACGCCGTCCAGCCGCACTTTTACGGTCTCGCCGTCTCGTATTTGGTCGGATAACAGCATCACGGACAACGGATGGAGAAGTTCGTGCTGGATTACACGGTTCAATGGTCGTGCACCGTACGTCGTTGAATATCCGCTTGATGCGAGATACCTTTTCGACTCGGCGTCGATATCCAACGAGATTTTCCGGTCGGCAAGACGATCCTCCACTTCCTTCAATCGCAAGTCGACGATCTTGAGCACATTCCTCTGCGATAGCGAACGCTGAGAATGATGAGGACGTCAGCATGCCGACCACCCTTCGGAAACACGTCATGCAAAGTACGTACGAAGATGGTGATTTCGTCTATTCGATTGATAAACTCGGGCGGGAAATGCGCCTGGATGGCAGACATGACCAACTCCCTGGTTGCGGGTCGCACTGGGCCTTCACCCATGTCATTCAGGAATGCCGCGCCGAGGTTGGAGGTCATGATGATGATGGTATTGCGGAAGTTGACGACACGGCCTTGACCATCAGTAAGACGCCCGTCGTCGAGGACTTGCAGGAACAAGGTCACGAATTCACGAGACGCTTTCTCGATCTCATCGATCAAGACAATGCAGTACGGCTTGCGCCTCACGTACTCCGTAAGCTGACCGCCTTCGTCGTGTCCTACATATCCAGGAGGGGCACCGATAAGCCTCGAGATAGAGTGCTTCTCAGAATACTCTGAGGCATCGATGCGGATCATGGCATCAGGTGAATCGAATAGTGCAGTCGCAAGCTGCAACAAAACTCAGCTACCAGAAAACGCGGACGAATTGGATGAGGTTCGACTTACAGTTTTGCTGAGCAATGTCTTGCCAGTCCCAGAAGGTCCAGCCATCAAGAAACTCGCCACAGGCCGGTCAGCGTTCGCAAGCCCACTCCTCGATAGCCTGATCGCATTCGCGACTGCTCGTACCGCTTCGGGCTGCCCAACGACATGTTGCGACAAAGACTTTTCCATTCGCAGCAGCTTTTCTTTTTCCGTGGACATTAAACGCGTGACGGGGATCGAGGTCCATTTCCCGACAATCTCGACGATCTTTTCGGGCGTGACGGCGTTGGTGTCCTCCCCGATGCCAGCTGCGATTTCTTCCTCCCTCTGAGCTTCGAGGGCCGCAAGTCTGTTATGCAGATCAGGCAAGGCATAGTACCGAAGGTCTGATGCAGTTGCAAGATCGTATCTAGAGTATCAACTTTCGAGCGAGCCATTTGTAGGATGAAACAGACAGGCATACCTGCGCTCCGCGTCGTCCGCCTTGGCTTTGAGTTCTTCGATCTTCTTCCGCACTTCATTGATCTCACGGTTGCGCTTTTGCTCGCTCTCGTACGCTGCTTTCAGTGGCCTCAGTTCCTCCTCGAGGTCTGCGACGGCCTTTTGGATCTCCAGGAGGCGTTCCTTGCTTGCGGGGTCCTTCTCTCGTTTGAGTCCAACGATTACAACCTCGAGGTCGAGCTTCCGGCGCTGAAGTTTGTCAATGACTTCGGGGTCTGTTTCTCTGGTCACTCGAACACTACAGGTGATGCTTGGGTCAAGAACAGATGGTCGCAGAAACTACAGAACTCACCTCGCACAAGCCTCGTCCACGAGATCAATGGCTGCATCGGGTAACCTCCGTGAAGTCAGATACCTGTGGGCCAATACCGCCGCTGTGACCAGGGCGCCGTCCAGAATCCGGACGCCATGATAGACCTCGTACTTCTCGCGAATTCCTCTCAATATCGTGACAGTGTCTGTTACAGATGGCTCAGTGACGAGCACTTGAGCAAATCTGCGCTCGAGGGCTGCATCCGTTTCGATGTACTTTCTGTATTCCGCGAGAGTCGTCGCACCGATGCACCTAAGCTTGCCGCGAGCAAGGAGAGGCTTGAATAAATTGGCGGCGTCCATGCCACCACCCTCGGCCCCACGGCCAGCCATGATGAGATGCAGCTCGTCAATGAAAAGGATGACGCCAGGACGACCGTCTTCAGCGGCTTTCTCGATTTCATTTAAAACAGCCTTGATGCGTTCCTCGTATTCGCCTTTATACTTGGCTCCCGCCATGACAGCACCCATATCGAGGGAGAAAAGACGGGTGATGAGACTTGCGGGTACGTCACGGTTGATGATACGCTGGGCCAGACCTTCTGCGATCTGCGAAACGTGTACTTAGAAAGTCGCAACCGTGACATGAATATACTTACCGCTGTCTTCCCAACGCCTGGTTCTCCGATGAGAACAGGATTGTTTTTGGTCCTTGAAATCACAACGATGAGAGCATGACAGTATGAAGATCCCGACTTGTTCTCACCTTCTACACAGGATTCGGATGAGTCGGCGTATCTCATTGTCCCGTCCGACGACGGGATCAAGCTTTCCTTCCTCCGCCAGGGCCGTCAAATCGACAGCATATTTCGAGAGTGCGTCAAAGCCCTGTTCTGCTGTCTTTGTCTCGACCCTTCGATTTCCCCTCAATTGCTCGACAGCGGTCTTGATGGTTGCTTCTGTCATGCCTGCCTCCTTGATAAGAGCAGAGATAGAGGGGTCCTTCAAGAGTGCGAGGATGAGGTGATCTTGAGCGATGTATGAGTCGTGCATGGTCTTCTGCAGCGATTGGGCTTCGCGGATGACCTTGTGGGCGGCTGAGCTGAGGGTGACTTCATCGGGGGGAGGAGACTGCGCAGGAAGTCGGACGATGATTTTGTGAAGACCTCTCTTCATTACAAGCTAAGAAAAAGTGTAAGGACGTCGGGTCTGAATCTGGTCGGACATCAGCACTCACGGGATCACCGCCGGCTTTCTGAATGACGGACTGGAGGAGAGATGAGCGGTTGGCATTGCTGGTCTGGCCCGAGATAGAGGTTTGCCCCTCTCCCGCCCCCTCGTTGAGGAGCGTGAAGGCGATATGGGCCGGATGCACTGGAGATATCGCGATCAGTTTATATAGGGACAAGGGTTGCAAAGCTCGGTTACCTTGAGCATGGGAATGGTCTCTCGCAAGCTGAATAGCTGAAGAGATGGACTGCTGTGCCTTGTCTGTGAAGTCGAAGTTGGAAGTCATTGGAAAAGGATGGATAATAAAAAGAGGGAAATCTGGTTTTTATATCCTGTCGAGTTCCAGAAAAGGAAAGCAACTTCTCGATCGTTCTCAGCTAACATCAACATCAACATCAACTATAATAATAATATTCTATATCTCTAATCTCTAATCTCTATCTCTATCTCTATCTCTATCTCTATCTCTATCTCTATATTACTACTACAACCTCTCCAGTATCCGACTACTTATTCGGCTTATTTGCTACGACTTCTTTTACGCTCCTGAAGACAAGAGCTTATACCTCGTGTTCCAGCCGATGGAAGGCAACCTGTATCAGTTCATGAAAGCTCGTCGGGGTCGTCGAATGGACGGACAATTGGTCTTTTCGCTGTTCCAGCAAATTGTTTCTGGTCTGGACCACATTCATGCGTCTGGCTATTTTCACCGCGAATGTGCTGATAACGTCCACCGGTACCAGTGATAACTCGGCGATGCCGTTCTCTTTCGAGAGGGATATCACTATCATCGCCAAGATCGGCGATTTTGGGCTGGCGAAAACCATTGCGAGTACCCCGCCCTTCACCGAATACGTGTCGACGCGATGGTACCGCGCGCCAGAGGTACTTTTGAATGACCGAGCCTACTCCAGTTCTGTCGACATGTGGGCTGTGGGTGCGATCATGGCAGAAGTCATCAATCTTCGACCCTTGTTTCCGGGAACCAGTCAAATTGACCAAATATCGAAGATCTGCGTGGTGTTGGGCCACCCAAGTGACCACGGCGTCGACAAACGGGGTATCACTGTTGGTGGAGGACCATGGAACGAAGGCCTGTCCTTAGCAAGCGCAATGGGCTTTACTTTTCCAGGTGTATGTCTTGTTTCGCGTGTTTCGGTGTAGGGCTGACTGCCTGATGTGCTCAATTCCCAGGGCCGACCAAAGGACTTCAAGGGCTTATTCGACGACACGGTGCCTGTGTCATTGGTGGATTGCATCAGCGATCTCCTCAAGTATGATCCCAGCTGGCGTTTGACAGCGAGGCAATGCCTCGAACATGCATATTTCCACTTGCGTTTCTGAATGCTCCGTTGTCGTTAATGTTGTCATCCTGATTGCTAGAAGATATGTACAAATAGTTTATTGCTAGAATTGACGTTGGGCCTTTCCGCCGCAAGTCATGCAAAGTGCGAGGGCGGAGGCCACGCACGATGTTGCTTGGGACGTGTCCATTGTGGCAGGACCTGCCATCACAGCGCTGAGAACTCATCCACCTAAATGGGAGGGAGCTTACCTTGTTGTTCTTGTACGACAGCTTGATTCCGGATCTGGCTAGATGGTGTTCATAATGGCGGGAGACCATGAGGTGAAAGTTGTGCAATACTCGCTCGTCCCTGATTGAATGCCACCGCTTGTCGTGCAAAAATCGTGCTTCTCCGCTGGGCAGACCACGCGTGTCGAACGGTGTGAGATTGAGCATGTCGAGGACGTGATGGCAGGCTTGCACGGGACAGCGCCATTTGAATCCACCATCGGGTGGATCGGGCTGGAACCAAAAGGAGCGGGGGATGAGCTTCAGAATATCTGGATCGACGTCCTCCGGAGCAGATTCCGAGTCCGATGCGGATGGGGTAGAGGGTACGGAGAAATCAGAGTCGTAGGAGGGCTTAAGTTGCTCCTCGACATCCATTTCGTGGGACGAATGGTCAGAAAAAGGTCCATTATAGCTGAGTTGCCTGGCCTACATGAATGTGGTGGGACGAGTGCCAGAGTGAATAATATGGGCAGGCTCACTGGCTGTCGCTTCTTCTTCTTGGGAGACGCGCGCATCCTGGAGTGGATATCGGGCTTCCCGACAATGCGATACCGAGAGAAGTCTATGTTGTCTTCAAAATCTTCCTCGACCACGTCGCCGTACGGCAATCCCCACGTCAATCCACGACGTCGTGCTTCCCTGCGGTGCTTTCGCACGCGTTCGCAGAACGATTTCCAGGGTTGGACTGAAATAATACGTTTCGAGGCGGGTTCGGAGAACTGTTCTGCGAGGATCCACTCGCACTGGCCTGCGAATATGCCTTCGACCTGGAGACGAGTGAGGGCCGGAGGCGCGTCTGCTGGGTGGACAGCCTGGCTCTCGACCTCGTGAATGTGGACGAGGTGCAAACGGTGAGTTGTATCATGCGCGTATCGATCCATGTAGCCGTCGATGAAGTAATCGGCTGTGTGTTCGTCGCGGTGTGTGTGCTCGCCGTCGGTGTCGATGATGTCTTGCATCAGCGCGAGGAGGCGGTAACGGGCGAGGAAATTGCGGCTGAGGTTAAGGGTGGTTGGATGCAGAGATTTGACGTGATACTGACGGTCCCTTGTGAAAGCGGGTCGATTGAGGAATGGGAAGGTGGAGAATATGAGAGATACCTGTCCTTTGAGGTGAACAGCATCCCCGTTGGCAGGAGATTCGCTGTTAACGGCGTTCAATTGATACAGAGCGACTCATGTCGTGGAGGGGACTCGCATGTGAGGTAACCGACGGGCATGAGCCGTTTGCCTTCGACGCGTATTTTGAGATTGGGGACATCACCCTTCGAGGAGAAGAGACGGTTGAGTGTCAGGTTCGGGATTGGATGGTAACCTGGTTGGGCTCGTTTATGCTCATCTCGGGAGCGAATGTCGTGTTGAATCCGGTGTTGGCCATCGGGAGTGAGCCAGGCGGGATGCTTTATTTCGACGACGCCCGAGAATCGGATACTTTGACCGACAAACCTGGCCTGGTGAGACTCTGGATGAGATTCAGACTCGTCAAGGCTGTCAAGTAAAAGTTGGAGTAAAATCGAGCGAGCGTTGAATATAATGTTAATGCCACACACCCTATTTCCTGGCCCACCCAGGTAAGATAAAGGTCGTCTATGGTTATGGTTCCCCTCCGTGTGCTCTTTGCCTTGTCCGTTAAGACGACGCTGTCCCTGTAAGGTCCAAACGGGTCTTCGAGCAACGCTTCAAGTTCAAGCGACATTATTTGAACCACAGCCACAACTCCACCCTCTCCTCCACCATCAATGGGTGATCCACAGACCTCCATTACACTCGGTATCACCGCTGGCCTTCTCGCGTCATTCATACAATCGCTTGGGCTCACAATCCAGCGAAAGAGCCATGTCCTCAACCAGCGGCTTCCGGACCACGAGCAACGTGTGGAGCACCGGCGACCGTGAGTGAACCTCAATTCCCTCTTACCCTCACCCCGTCCTGACCTCGTTTTCCGTGCGCGACAGCCTTTGGCTACTCGGATTCGGAATATTCATCTCGTCCAACATCGTCGGGTCGTTCGTACAGATAGCTTCTCTACCTGTGGTCATTCTTGCACCGCTCGGCGCGGTATCGCTCCTCTGGAATGCTTTCTTCGCGCGCTTTCTCCTGGGAGACGTGTTTTCCCCCTGGATGGTCCTAGGCACCCTGTTGATCACCGGCGGTGCCGTGCTCATCGCCTGGTTCGGGATTGTCCCTGAGCCGACGCGATCCCTTGAGGATCTGCTTGAACTGTTCAGACGACCAGGTTTTATGATTTATTTTTCGCTGCTGGGCTTTGTCGTCGTCGTGGCGCTCTTGATCGTAAGCCTAAACTACTAAACTTGTGTTGTTGTGCCAAAACTGACTCGCGGTGGACATGCAGACGCACATCGCGGAATGCTCGTTGCAGCGCCGTCTGGCTGCGCAACCTGCGCTCCCGATATCCCTCCCGCGGACATCGGGCATATTGGTAGCGAGTCCGACTGAAGCGAACGATGACGACCTGGCGTTTGCCACTGAACGAACACCGCTGATTGACCGCAAATCCCTGTCACCGTCACCGTCCCCCTCACTTTTGTTTTCGAATGTCCAAGATTCGCCCGAGGTGCAGAGGACGCGGCTGCTCCTTGCGCTGTCATATTCGTCGTTTTCAGGGATCATCTCGGGGATGTGTCTGCTGTTTGCGAAGAGCGGTGTGGAACTGCTCTTGCTGACACTCAAAGGGGACAACCAATTCTGGCGATGGGAATCGTGGGCGCTCGTGCTTGGTTTGGGAGTGTTTGCTTTGCTGCAGTTGTGGTACTTGCACAAAGCATTGACATTGGCTGACCCGACGTTGGTCTGTCCATGTAAGTTTTCCGTGTTGTCACGCGCGAATTGAGATGTCTAAAATGGGCTGTTTATAGCGGCATTCTGTTTCTACAACTTGTCGGCCATCGTTAACGGCCTGGTGTACTTTGACGAATTTGGATTGATACCCCCACTCCATTTAATATTGGTCGTGGTTGGATTTCTTACGTTGTTGGCGGGCGTGTGGGTCGTCAGCATCCAGCCGGATGTTGATGGCGTTGACGTGGGGTCGTGGGCGGTGGGGACGCCGAGTGGAGAAAGCGAGAGGAGCGAGTTGGAGGTCGTGGAGGAGCTCGAAGCTGCTGCTGCTGTGGAGAGGGAGGACGAGAGGGAGGAGATTGCAACGTGGCGGAAGAAATTGAAGCGACGGGAGACGAGGTCGGAGTCGAACATCGCCCATGCGATCTACACGTCACCTGAGAGACTCGGGTCGATGCTGGGACTGGGTCACTCTCGTCGGTTGTCAGGTACACCAACAGCGCCGTCAGGCACGCAACGGTCACGATCGGCGTCACCGTCGCGATC
>CEMM01323778.1:0-35889 GCA_900068975.1 Hygrocybe conica
AATTAACTTGAAAGGTGCGTCGGATTCCATTCTGTCCCGGTCAAGTCCGTCGAGAGCGGGACCAAACAGTTCGAGCCGGAGACAGTTCTCCTTGGTCGACTCCGAACCAAGGGTGGCCGCGTTGAAGAACACAGGAAGTCTGATGATGTACCACAAACCGAGAAAGACGGCAGACGGTTGGAGGAGCGTAGACAGAAGTAGCCCGTGAACCGACGTTGCAAGCTGCGTAGGTGGCAAGGATGGAAACAGTCTAGTGGGAAAACTAGGGGAGTATAAATGGGGATTAGCACCAAGCATCGAAGAAAGTTATTAACAAGGCCCACCTTGGCTGAGAGAAGGTTGGATGGAGACTCATGCCCGTGGTACAAACCTTCCATACGTATTCTGCGATCCAGGTGGCAAGAGGCTCTGCACGCTTTCTGTAAGCCTCGGTGGCTGCAGGAGTCTGGATGAGCTCGATATTGGGCGCAGGGGCCATTTGCTGCACGGATTTAGACTGTTCATCCTGAACGCAGAAGGAATCAGTCCTGGTGTACTGACACTCGGCCAGTCGAGAGGCAGGAGGCGGGTATGCATTGTCGCAAGGAATCTGTTGCGTGGCAGCAATGGCACGGTCTACGAACTGACCAAACGGAGTGACGGGTTGCAAAGGGCTAGAAGCGGCATCATGTAGAGCAGAGTCCTCCTCGAAGACTGGTGTGAACGCGCCCCTTTCATAGACAAGGGGATTGTAGAAGTCGTTGTCCACGAGGTGAGATGCGGTCGAGTCAGCCACATTATGGCCATCGGACGAATCTCGGGAGTCCGCGTAACTGTACCATGAGCCTTGAGGACTGTCCGAGTCATATCGAAGATGATCTACGAGAGAGTAGTCAGAGCTCATCTCGTCATCTGCGTCCCCATCCCCATCGGCAAATCGGATGTGGTCATCAGGATCAGAAGGCGATAAGGAGTCCCTAGATTGAAAGAGGACGTGGACGGGGGACACGGACATCGCGGCTAAGGCTCTGCTCTCGGCCGGGTCGATTTCAAGCATCATATCATCGGTACTGGGGTAGGAGGGATTTGGGGGTGTAGGAACTGTTTCGTCCTCCCAGATTCTACGAGGCTTTGTCCTTCTCCAGGAGGGTAGCGATTTGATCCATTGCTCGCGAGTTCCAAATGAGGGAGGCGGACCGGTGGGAGAGACAGGAAGAGCGTGAGAGAGGTGACGGAGGGGGAGGATTTGATCAACGCTGGCCCGGCGAGGTTGTTTGATGACGGGGTGCGGAGGGGACCGTGCGATGCGTGGGACAGGGACTGGCATCTGCAGAGAGGATCGAGTCAAGCACCCACTGCACTGATAAAGTGCAGGAAAGGATGCGTGGCTCTGAAATGAAAGAGCGAGGAGTCGTAAAAGGCGTCGTGAAAGAGTCCAGAAGGAGACAAAGACCGGAGTGGGGTCGCGGTTTGGATGGCCAACGCACAGCAAAGGCGTGCCTTTTGAGGATGGGCGTTCGGGGGACGACGAGGTCGGAGAAGAGAGGGGAAAGAGGGAAAGAGGGAAAGAGGGTGCCCGGGGAGTGACGAGGAAGGGACCGACCTTTATAGCGGGGAGAGGGAGACGAATGACTCGTGAGAAAAAGAAAATGGGACCGTTGAGACTGTGATTAGTAATCAATTCACACGGTGCACAGAACAATACTTACACAATCGCAGCCGCAGCGCATATAGTCACCCGTTTCAGTCCCGGTCATGATGGCCTTTGCCCAATTGTCTTCTTTCATGTCGTCACAGATTCAGGATACTCATAATACATCTACCGTAACAGCGCAGCAGCAGCAGCAGCAGCAGCAGACCGATTCGATCACTCTTGGTCAGCTCAAGTCTATGGTCAATTCGGCACCGAAGCCCAAGGTGTGTTCAGCTCAATTCCTATATCCTATTCCGTCGACGTCGCTTATGCCGTCTATTTGATCAAGCAATCAATTTATGATTTCCGCTACGAAGACGAGGACACGGTCTTGAACGAGATCGAAGAGTTCTATTCTTATGTGGAGATGCCTCAGGTTGCCGAAAATTTAAAGGCTTGGCGAGGCTCATTCGATGGAGGTGAGCCCAACGTTATTCCAAGTCATCCAAGCTGACAGCCCCAGAATGGACAAAGGCTCCCCTTCATCGTCGAAGAGCGCACGTGGAGGTATTATTAGAGGGTCTGGAACATCGCGACCCCGAGATTCGCTTCACCAATGCTCGCCGTCTTTTCTACATCCTGCAGGGTACGTCTTCACACAAAACGGTGTCAGGCATTTCGCCAATACTGCCGACTCCAGGGACATTTGCCGAAACGACATCAGCAGAACACCAGTTGCATTGGATCTTTGACAATTGCAAAGTCGTACGCGCAGCCAATGGTGTCAGCACCGTCGTCGAAGCCATAAAAATCGCCAGTTCCAAGCACGATCTTCTTTGGTACATCTTCTCCTCTTTTTGCCTAGTTGCTCCATGGTTTTATTCACTTTCTTTTCACAGCTTACTCTCGGATGCGGATGCGGAACATTTTCATATAACTGCGACAGAAAAGACAGATCTTCTCGAAGAATTGACGACAGAAATCTCTGTCTACCTCGGCATACTCTATCATCTCATCGAAATTTTCAAAAGTCACGACGAATTTGCAGAGGAACTCAGTATGGACAAACCTTCCCCAACTACTCAGTCACATGCTTACCTTCCTGCAGTGAGTTTAGATCCTCCGCTACCAGTTTACCTGTTCAACGTAGTGTCGAGTTTGAGAGACAAAGGTGCCAAGGGCTACCCTATCAAGAAGGTTTGTGGTAGCGATCTGGGGCTGCTTATCCGTTCTTATATGCTCTATAGCTACTCCTGGTTCTTTGGAAGACGCTTCTCAATTGCTGCGGCGGCGTGCGTGAATTAAGTCGTGTAAAGAAACTGGCTCGCGAGCTGAGCGGATTGCCATCCCTACCCCAAGACGGTAAGTCTACATCAAGTAGGATTTTCTACCTATCAACGGCTGCATTCCAGCCGTCCTCATCAAGTCATCGCCTGTTGATATCGAGACATTCCGCCAAGAAACTTCGGTTAAATATCCAACCTTTGTTCCCGTGCAATATCCCACGCCTATGCTCGACGTGACATCTAGCAAACTCACCCCGGTGACGTCCAAACTAGCTCAGGCTTACTCCCCCATTCCAGTTCGACATCATTATCACCACGACGACAGTGAGACGACCCTCGCCTGTCCCCCGAGCAATCCTCCCCACAGTCACCCATTCCCGCTACAACAGCAGCAAGGACAGCAAGGACAGCAGCCAGCAGGTGCCCTCCGCCAAAGTCCGCATCCTGCTACGCCTGCGCCTTCGCCGCCGCCGTCTCCGAAACCCAAGAAACAGCAATACCAAACTGATCAAAACCGACCATTCTTGTTCCCCTTTTCGCAAATTGGGAGCAGACGGAATGGGCGGCTTGTGCCCTTTGCAATAGAAGAGGCCGATAAGCTGTACAACAGGCACATGTACATCAGTTTAGCACTCTGGCAGATGTGGCGCACCCGAGAAGACTGCATGACTGCCGAAAGTGGCCTCGATCATCTCCCCGGTTCGGAAGGTGTATTCGAGTCATCTACGATCACATCAGATGTCAGCCGTTCTTAACCACTTCACGAGAACCAGCATACTCAGTCATGTTTTGTAGGATCCTGAGAATACTGAGCCGTTACCAGATGTTGCATTGCTGGATGCCAAAATTGCTGAAGCCACCACTGCCATTCAGGAGGCCAAGACACCCCTGGTCAAGCGAAGAGCTAGGGAGAGAAGAGAAGATCTGATGCGACTCAAACGAGTGGAGCAGATATATGTGAGTACCTGGCTTCATCCTCATAATCTACGTAACCGACTTCCCCTGGAGAGCGCAGTCTTGCCAGTTCTTTCTGGTTGGGTTCTTGTGTTGTTGAAGCTTCTACTGGCAACCGTTTCCGCTGGTACGACTACTCAACCTCCAGCGTCAACCACATCGTCAGTGTTTCCACCTGGGGTAACTTCGCGTAATGCATATTTGATACATTGTCACTTCACTCTTATTGACAAGGCAGTTAGCCCAGGAACATTTGCCGCCACCACCACCACCACCCACCTTGGACGAGATGGATGTTACACGTCATCGAGAGATCACTTCGAAAGCGGTATCTGCGATCCTGTTGTTGATTTTGAAGTGGTTCAAGGTGTCTCGTGAGTCCACATACCCCTTGTTGTCACGGCTCTTGTCGTTCAATATGTCGCAGATGCCATGAAGTTCCATCATCTGGGACAACTTCTCCTTGACACGAACTGTTTACTGCTCATCCTCAAGATGTTTGGTCTGCAAGAAGTGTCTCACTCTGTCGTCTCTAAGGCAGACTCACCAGAACACAAGTGAACGATTCATTTCATTCGCACACATCGCCAACTGATCATCTTGTCAAGCTTTTTCCGTTATTGCCAAGTGAACTTTGGTAAAGGTCCACCACCTGCAAATACTGACAGTCTGGCCCGACCTGCACGGCAGACAGGCGTCCGATCCTCCACCTTGCCAGATGGTACCAAGCACGACGAAGAAGTGGAGATGCTGACGGAATTCTCGTGGCGGAATTTCTTTTCCACTATCAACTTCGCGAAAATCATGCAGAAGCTATCCAAACACCGATCTCACCGGATCTGGATGCTTGTACAATATAAGAGCTCAGTGAGTAATCAGCCTTGGCTCAAGCCCTTCTCACCACCATCTAGGCTGTATTAAAACGAGTCCTCAAAGTTTCGCATCCACTGCTCCAGTTGCATATCTTGAAACTCATCAAAAGTCAAGTGCCGTTTTGTGGACGTAAATGGCGACAATGTAAGCCACTCTGACACCACTTATGCCACGTAGGATGAGTGACCGGCGATATGCAGCCAATATGAAAGTCATCACGTCTATATACCTCAATTGCCGACCAGATCTTCGCGATGAATGGCTGACCGGCACCGAGGTCGATGACGCATCTGATGCGCAGGTGAGGGTTCCTTCATCGAGATGCTGCACACCGCCTCACCTCCTCTTCGTAGGCACAAGAGCAGGCTCTCCGCCATCTGGTCAAGTTTTGTGTGTTTCAGGGCATTTTCTCGACCGTTCGAGCCAATCATTCATCGATGTTCTAATCATAGATAACAACAAGAGATATGGACCAATAACGAGCCCAAGTCAACAAGGCGCGGCGCATCGAAGATCCGTCAGCATGTCACATCACCTAGAAGGTTTACATCCCGGCCCAGAGTTATCAGGGATTATCAGGCCAATTGGGACGCCCAACGTCGTCGACGCGGACGTTTTCCCCCCACCTCGCTCCCAAGCTCCTGATCCCTCGATCTTCTTGCCCTATATCACAGAAGACATCGCTTTTGAAGAGGAGTATGAGGAGTACCTCTCAGATCTTGGTTGGTCCGACCCGCATCATTCTGCCGATGGGCCTCTGTTCGGAGGTACATCGGCATGGTCACGACTCCCGACGTTCGCGTCAGAGATGGCGGATGGAATCAGCGACAGCGAGAGCATCGTTTCTATCGGTGATCTCGGGGATGAGCGGTCCCTAGACGCCAGTCGTGATGACCGAGACACTGTGGATGAGAACCGGAACGACTGGGCTGTGAGTTATTCAACGACATTGCCCTTCCTAACAAGAGGAACTGATGATGGTGGACTCTCTACAGCATCTGAGCCCCAAGACGATGGCGGCGTTGCCAAAATCACCCGCAGGAGCACGCCGTCTGAGTGCAGGGGGCGGCCTACGCCCCGTCTTGCCATTCGGACTCGATGATGGGAGTGCCATCGATATCGAGGATGAAGATGAGCCGGAGATGGGGCCCGCACCGAGGGAGCAATCAGGTCCTTTCGCAGCAGGAGCAGGCGTCGATGAAGTTGAATATGCTTATGGGTACGTCATTGACGCCAGACCGTGTTTTGCGTCGTCTAAAGCAAGTCCCGTACATCCAGCGTCTGAAACCTGCGTGTTGGATCAATTTTGGGGTGCTTTGATCTACTTCCATCACGATAGGGCCTCATTTGTCTTTGCATTGGAAAGGTAGTACGAGCGACGGATGGTTTTCTATGGGACGCTACCTGGTCAAATGTCGTCCATGCCCAGATCAATCTCCACCTTCTCCCCTGGTTTGAAAGCGGGTAAACCTAGGGCGAGAAGCAAGGGTTAGCCTAGTTAAGCCAAGAGTACTGGTGAGTTACCGAGGTAGGGACAACTAGCACATCTAAAAGCATCTCCGAGGAAGCAACTGCCACAGCTGCTCGTGGCCTTGGGTGCCATCTTGGCAGCATTCAACAAGCGGGTCTTCTCTCCATCCTGCGATGCCGCTATTTCGATCGTCTGACCAGCCTCTGAGCCGTCTAGGAGCACAACAACGCTGTTCTGTCGCATCTTCTCTTCCTCAGTCTCAAACTCAGCGAGCCCACACGTGCAATTCTTGCAAGCCTTCTTCCGACGAGGTGCGCCTTCGGAAGGTGGCACACAAGTTGGAACAGGTCGCTGACGGTCAGCTGGGGTTAGGAGTGCCTCGGAGTCGATTGGGGGCGTCGACGGCGCTGAAGTGAGTGCCCAGATGGCCTTCTTGGACGACCTGCGTTGTGAATCGAGCTTCCAATTGAGAGGAAGTGCTGTTGCGATAGCGGGCTTTTGGGCGGTGATAGTAATTTGTTGTCCATCGGAGAGCTCCTTTGAGAGGACATCAAATCCGGCGGAGACGAGGATAGCCGGGATGGCTAAGGGTGCTGTGTTCAGAAGATGAAGCGTTCCGAGCGGGGTGAGGGCACTGAAAAATTGCTTGAGTAGTGCCGGAAGCGAGGCTTCAAGCTCATGGTACTCCGCAACGGACAGAACAACATGGACTGATGTGTACGATGTCGGTGAGAGATTTACGGCTGAAGGAGTCGTGTTTAAGCGGAAGCATCGAACGAGAAGAAAGCGTGAGTTGGACCTCCATCAAGCAGTCTGTCGAACATCTGCCTCTCGACCTGTCGAGTTGTTTCGAGTTGGGTGATGAGGGATTGGTACTGACCATCCCGAGCAGTGGACGGAGAACCAATTGCAAGGGCGGTGGTGGTGGCTTTGATTGGCTTGGTAGGGAGTGAAAGGGACTCTGAATAAATGGCTGTAGGAGACATGGCGCCAGTGTACGGTGCAGTGCTCGTGAGAAATTCGGAGCGAGAATTGATTGCAATCACATGATAACATTGCAGCTGGAAATAATTACACTACGGAACATTGGATACACTCCGACAGAGAAGGAAGAAGAGGAAGAAGAGAGAGAAGGCTGACGTGCGATCTACTGCGGTTCGCCGGTTGGCGGCGGAGGGGGCATACCATGCGGAGGTTGATGTCCAACGGTTTCAGCAGGGTTAATGGGTGCCATCAGGGCACCTCTCAGACGGAACAACATCATTCTGTACCACTCTTGGTCCACTTGCGCCTTCTCTTGCTCTGCCGTGATTTGTTGCAAGTGAGAGAGTTCTTTGACCCATGCCAGACGCCAGTTGACGTTTCC
Source organism: Hygrocybe conica (assembly GCA_900068975.1). Classification (NCBI taxonomy): domain Eukaryota; kingdom Fungi; phylum Basidiomycota; class Agaricomycetes; order Agaricales; family Hygrophoraceae; genus Hygrocybe; species Hygrocybe conica. The sequence goes on from CEMM01323778.1 coordinate 7,563, forward strand.
ATGCTCGTCCATTTCAATCGTTTCGTCTGCGCCGATGGGCATACCCATTGGCTGAAGAGGTGGGAAACGCATCCCCTGCGGACCCCCCATCATCTGCAGAACGGGGTCGAAGCTGTATACACTAGGTCAGAGTCAAAGCTGGAAGTAACCAAAAGAGGAGGAGACGCATACCCAGGAGGGTAAGGACCAAATGGTCCTGGTCTGTTTGGTCCACCCTCATCCATGGGTTGGGGGACGAACTGGGCATGTGGATCATCGAAAGGAGGTTCGGGTGGATGGTAGTCGACATCGGCGTCCTCTGATACCCGTCGCTTGCCACCTTTAGGTTTCTTTTTCCGAACACGGTGCACGCCTGTGCGTGGATCCACGTTATCGTTCACGGTCCAATACGACCCCTTGCCGCGGTCGGTGAGTGGACGGGGCACCTTTTCGAAACAGGGGTTGAGAGAGAGGTTGTGTCGAACAGAATTCTGCGACCGGGACTGGTTAAGCATTGACAAGATTGACAGCCAGCAACAGGCTCACCTTCCAGCCATTGGGAGCAGTTCGGAAGTACGGAAACTGGAGGATCACCACGAGTGAGCAGACACGCCAAGAACCGAAGGAAAAGACAGACTCGAGACTCTATGGCATAGTAAATGTCTTCCAGCAACAGCTTTTGATTTGGTGACCCCTTGATGGCATAGCTGAGTGGAAGTCAGCACAAACAAACACCATGGTGGAGAAACAATGACCAACTGACCGAATTAGAGTAGAATAGGGATAGAACGGCTTGCTTCCAGGCGGTCCGTCTCGCAGTGAGTCGAGATTGAGGGGTAAACCACCGGTGATGTCGCTTTGCTCGGGGGGATAATACGAGGTTGGCTGGAGTTCCTGCGATTGAGGGTCGGATGAGAGCATGTTTGCTGGGATGACCTGGGTCTGCTGTTGCTGCGCCATGAGCGCTGTGGCCTCGATGGACAACCACGAATGATCCTGAATGGAGTAAGTCGTCGTCGTCGCCGTCGACGCCGTCGTCGTTGAAGAGGCGAGAAAACCGCAACAACCAGAATTGGGGCAGTGGCGGGCGTGAGAAACCGATCCTCACGCACGGGCCAGGCCAAAGGGACATTCAAGACTGCGCTACCCATCGCGCTCGACAACGAAAGCGATGATGGCGATGGTCGTCGTCGATGGCAGCGAGCTCGCCGTCTGAGCGTATACCGCACCGTATACGGCACCAACCGCGTACAAACGGTGGATCACACGCTAAAACAAATCCCAAACCGACGCAGCCTTTACACAAACAAACGGTGGCCATGCAATGTCAGGTCTGCGGCGTTGTCCAGTCAATTTACACCTGTCCTCGCTGCGAGACGAGGTCTTGCTCGTTGCGTTGCTCATCAGAGCACAAGGCTCGCTCCCACTGCACAGGTGTGCGCAACCGCGCAAAGTATGTCCCGTTGAGCAGTTATGGCTGGGGGACAATGATGGACGACTACGTCTTTCTCGAGGATCTCTCTCGCAACATCACAGAATGGGGCCGGGATATCGTCAGAGGTGGTTACCATCGTGGTCTTGTTCCTGCGAGAGGTCGCGGAGGTCGCGCAACTCGCCCTACCTTCCGTGGTCCGAGGTCCAAGCGGGATATACTCAAAATCCAGCTTGACCTCCGAGATATCGAGATGGACCTCCTCCCGACTGGCATGGCCAGAAGCAAGCTCAATCAATCCCGTTGGGATTTCAAGTACGTTTGGCTATCTTCTCGCCTGAATGTATGCAGTTCCACTCCTCACCACCGAATTACAGAAACAAAACGGCTCTTTTGACCATCGAGTTCACGTTCCATCGCTCACCGGGATACCCCGACAATTCAGACTCGTCCTTTACCCTCGTCACCCACAAGAATGCCATCGACGCCCCGCTGTTGTCCATCATTCGCACCCACCTCAAGGAATCCGCTTCGTCCAAAAGGGAAAACGCAATCCCGAGGTGGGTGCGGTCTCTCATGTTTCCCGACCCGGACGAGTCGGACTCGTTTGCTCTGCCGCAGTGCGTCATGCTCGCCAAACTGGATCCATTGTCCGCCCTCGCCCTGCAGGTCAAGACAGCATATTATGATATGAACCCGGCTCAGAACCTCTCTGTTCTCCTCCGTGGCAAGTACTTCGTCGAGTTCCCCACCATAGATGTGTGGAGGACGTTTCGTGGCACCATTATGGATACGGCTGGGGCAATCACACGCCATTCCGTCGCAGACGAAAGACYGAGGAATACGAAGTCGAATCCGGCGGCAGGSAAGCGAACGATGGCGACCCTCCTTGGCGGATATGGGAGCGACACGGAGGAGCCAGACGGCCATGTCGATAGGGAAAGCTCGCTTGCCGCCCTGGCCGCATATCCTGGAAGTGACAGTGATCATACAGGGGAATCAGATGAATGCGACGCTGGAGATGGAGTAGATGGGGATGAAGGCGATTTTGAGATGGCTGAAGACATCGATAAAAGTGGTGAACCTGAGGAGGAACCACAGCTAGAACCAGAGGCACTCTTGGAACTCATGCGGAAGATCCAAGCAGATCAACAAAAATGGGACAGGGAAGATGACGAGGTCGATTGGGGAAGTTCATGCGAGGAAGACAGATGACCCTAATCACAGGTCCTGTCGCCGGAGGTCAAGTAGACCCTTCATCAGGAGCTGCACCTCCAGAACCGCGTCAACCGACTTGCTGATGGGGACCTCCTGTGTGTTGCGAACGGGATAGGCAGTCTTGACCTCCACCTCCCACAAGGTATCTGCTTGGGCGGGGATGGGCTGCTGTGTTTTAGGGTCCACCTTGGGATATGCTCAGCGTTCCAAAAACCTAGATATAAAATAAATGCTGACATACCTGTTCTTGTTGGAACATTTGGATGACGAGTGTCCCCCGTCTGAAGACATATCCACGCTTATATATCTGTGACCGCCGACTAAGGACTGTAAATTCATTGATGAACGAGAGAGCCGAAGAAAATGACCCTTACACGTATCCCAACGCGCTTGCAAAACTGAGAGCATCGCCCATGACTTGGCAGGTGGCCCAAGGACGGACGGTCGCCTCGGGTTGCGCTCGAACAGATTCTGGTTTGAGGTACGAGTAAAGAACCCTGGCAGTGTAAAAACGTTAATGGGAGCACGGAAGAGAACGATTGGGACTTACCATCCCTGTTCAGGCTCCAGGAGATCCTTTCTCGCACGAAGCAGAACGGGTTCGCTGCCGATGTCCCTCTGGTAGTGCGCGTCCAACGGTTCAAACAGAATCTCGCGAGTGTGCATCGGCTGAGAAGACTCGCTATGAAGGGTGATTCTATTCAGGATTGCTTTCAGGTCCTTGGAGAAGAATTCGCCAAAGAGGGCGACCTCGAAGAACGGGGAAGACATGCCAGTGAAAGTACTACAACGGGTTACAATTTCCAGACTTGCTCAGATGTAAATCCCATCTCTCCCAACACACCGCCCACTCTTCCTTGGGAAAAGCTGCGACCATATGGTCCACAGATGGCCTCTACCATTCTGTAGGGCACACGGTCAGACCGTAGCTACACTGTACAAGGGATATCTCACCCAGGTGGACCGCAAACTAGGAACAGAATCTTTCGATCTTTCACGCTCCTTGCAGTTTCGAGAGCCGGGCTTGGGAATATTCGTCTCCAGAATCCCGTCTCGCGGCACAACCCCAACGACTGTTTGATCACGGTTTTGTTGATCCGTCCTACCTGCACATCGTATTTTCTATGTGATGAATCCAGTTCATCGACAAAAAGACGCATTCGAAATTGGTCCGGTCTGGATGCCGAATAGGACGAGAGGGGATCCAGAATTGTGGGTGGTGGTAAGTCCACCGGTGTTCTTGACGAGTGGAGCAGCGTGAATATGGTTTTACTAGATTCTTGCTCGTCGCGAGCGAGAACGCTGTTCAAGAGTTGGAAAAATGGCGTGATGCCTGTTCCTCCGGACACCTAAGGCCAATGAGAAGACGTCACGCTAGCCAAAAAGCGACACAGACCATGATGATCTCGTCCCACGTGTCCTCTTTCCATTGCCACGTCTGGAGAGGTCCCCGAAATTCGACGGCGTCTCCAACGTCTTTGGAATGCAGCCATTGACCGACTTCGCCATGCGGATACCGTTTGATCCAAAACGTCAAACGACCATCGTCGCCTGGCGGAAAAAGAGGTGTATACGGTCTTTCCACTTGAATATCGTCGTCCTTGATGAACACGGACCAGATGGGCTTGAGTGTGGGTGAGTTTCGAGGTGGCAATAAGTTAGGCTGGACCGACAACGTTATCAATTTTGTGTTCGGCCCAGTACGCTCACTTGACCGAATGAATGCAGGCGTAAAACGAGAAGGAGATATTGGCTGGTTCAAATCTTCCGATGGCCTGAACACGAAGTACGCCGCTGCGGTACATAAACATAATGCACCGGACAGAAAAATAACTCGATTTCCCAGCGATAATCGCCTGTATAAGATGCAACTTCTCGATAATTCTCGGCGTGGTAGGCGCAATGCTGGTTGTGGTGGTCGTGTTGGCTGCGATCTGGTGAAATGTCGCATTAGGATGAAACCAAATACTACCAAACAACCTTGATTGCCTTTTTAAGACGAACGAACCGCTTTCTCTCTCTTTCGTCTGCTTCTATCAACACCCACCCGCCAGTCTCCAGCGGCGGCGAGCGAACCGCTCACGACACTCACGAACATATCTATATCAATACAGCTATTCTATCCCACAGTCTAATTCGTCATGAAGCATGTCTCTATGACCTCTCTCACGAACTCGGCTACTTCTATGCCCACGATCTCTCCGGCTAACCCGCTGGCGGTGCAGTCCCCAAACACACAGGAACCATTTGTGTATATTCCAGAGTGTCCCTCTGATCTTTCGTCGTGGATGCACACAGTACTGGAATCGGACTCCTCATTAGGCCTCCTCGATAATTACCCAAGTCTGCCTGCACCACCTCGCCCCGTTTCTGGACTTGGTATTTTTTGCCTCGATTCTACCTCACCCTTTGTTTCGGATGGAATTTCTGTTGTTGGCTACCCGATCAATGATATGCCCACCACCGTCGTCGATCATCCCTTTTTTGACAGCAAAGACACGATGCATCATCCATTCCCTCCTTACAACTTATTTGACGATACCGGCCATCGAAACGATTTCTCTCTCGCAAATTGGTCCTTCGACCTTGCTTTGTCTGGCGAGGGGGGGAGCATCACCTCCTTGTCCGACAGCTCTATTGCTTCCATATCAAGTTCTACAAGTTCCTCCTCTCTTCAAGGGAATCAGCGTATGCCTTTCACCTCCATAGTTCCGGACATCAATATGTTTGAGCTCGCTTGGTCTCAGCAAGTCCTATCTGGCGCTGTCGATCCCGCTGATACTCTGATTGTTTCTGATCGGGACGACGGTACTGGCGGTGACCCAGATTCCCCCATGCCTCTTTCAAGCGCATTTTCCAGTCCTGTGACACTCAAATCTCCCCTGAACGCTTTCCCAACTGCATTTATCGATGAAATTCTCTCATTTGTGTCCGCTGAAAGCAAAGATCAGGCCGGTCCCGCACAAGACGAAGTGTTCGTCAAAGCTGACACTGACGTCCTCACGTACGCCAAGTCTGCTCCTGAGCCTCTTGACCCGCCTCTACTTGCGCTCCCACTTGACACCCTGCGGCAAGATATCATTCAAGTCCCAGTCGCTCAATCACCACCGTTGATGCCCACTCAACCATCTAGCCCACCTAAGTTTCGCGTCAGCGCCGTTCATATTACCAACATCCCTGCCACATCCCGGCGGCAGGTGAAGTCCCAGGAAAAGGCCGATCTGCCGGACATGGGAACGCCCGTCCTCGATGCGCATCATGGCATCTATCTCGAGGAGCTACGAGCCAAAGCCGACCGATACCGCCAACGCAACCCGGGAGAAGATATTGATAAGAGATGGCTGAACTCTTTCGCTGGAAAGCTATCTGAACGGGGAGAACTTCTCGACGACTTTCGGTGCTATGTCAATGGCTGCTATCAGACGAACAAGAGGCGAGATCACATCTTGATACATGTTGGATCCCACGTTGATCAAAGACCATTCGTCTGTGGGCATTGGTATGTGTTCTTGTAGTCTTTCTCTCCAGAGACGATGAAAACACTTGACCGACACGTCGTCCACACAGTACCATGCGTTTCCTGCGCAAAAATGAATGCAAGCGTCATGAAGCCAGCCACACGGGTCATAAACCGTATGTCTGTGACATCTGTCCCGCCGGAGAGAAGGCGTTTGTGCGTCTTGACCTCCTCAAGCGACATCTCAAGAGGGCTCACGCTGTTGACTCCTCTGCGAACAAGGAGAACCTTCATAAATCTTCGAAGAGAGCAAAGTTATGCTACTAGGACATTCGTCTATACACAACTACCGAATGTCACACCACATCCTAAATAAGCTTATGTGACATGTCACACTATCTTTCCTTTCGCCGTACATGTCAGAGAGAGGACGTTCGACTTCACCCCGCCCCCTCCGCGATGGAGATGTCGAGATGCGCAACGAGAATGACCCACAGAGGGGTGAAAAGCCTGACGCAAGAGTGGTAGTCGTCAAGAATCTGACCCGCAACGTCGTTGAATCGCACCTCCGGGTCGTCTTTGGGTTTTATGGCCACATCACCAAGATCGACCTCCCAGTCTTTGGCAAATGTGAGTTTTTACCTGGTAACAGCTTTTTGTTCGCCATCATCTCATCCATTGTCTCTTTTCAGCCGGGCAAAACAGAGGACAGGCCGCGCTTGAGTTTGTTGACTCTCCTTCTGCGCACAAGGCTGCGTCGCATATGAACGGTGGACAGCTTGACGGCGCTGTTCTCAAAGTCGAAATATCAGATCTCCCAATCCGTCGTTCCAGGTCGCGTTCACGTCCACGTCCGCCTCCTCGTAACGGACGCGATAGGCCGCCACGGACGCCTTCACGCTCACGCACCCGCTCACGGTCCCGCTCTAGATCCAAATCTCGATCCCGCTCTCGCTCAAGGTCTCCGATATCTCCTGCGTACCGTAGACGCGGATACGAGCCGCCTCTTCCCCGTCGAGGTCCGTTGAGGCCTTTCGCGAGACGGCCACCCCCGCTGCCGCAATATCGGGATACTTACCGTCCGCGCTCTCGTTCTCGTTCGCGATCTCCCGTTCGTCGCCCGATAGACCGTCTACCTCCACGGAGGAGGTCTCCAAGCTACGAACGCGGCGGAACTGGACACAATCGCGGTCGACGGTCTCGTTCGAGAAGTTACTCTGTACGTTCGAGTCGCTCTCGCACCAGGTCGCTCTCTCGATCACGTTCCCGCTCCATGTCATATTCTTCGTACTCGAGATACAGTAGGAGTAGGAGTCGCTCTCGCTCGATCAGTCGTGGAGGGAAAGGGAGGAGTAGGAGTCGTGACGATATCAGAGACAGCAGGTCCAGGTCACCAAAAGATGTTTGAGTGCGTTGTCGGTTTGTCTTCAAGCCTGCTCAGAGCTCGAGTAGTGTCCCTTTCCTATCGTTATTCGAGTGTTATTATTCAAAAGGCAAGAACATCTCTGTAGCTAATTGCCACCTATCGAGTCATCATCGGCAAGGAGAGGCCTGACAGTGACCATTTCAGCAAAAAAAAAAAAAAAAAGGTATGCTTTCTGCCAGGACTCACGCATGTTCATAGTCGTCTCGAATGGCAATGGACATCCATTCCTCATCAGCTTCTTGCTGCGGGAATCCTGAAGCACCCCCTACACTCAAGATAACCGGCAACAAGACTAGGCCATGCAAAGCTCCAGACACGATGAGTGCAAGCCACATGCGGAAATAATAAATCTGCAGATAGCCACCTTATCAAATTCTGTGCAGGACGAACAAAACTGCTACCCACCTCGAGAAACTTGGAGCGAGTGAGTCCCAGTACACACATCCCAATCAGTTTTGTGAAGGTGATACCAGAGAGAACCTGAAGTGGGTTGTGTATGAGCACAAACACGCCTGCGAATGCAGTTCAGAGACACCAACCGATGGTCCCACATCCACCAATGCCATCCAGATTCGCTCGTCACGTTCCTTCTGCCCAGCAGGGTGGTCGACAGGCAATCCAGAACCAGTGCTCATGAACGCCCGAGCAATATGCGCGCAAAACTCGACAGCAATTCCAAGCGAAATCACCAGATTGACGAGACTGATCGCATTCAAACTAACACCAAATGGCGCCATGACGCCCATGACGGTCACGACCGTCAGAGCCACGACGCCAGTCACAATCGTACCCGTGCGCCAGGAGCCGAGAAACAGCGCGGTGACGACAAGAACAGCGCCCAGGCCCAGGCCGAGCACATACTGCGTGATCGCTATGATATGTGCATATTGGTCGAAGAAAACGTAGAACATGGAGTACGGGAAGACCGTGGTCCCTGTTCGCTGCGAAATGTCCTCTGCAATACGGTGGGCAGCAGCAAAGGCGTTGACGAAGTCAGCCTGCGACTTCAGGGGCGAGTGGAACGTTCGAAAGTGTGAAGCGACGACGTTTCCTGTATTCTCGCTCAAAGATAGCGCAGTTCCAAATGATGCCTTGCCAGAAAGCGGGCATGCCTCTGTGGTTGGAGAATCCAGCCATTGTTGCAAGTAACGCATAAACTCCCCATCCTCAGGGAATCCCTCCATTGTAATGTTCCAACTGGGCGATTTCCCCAGGTAACAAGGCTGGCAAAGCCGCTCGGGATCACGGGGCCTACAGAACATTGAGGGGTTCCTCTTGCGTACACGGCAACACTCCGACTTTCCGGGATCCAGCCAGCTGAGGAAGTCGTCCACCCACGATGCACTGGGCTGCGAGATGAACGAGGACTCGGGACGTTTGCGTTCGGCTTCCAGCACATTGGCAACAGAAAAGTCATTGCAAGTCGTGAATCTGCCGCATAATGCTTGTTGCCCAGGTCGGTGAACGACATCTACGTTGGTGGTAACAAAGTAGACAGGAGGCCCCACGTCTAGATAAGCATCTAGGTCATCGAAATAGGGAATCAGGTACGAGTCGGACGGGAGAGCTAGCCGTTGATCTGCGTGGTGAAGGTTTGTTTGAGGACGTGGTAAGTGAAGAGAGACAGGGACCCACCAAAGCCTAATTGAATGTATTGCATGGAAATAACAGAGGCGACGAATGTCCCAGCAAAAAATAACAGGACGACTCCTTTGACCACAGGTCGAAGCAAGAATGGCGCGTAGTACCTGCGGATGAAGCGAGAAACCTTTCCCATGCCACTCCCCCCAACCGGTGGGTCTGGCAGGGCAATGCGAGGCGGCAATCTGATACATGGGAAACAATCGACGCGACTTGCCTATGATCCTGTTAACGACATCTTTCGGACAACACTATCCTACACTCACCTCCACACGTCTCAAATCAATAGCGAGAGCGCTGACAAGGACGGTCACCTGTAAAACTGCGTTCAATAGAACACTCCCGGAAGCGTATAGGGCGAAATTTCGGACGGCGGGCATGGGAACCAGAGCCCCAAGCGCAAAAGCAACCGTTTCCGTAACAGAGCTTAGCAGGATCGAAGGCCCCATCTTGGCCAATGTCCGTGCAACACGTTCCTCGGCGGACAAGAGCTGTGGCATCGAACGCGCATCGGTTGAGTCATCTTGAGAAGAATCGAAAGGAGAGCGATGTGATTGTTCTGGAGACATGGGAGTTTGAAAACCCGGGTTATGCGAGGCAGCGGATGCGTTGGGTCCATGAAGATTGTTCTGGCGGTGGAGTTCATGAACCAAAATGAAAACGTTGTCAACACCGACTGCAAGAACCAGAAAAGGGATGACTTCCGCGATGACGAGGGTGACTTTGACCCCGAGCAAGGAGAAAAGTCCAACCGAAGACGATATCGAGAGAAGAACAAGACAGATACTGAAAAGACCCAAAGTGACCTTGGAACCAACGAAAAGGCGACGGGGAAGACGGGGGAAGATGGTAGGCATGGATTCTTGATCAGATGGTGCTGCCTCGGAGGATCTCGTGAAATATTGGGGAGAATTGCGAACCCATCGACGGAGCGACGAAATCATGCCATTCTCCCGATTTCCGCCAGGATTGCTGCCTAACGTGACGGAAATGTAGAGGAACATTGCGAGATATGAGAGGACGACGATCTTGATATCAGTATTTGTGCTCTTGTTGATCTCTTCTTCCAGGGATACACCAGTCGAGAAACTCATCTCCAGACCAGAGTTCCCGCGAATCTCCAAGCTTAAATCCCACAAGTACGCCCTGAGCGTCTGCTCCCACTCCATCGCCATGGCTTGCTTAGCCGGGTCAAGAGAGTCCGAGACCACGTAAGTGAATACGAGCGCTTCCGCTTCAAGGTATTGCTTCCGGCCGTGATGGTCCACGGGAACTCCACCAAGAACGTATTGCGGACCAAGCGGCTGCATGAAGTCCGGCAGACAATCCACAGGCGAATGAGCACATTTCAACAAGCGATCTGCCCATGTGTTCTCGTCGTAGTCTCGCAGATCATTCCCAAACCAGGCCAATGCCGACTGTACAACGCAAGCACCCTCGGGACCGGCCGGTTTGAAGCAGACGTCAGTGAAATGATAGCCATTGGGATACGAGACCAGGTTACGAATTTTGGCTTCGACGTCACTCCAGTATTTTAAATGATCCCACGTCACTACAGGCGATTGTTGGCTCGAGAAGAAGTCCTGAGCGGTATCGTTCGTTCGTGAAAGCGTAGTCGATGAAGCGGGAGTGAGAAATATTTGCTCGACGCGATAAAATGGCCCAAAATGCTCATCGAAGAATTCTTTTTGCAGTCTGCTTTCCGAATTGGGGGCAACCCAGAGTCGAACAGGATCGGTCTCGACCTCGAAACGCCTCCAACCGAAGTTCAGTGCTCCGATGACGAGAAAGACGACGGAGAAGGTTAACCACGGAGAAGACGCGGCAAATAACCCGAGCTTGTAGAATGTGCGTCTGAGTACGGTGTTGAGGCGATAGTGACGGGGTTGGGCGGCGTCGATGGGATCAAGAAGGGAAGCACCGCGACTAAGGTGACGGGATTCTGAGTGGGTACCAGGAAAGTCCTCGCCGTCAAGATAATGTGCGAGGGATCCAGCACCTACGAGTCCGCGAGGGTGTATTCTTGGAGACGAGGTGTCCGCAGACAATGCGACGCTCTCCTGCGTTTGCTTCCGGAGACTCCGGATCACCTGCACCACATAAAGGACAAAGGCAAGCACGGCGAGACCGTAGCCGACGATGAGAATGAACGACAGACATGTGAGCTGTCCGACGTGGCAGGCGGGAACCTCTCCTGGAGCAGGGATGTATGGGAGTGCTTTACATACAGTGGGACAGTCGATGCAGGTGCAGTGACTGGCCAGGTCGTTGTCCGCGCAATTTCGGGGTGTCGAGTCGAAGGACGTGAACTCTGGTGGAGTGAAGGCTGGATAGTTGATTTGGAAGGGGCTTCCGATGGGCTTTTCGTCACCCATGTATTTGAGAAAGGCAGCATAGTCTTTGGCACCTCCTCCGATCAGATCCATGGCGTACCCGTTGGTTGCCCCGACCTGGACATTCTTGCAGCTGTCAAAAAATCCGGAGGCGAATTCTGTGGCGACAAAGAAATCGGTGGATTTTACGGCAAGCTGACCTGTGGAGGACTGCTGAGTGGACGTGACATTGAGGAACGTGGCTTGGTTTGGAGAGCAAGTGAATGCACAAAAAAAATCGCGGAAGTTGTTGCGACAGGCTGGACAAGACGCTATTAGGTTCTCCGCCTGGTCGAGATTTTCTCGTAGAGCGTCGAGTTGGTCGCTTGTGCAGCAAACAGGGCCTGTAGAGTATGCGACACCGCATACATTGACGAGCCTTCGACGTGTTTCCTCATTTTCCGGCTGTTGAGTTGGGTGATGAGCAGGACTGGAAAGTGAAGACAACCAACGTCGGTACCTCTTGAGCTGGTCCATCGTAGGGACATGGCAATGGTTTTGGAATCCACCCTTTTGTTCCGCATGAACCACGCAGGGCACAATGACCTGGCTGACCGGTCGAGTTCATTGTGTATGACGATGAGGAGACCACCAAATACGGATTCGGTACTACAATGACCACACCCAAACCTCGGAAACGATTCGTTGGCAGCAAATCCGCAACGCCTTCAAAACCGGGCGCATACACCGTCGTAGCAAATCAGATACCGCACGAAATACTCACAGATCCCAACCTGAACCTCGCTATCAAACACCTTCCTTCCAACTATTCGTTCGAAATACACAAAACCATTCACCACATCCGTAAAAATGGCGCAACAATGGTCGCCTTGCAGATGCCCGAAGGCTTGTTAATGTTTGCGTGCACCATCGCCGACATCATCCAGCGGTATGCAATCAGAGGTCTCATTCTCCTCTCGTCCAACCGATGGACGCTACAGGTTCACGTCTGCTCTTGTCGTGATCATGGGCGATGTCACATACGGTGCTTGCTGTATCGACGACTATACAGCCGCAGCTTTAGGCTGCGACATGCTTGTACACTACGGCCATAGCTGTCTAGGTCAGTTTCCTATCGTTGTTCTCCGCCATCGACCAGGGTGATATTTTGGCGGTACAGTGCCCATCGATCAGACGTCGATCAAGACCCTGTACATATTCGTGGAAATTTCTATTGATTCCTCTCATCTGGCACAAACAATCCGTCTGAACTTCCCGGATGATCGCAACGTCTTCCGCAAAGCGTTATTGGACTCGGAGGAGACCGAAAAGCAAGTACTGGCTGGAACTAAACTCGGACGGAGCCAGCATCTCGAAATCACGCAAAGTAGTGAAAGTGATCAGCGTGAACCGACACGGCTAGCGCTGGTGTCTACGATTCAATTCGTGGCTGCACTCCAACAGTTGAAGGATGACCTCAGTTCTGATCACACGATCATATCCAACGCAGTGCCACGCTCGTGGGCTGGCCAGTACGACGCAATGATCCCCCGGACCAAGCCGTTGTCCCCTGGCGAGATCCTGGGGTGTACGGCACCAAGGCTTGGGGATGTCGACGCTTTGATGTGAGTCACTGACTCCTTTGGCGACTGCTTGCCGCACGACGTTCCAGATATCTCGGGGATGGACGATTCCACCTCGAGTCAATCATGATTGCAAACCCAATCGTTCCGGCGTTCCGCTACGATCCATACTCAAAGAAACTAACGCGGGAGCGATACGATCACGGGCGGATGCAGATGGAGCGACGTCAAGCCATTTTAACCGCACGCCAGCACACAAAAAGTGAAACCCAGCGGTTGTGGGGCGTCATTTTAGGGACGCTGGGGAGACAGGGCAGCTTTAGACAGCTGCAGGTAAGAAGGAACAGTGGCTCACTTGTTTGCTGATTGATGCCGACGGCGGAGCATCTGACAGGCGATCACACGCCAACTTGAAGGTAGCCGGAAGCCTATACCATATGTGCCTATTCTTTTGTCCGAACTTTCACCGGCGAAATTAGCGCTGTTCGGACCGGAAGTGTCGGTGTTCGTACAGACGTCGTGTCCGCGACTGTCGATCGATTGGGGATATGCTTTTGATCGGCCGTTGCTGAGTCCGTACGAGACCGGAGTTGCGGTTGGCGAAAGTGCGGGTTGGATTGAGGAGAAGGGTGAGGAAGAGGCGGTGTACCCGATGGATTTTTATGCTGCCAGCAGTCCTTGGGCTGTTTCGCGAGTGAAGGGTACCTTCTAGTAGTGCACCTCGATTAGGGTTAGGGTTTACCACCAACTTGAAACCGAATGGACGACTCGGACCTCCAAGGGCGGGATGCGTTCCATCTAACGATACCTCCTCGATTAATTCTGCTGCCAGGTGCTGCTATCCTCGCCGGTACCGTGATCGGGCTCGTTCGGGGATCGCGACGGGTTTCGTTGCAATTTTTGGCTGAAAACGCGCATCGACCACCGCGGACAGTGCAGGGATGGTACTTTTACAACAAGACGAAAAATTACAAAGTCATGTTGGGCGGGCTGCAGCAGGCAGGGGTGGACGCGAGCAAACTCTGCGTGACTGCGCTCGGATGGGTCGCAATTGAAGAGAGTCTTGAACGGGTGCAGTTGGGAGAGTTCAAAGAAGTGTGTGCGGGTGCAGGAACGGCAGGGTTGTTCTCGGCAATATGTACGGTGGTTGCCAATCCGCTGTGCTGACGACATACTGAGAATGTGTCCCAGATCGGCTGTCCTTGAGAACCACCGGACGGACTGTGCTGCTTGGAACTGTGGTTGGTTGCGGTATGCGACTGTTGCGGATGGGACGAGACGGATTGGCGAGTGGCCTAAAGGACTCGCCGACAAATAGATAAAATATACCTGAGCTCCACTTCTTGATTCCGGACCACAACCACAACCACCGACGACGACGACGASGAGGAGAACCGTCGATGATGTTGTGCTCGAYCCCGCCCACCCCACGGTCAGACCGAAACGGGAACGGCCTCGAAACCACCAATCCGTTTGACAATTCCCCTTTGGCCACTCCCACCAACCATCACTTCCACCACCACCACCTCCTCAGCCCGTCCTCTTATTTCCATCCGCGTACGTCGCCAACAACAGCCCAGCCAACAACACACCTATCTATACACCCTCCTGTGTTCAAAATGCAGCAACCCCCACGGCCATCGTCACTCAAGCGCTCACTTGAGACCTCACCTACCTCTAATCCATCCACCAGTCAGAATCCGCCCTCGCTGTTGCCTGCAGCGTCTAGAGGGCAAATTCATGTCAAAGTAATCTCTGCCCGAGCGCTCGACGTTCGCTCGTCACACGCCCTCCCTTATGTCGTTGTGCAATTCGAGCAAAGCGAATTTATCAGTCGAGACCCCATTGCAGAGTCAGACAAGGAGGTCAAGGGTACAGCAACAAATCTGTCTCGAAACGCGTCTTCCGTCGCCCTTTCTGCTCTTGGAGCTATCGGGTCCAAAGATTCTGCTCTGCGGGCCAAGCAGAGCCGCGTCAGTCCGTCTTCGTCGATCGCGTCAACAAAGCACCCGTCGACACCTCCAGCCGCGACAACATCAACCGTTACCTCTCTCTTTGGTCGCTTGTCAGCGCACAATCCGGTATGGAAGCATGAAGTGTCATTGTGCGTTTCACTCTCCATGTCTCTCAATCTCCCCCTGGAATCGATCCCTACCACAGCGACGTCACGTCTGAACAGTCCCTCGCCACCTTCACCGTCTACGACCGTTCAGTCCAAGAGCACGGTTTCCTTGGGACAGTCCAGATCAAGCCCGTTCTCATACACGACCACACCGTAGACCAATGGTACAAGTACGTGCTCCGCTATCTGTGTATCTCTTCGTTAACTCGCTTCCGCCACTCTCCTTTTCAAATCCCAGACTTCGAACATGCGAGGGTCAAATCATCAGCGGCGAATTGCGTGTGCAGATAACGTTCGAGCAATATCAAGTTCGTTTCTTCCTTGCGCCATTTTGGCTTCTCCGTGCACCGATTCCCTCAGCTCTGATCTTGTCTGATTCATCTAGACAAAACGCGCTTTGACCCCTCGAGATTTCGAATTCATGAAACTCATCGGTCGAGGAACCTTTGGCAAAGTCTTTCAAGTCCGAAAGAAGGACACCAAGCGTATATATGCCATGAAAGTTTTATCGAAAAGGGAGATTGTTGCAAAGAAAGAGGTGGCACACACTATCGGCGAACGCAAAATCCTCCAATGCTCCTTGGATTCACCGTTTCTTGTTGGACTCAAGTTTAGTTTCCAGACCGAGACGGATCTCTATCTCGTCACGGACTTCAAGAGTGGTGGAGAGTTGTTCTGGCATCTGCAGAAAGAGACAAGGTTTTCCGAGGAGCGGGCAAGATTTTATATCGCCGAGCTGGTGCTTGCCCTGGAACACTTACACAAGTACAACATCGTCTACCGGTCAGCTCCTCCACTTTTCGACGTTGGGATCATTGTTCACACTCCACCGCTAGAGACTTGAAGCCAGAGAACATACTGCTTGACGCAACAGGACACGTCGCACTGTGCGACTTCGGCCTATCAAAGGCTGATCTGAGACCAGATGAGCTAACGACGACTTTCTGCGGAACGACAGAGTATCTTGCACCGGAGGTCCTTCTAAACGACCACGGATATTCCAAACTGGTCGATTTTTGGTCACTTGGCGTGCTGCTGTTCGAAATGTGCTGCGGCTGGAGCCCATTCTACGCGGAGGATACCCAGCAAATGTACAAGAATATTTGCTTTGGAAAGATTCGCTTCCCAAAAGGAGTGATCAGCGAAGACGGGAAGCAATTTGTGAAAGGGGTGAGCCTTCTCGATCGCCGTGTCGTCATCGTCACCCCTTCCTGACCTCTAGGTGACAGCTTCTTAATCGGAATCCCAAGAACCGTCTCGGGGCACAGCGAGACGCCGAGGACCTCAAGGGACACCCTTTCTTCAAGACCATCGATTGGGTCCCGCTTTCGCAGAAGAAGCTCACACCGCCGTTCAAACCTGTTGTCGAGTCGGATGAATCAACAGCAAACTTTGACCCCGAGTTCACTACGGCGGACATACGAGAAGTTGGCGTTGATGATTCGGACCTGGATGAGGAGGACCCATCGGAGGACTGGGTCACGCATTTGACCACAAATGGCACCCTCGGCATTCACTCATATAATGGCCCGCTTGGATTTGACCGTAACAACGTCGCACAGCACCAAAATGGTGCGGCGAACGGGCGGTCGACGGAAAGCATACACATAAAGAAGTCGAAGAAGAAGGATCAGGCAGGGAGTCCACTGACGAGCAGTGTACAAGAAAACTTTCGAGGTTTCACATATCACGGCCGGGACAGTTTCACGACTCCGGCTGTGCTACGGTCGAGCATGTACCAGGACCAAGAAGACGAGGCTGTTGCGGAGGAGGAGGTTCCGGAAGTTACAACTGAGGACGAGTACGAAGAAAGCGGTAGCGTTGGGAGATATGCCAATGCAAGGCGGAAGGGCGTAGCATGGGATGACGAGCTGCCAATCTGAAGCTTCTCAAGTGAGTCTTGCTTTGATGCCATGATAGATTCTTCGTTCAATCGTACTCTTCAGATGTCCGCTTTTACCTTTGTGGCATCTTCCTTACACTCCATCATCCCTCTTCTTGCTGCTCACTTTCATTCTTGCATTTCTTTTGTCCACTTTCACATCTGCATCGCCATCGATCCTCCTGTGACAGGTTCGAGAACACTACTTACTCAATGTAGGCAAACATTCACAACCACTTCACCGCTGTACGTCCTAATGACAAGTAGAGGTCGATACACTCGTAGCAATAATAATACCGTAGCAAAGACTTGCAATTCGACAGCAGAGCTCGTTTGAAACATTACCAGTCGTTCAAGGTTTCACATCCCGGCACGGCTACATTCACCCCACCGCGAAGCAGAGGGGGTAGTATCCTTCCACCTAGGATTGTGTTCTCTACGATGGACTCCACCTCGTGTGGAGTAACCCGCCCATACCATACCCCAGCGCCCCGTGGCATATATATCTGTCAACAACGGCGAGGTAAGACGACGAGGGTGTATCACAAGGGGCCGACATACGATGCAATTTCCTGCATAACGATGGCCGCCTGTGTGGGAATTGCGAATGATAAGCGCTCTTTTCTCAGTCTGCAGTTCGCGAAGGCGTTCGGTGAGTTGAGCTTCTTTCTCGTCTAGCGTCCCTTGAAAGTCTCCTAGGAAGGGAGCACCCGAATGAAACGGGTCCTCGAGTTCAGTGTGGGTTTCCCACGACTTCCTCTCTAATGCCTGACAGAAAGCTAGAATTGCCTTGGTCGAATGCCTAGGCAATCGGAAGAAGTTGTGCTCACACACCTGCTTCGAGCTTAGGCGCGGCAATTGAGCATCTATTGTCCCGTTTCTTGTGGGAACCTGTTCCGAGGGTCTCGTTGAGAAGTGTGGTTTAGATGAAGAATCTGTGCAGAGATCTCACAGAGTAAGATCACACAAGAGTAGGGTAAGATCCAGGATTTAAAATTTGACTGTCCTGACCCTGCACGTCCCAAAGATGGATCGAGTGCGTCCGCCCAGAGCTCTGCGGCACCCTCCAGCGATCGAGGGACGCCAACGACGAATTTGTAATCCGGGAAAACGAGCACGGTATCTTCCGCGCAGTCATCTGCAACTGTCTTGACGCTTCCATTTAGGATGGACAACCTGGTCGACCCAATGGCACAGAATATCCCAGGAGCTGCAGCAACTCCGTTCTCTGCTGGAACTTTAACAGAAGCTGAGTTGCTGGCGTGAACTTGAAGGAGCCAAGCAGCTAGAGTGCCTTTGGCCTCTGTGACTTCTCGTTCCCAATCTGATTTGCCAGTGGAAATGACAACCTGGAAAGATAGGTTAGCAATGGGGTGAAACGGCGAAATCTAGTAGACGAACCTGACGGTAATAAGGCTTCACGGAACCCAGCATTTGCGACTCCATATCGACGTCAAACTTTTTGGGGTAGTTATCATGGCCTGGGAATGATCCGAGAGGTGTTCGTAAGAGAAAGGGAGAATAAACTGGATAGTTTTACCTTCTTCGCAGGGATCGGAGCAAGTTCTGCAGTCTGCAAATGAGATGGGGACAAAAGATGCCTCTAACTCGGCGGTGGACAGCTTTTCGGGATTAGGGGATTGCCCCATGGCGAATGCTTTGATCCTTCTGAGGCTAACGATGCAGTCAACAGGGACCCAACGAAGGCGGAATGAAGCCGGGTTACATGTTTGAGACGGGCGTCTGGCCAAAATTGCTGCGCCCGTTATCAGATAAGATAAGGATGATTTGATTTTGCGTGGGGTATGACCAATATGAGGGTGCTGTACTATATTGCAGCAGCAAAGATGATCTGTTGGGGAGGATGGAATAGAGCGACTACGTGGGGTTGAGAGGGTGGTACGATTGGTGAAAGAGGCAGCGGTTATATAGTGGTTATATATATTAATATTTATTATTAATGAGGATAAGGATAACTCACGTTCGTTATGTCAAACGATTACTTTGCTTTCAGAAATGTTTTGCGTCAATCTCGTTCTATCATCGTCGTAGCTGGAGCTGGATTATCTGCTGCTTCAGGTAAGTGATACCATTGACAGCATGGCAGTGACCTGCTTATTCTCACAGGCATACCGACCTTCCGTGGTTCAGGCGGGTTATGGAGAAAATACGACGCCATAAGCCTTGCCACCCCCGAAGCCTTCGCTCAAAACCCCTCCCTCGTCTGGCAATTTTACCACTACCGACGCGAGAAGTGAACCCAATCCCACTTATACATTGACCCGTTTGCTTATTGTCGATGATCACCACTCCAGAGCACGTCTTGCACAGCCCAACCCAGCGCACATCGCTCTCGCAAAGTTTGCGCTGCCATCCGTGCGCCACAAAATTGCACCGGATTCAACGTTCACTTTGATCACTCAAAACGTTGACGGGCTCAGCACCAGAGCTCTTGATGCTGTCCTCTCCGAAGCCTCCGACAACGAAGACAAACAACCTCCACACAACCTGCATCCACACCTAATAGAGATGCATGGGCGTCTGTTCGACGTCAGGTGTAACTTGCAGACGTGCCGCTTCGTCGAACGCAACCTCGATTCCCCAATCTGTGAGGCACTGAGAGGGACCGAGTCCCTGGTCGAGCAAGGTGTGATGGATCCGGACATCCCTATTTCGGCCCTTCCTCGATGCTCGAAATGTGGTGCTCTAGCTCGACCAGGCGTTGTGTGGTTTGGAGAGAGCATCCCTGGCCTGACAAAGATTGATAAACTTGTTGCCAAAGCCGACCTATGTCTGGTGGTCGGTACTTCATCTACGGTCAGATCCGCAGATTCTTATCCCTGGTTTGCACTGAGATGATTTCAGGTCTACCCTGCCGCTGGATATTCCGCCCATGTCTTGTCAAATGGGGGAACGGTTGCCGTGTTCAACATCGAAGAGAGCGGCGACGAGGCACAGTTTCTGTTTCTGGGAGGTTGCGAGGAGACCCTACCTAGAGCTCTTGGTCTCGATTCCTGATTGCATGAACTGTACTGACGATATAACGCAATGGTATCATGACCGTACGGTGCATCAGAAAGTCTGCTAAAGAAATCATTCATGGTCAAGAGTACGACGAACGTACTATGCTGAATCGAAACACACCTCTGGTGTATCCTGGGAGGCCGCCATTCTTTGATCTTCCAGCTTGTCCTGCTCAACCCTCGCCTTAGACTCTTCCAACACCTCAAACCCTGGCTTCCCGGCCACATCGACACCATAAAGTGCTTCAAAAACGCGCATCTCCCTGACCGAGCTGCGTTCACTCCAGAGTGTTTCTCTCAGAGAAACTGGCATGTAGTGCGGGGTATCGTTCCACACTGCCATACGTGGTGCCATTCTGCGATCGTCGACCATCCGACGGAGGTCCCCGTATGTTAGATTGGATGTCAGGACGCGGGCGAGCGGATCGCTTCCCAACAATGCGAGGTGGGTCCTTTCTGTTAGGTTTTCGGGCGTGATGAACGAATCAGCTTGATGATAAAGAGATATCAAAGCGCGCATTTTCTCTGGAGGGAGTCGCGGTCGCGAGCATTTAAAGTGTTTTGCAGCCTTGGAAGATATAGACCGGGACATGGTTGAGGTGGTTTTCCCACGGTAGGTCTACCTAGAGACGAGCTTTTAATCCAGCCTTTTCCAACACCAAATCCTCTCTCTTTTTCAGCTCTTCAGCCCTTTGCTTCAGGTGAACAGCTCGTCTCAATTCCCTCTGTCCAACTTGTTGGATATGGACCTGGAACCAATATGTTACTCAAGAATTCAACGGACATCCACAATGCTCACCGCGTCAGGACCCTGCGCAATCGATTAATCTGATGAAAGAATACGGGACAAAGACAACGACATACATCAGCGATACGCAGGGTTCTCAGATTAGCCCAAGCCATGGCAAGATTCTGGTCCTGAGAAAGGCCTTCTGCCCCGAAGGCTTGCATCGCCCGATCGACTACACCAAGAGCCACGGAAGGAACGACAAACTACAACAAAACACGACCGTCAGATCCGGTTCTTTTTGAATATGAAACGCCACTTGCTTTTGCAATTCCGATCTCCTTCATCGCACCCTTGGCTTTGTGCTTGTCAATCTGTATCTGATGAGCACGGCACAATTCGTCCTGTATCCCCCCATCCATACCTGAACCGCTGCACTCAACACAAGCAATCTAGCCCCCTCAATCTCCGCACGACACTTGGCGATATCGGCTACCACCGTCCCTGTGTGTGGATTGAGAATAACCCCAGCTCGTCTGTAGCACGATACGTACCATGTTCGTGCAGGAATTTCCCGAATGTTTTCCTCGAAGAGTCCGTCACACGTTGGATCATCACGTCGAGAGCCATTTGCGCGGCACCGATGGATCGCATACAATGATGTATCCGCCCTGGCCTTAACGAAAATTACCATCAACAAGATGAAAGGTGCGTGGTGTAAGAGAATGTTACCCTAATCGGCCTTGAATAATCTGGGTCAGAGTGAGGGAATGCTTATACGAGAACGTGTAAGAACCGTACTTCGAATCCTCTTCCCCAGCCGAGAATAAGGTTTTCCAGCGGCACCCGAACGTTGCGATAGACGACCTCACAGTGGCCTTCCGGGGCATCATCATAACCAAGGACTTGCATTGGCCTAATAACACTGACACCCGGAGCATCGGCCGGAACCAGGACGACACTTTGCTGTGCATGGACATCGGAATTGTCAGGATCGCTCTTTCCCATCACAAGGTGGACCTTAGTTCTCGGATCGCCAGCACCGCTGATCCACCTGAATCGGCCGGGTGAGGGGGGAGAGCAGTTCACAACATGAACATAGTCACAAACCACTTGTGTCCATTGATCACAATCTCATTCCCTTCCCTTCGAATGGACGTGCGAATATTCGTAGCGTCAGACGACGATACTGAGGATGCTTGTGAGACTACTGTTCACAATCTCTCGCAAGCCAACGAACCAAATCTTTCCGTCATGGCGAAAGCAGATCGTATTTCCCCGTTGAGCAGAGGGATTAACCACTTCTTCCGCTGTTCAGGCGACCCATAGCGTGCAAGCACCTCTATCAAATCTTCGTTCAGTACCACAATGAACAAAGAAACCAGATTCACCCATGTTGCCTGTATCAGGTGCAGAGCAATTTACCACCTGAGGAGCCATGTGCCCTCCCCGGCCCAAGATTTCCGCCATAACAGCATACTTGACGCCCACATGATTGAGTTCAAACACTCCAGCATGGTCAAAACGAGAACTCACCTCCAGGTTAGTGAGAGGAACGCCGTACTCGGGGTAGTGCGACTTGGATAGAAAGAGGTTCCAGAGGCCATGTTTCCTTGCTTTCGCCTTGAGCTCTTCGATGACTGGAATGACAGTGTTCCAACGCTTCGCTGGGTCGGTAGGAAGTTGTGCGTGAGCTAGCTTTGCGCATGGTAGGATTTCGTCCTGTAGGTGGTGAATGTAAATCACACTCAACGGAAACTTTGGAACGTTGCCGTACCTGGAGAAATGCTATGAGTTTGGCAAGGGTTTCTTTGGCATACGGAGAGAACTTGTCTTCGATCTGTGGTAACAAGTGGACGGTCGTTCGGAGATGTGAATGCAAATGCAAAGTACCATTGCCCAAGAGGCTTCGGATGTGAGCTCGACAATTGGATGGGGACCCATCATGGCAGATCTAGAGGTAAAGATCACCCGGCCGTCAAAAGTTCGGTTACCGGGACGTCAAGGTCACAGTTACAGAAATTCTCCCGAGAGCGGATGTATGTAACATGGTGTCGTCAATTATCGCTACACAGCGCGGTGTACATGCTAATTATGGTACTTCACAGCTTCGTCAAGAAAAAAAGGAGGAGTAGAGGAGCAGGAGGGTTTAAACGGAGGAGTAGAGGAGCAGGAAGGTTCAAACGGAAAGTGCAAATAAGAAAAACGCTAGATTCATTCCTGACCTTCAACCGTCAGATCACCAAGTACGAACGGTAGTTCAGGGTCATATCCAAACGCTCCGGGGTCAAAACTTTGCCACAGCTCTTGGTCACCTGTCGGTGAATATAGGCCTGAATTATAATTTCGGATATAATCGAGCCCACGGAACGGAAGTCCTTGCGCGGCGAACGAAGAGGAGGGAGGCGTCGTCGAGAGGGAAGGGTACAATCCCATGTCGGAAGATGATGGTTCATAGGAGAGGTAATTTGAATCCATAAACGACGAGGGGGCACTGCTGTATGTCCCAGGGTATGATAGGGACGGATTTGGGGGGTACATATCTAGACTGCGCCGCTCGCCATTGCTTCCGTTCCAGAGAGCGTTTGATTTGCCGACCGCCATACCAACGTCGTAGTCATACCGTGGCGGTGATGGTACAAGGACCGGCGATACAGGTGAAACCGGTATTGCGTATGAGGGACCTACAGCTGACATTCTAGGACTATTTTCCTTGGGCGAGTCGACTTGAGCTGCAGGTGATGGAAGATTTACGGACGCTGGTGAACTGTTGGGGCTGATATTCGAGCGACCGACATTCGATGTGGAGAAAGGGGCGTAATATGACGACATGTGCCGCCCTGTGCGATCAAGACCGTCTGCCTCGTCGTGACCACGTCTACGGGATGTCGACCTGGCTCGTTGTGCCGCTGCTGCAGTATCATTTGGTGAGTTTGCGTCAAACGTTATTGAAAGAATTCAACACACAGTCAACACGATATGGGGAAGCAGCAGCCGCTCGACGAGCTGAAGGATTCGGGTCTCTTGATTGAGGCCGTCTGGGTTTGGTTTTCACAACTCGCCCTGGAACAGAACCTTGCTGTGTGGTGATAGTGACTGAACGCCGGCGCTCCAAATTCGCAGGCGAGACCGTATGAGTCGGAGACATCATCGGCAATTCATCCGTCTTCCTGGCGCCTCTGGCCGCAGCTTCGTTGATCGCGTCAGTCGCAGTATTCGCTAGTTCGATGAGCAACTCCTTGCACTTTCGAGCTCCGGGCCAATGACCCTCCCACGACTCCAAAGCGACTAGAGTGCTCTTGGCTTCCTCCATGGCGGGGACAGTTGCCCGAGGATCTGGAGTGTGCATCGCGTAGAGTAGCAGGATGACCGCTGAACTGAAGAGGTGCTGAATAAAGAACGCCAGGTGGTGCGAAGGCGGTACCACATTCTTGATGGAGGGCGCGAGGCGGGTACACGAGCGGGCAGAAGAGACGGCCTTCATAGTCGACTTGGCCGTCATCAAGGATTGATCTCGTTTGACAGGGATGAAATTTCGATGGAGAGTTGTCAAGACGGAATAGTAATGACTGCAAAGGACGGCCCCCATCGAAACTTGCTCCTCTGTGGATGGCGCGGACTTGAAGATGGCAGGCAGTTCTTCACACCACTTGCTTAGTTCGCTGTCAAGAGATTCGACGGTAGCCTGAAGTTCCACCTTCTTCTCGGGTTCCAGGTGTTCCTTGCATTTGTCAATGGCGTAGACTTTACGGAGGACTTGACCTGCGATCTTGTAAAGGGCTGACAGGGCAATCGAACCTGTCATGAGAGACGGTCGCCTATGCGATACGGAGGCTCCTGAGAAGTACTCTGGCAAGTTCTCGTCGTCGATATCAACGGGATATTCCACGTCGCAATCCGAATCTTCGACACCCAAAGGTCGTCCCAAGGCCAGCGCAAGCATCCTATCCAAGGTATATACACCCCACCAGATCTTTCGTCGCGTTTCCTTTTCGATGGAAGGGACCGTGAGCCTGCGAGGAGAACGCTAGCTGACAGGTCAATGAAAATGACAGTCGGAGCCAAATAAATTTTACTCACGTGTAGACCGAGGTCTTGACCGACACGCACAGCTTGCCCAACGAGAATCCAGGCTTGCGGTAGGCAATTCACGGAGCACAGAAATGACGCCAGGAGGAGAAAGCATTGGACTTGGGCGGGTTGAGTGTGAGAATGACTGATGTACTGCAACACCAGAGCTCTGAGAGAAGGGTGAGATTATGGCGCAGGGCAGCGCGCACAAGGTCTTACCTTTCATAGTAAACCATACCCATTCCACCTTCGTCCTGACTTAGGACTCCTACCAGACGTGGATCTTCAATAAGTTTAGCTGCACACGCGAATACAGCAAAGACAAGAGCCATGAAAGGAGTTTGAGTCCGAGCCAAAGAGATATCGTGTAGGTTATCCATTAAGAGGTTATACTGTCGCAAGAACGAAGGTTTGTCGAGGACCGGCATGAGGAAATGAAAGCGTAAAAAATATGCCTCGACCTGGTGGTTGAGTTCAGACAAGAGAGATATTAAGTGGCACAGCCTGAACGGATCACTTACGAGCTTATCGGCGAGGTCACGATCCGGAAATTCTGCCTCTTCCGGACCCGGAAGGGCGTGAACCTTTCCGAAGAATACGGAGGCTGGGAAGTATAGCTTATTAACGCTTGGCCCGGGAGCCCGAGGATCTTCTTCCATGGGTGAGATGCGATGGAGGGGTGAAGTGGTCAAGGCGCGGAATGACTGTATGAGGGACATGGTGGATGAACCTCCGATCCATCGCATGTGGCCGTGTTCATCGAGAGCGAGCTGACCAAGCGACTCGCTCACGTCGTCTTCGATTTTGATCGGGCTGATAGGCGATGGAGAGGATCCAGCAGGACTGACATCTTTTGGGACCATGGTCTGTAGGATGGACGTGGGAGCAGGGCCAGATATGTTGGATGATGAGCCTGCCACATTCACGCCGTCGACCGAGTGGCCGAGCTGCTCGAGTACCGGGGTGATCTGGGTGAATAATGATTCCATATGAAGGAGACGGGCTTCCAGTTCCTGCACGTAGCTGATAGCGATTATTATCAGTAAGGAGAATCTGAGCGAAGGGGTGAAGCGGGACGTACTGTCTGCTGAGAGCCGCTCGATCTTTGGTCTGTAACCAGGTGCATTGTGATCCCGAAGTGGCACATTGAGAGCAGGTGGGTTCACAGCCGTCACATTTTATCTTTTTACGCCTGAGAAAAGAAACGAGCCGATCGTGTGAGAGCGATCGAAAGAAAAGGGTGAAAAGGTAGACTGACCGACAACACTCGCAAGCTCGCCATACACGGCGACGCTGGAGCTGGATTGGTTTCTGACCAACATCTGGAGAGAGAGAATCGTCCTCAAAGCGCTTCTTCTTTGTGTGATGAGAGATTGAGGGAGCGTCGTTGTCGCTGGGCATGGTGACGGATACGGGAGAGGTAAGTGGGGGTCGAAGGGATCGTGACCTAGCTTATAATGACGGTTTCGGGCCGGGAGATGCCGAGTGAAACGATTCGGGGAACAGGACCGTAGTGGAGTAGGGGATACTGGAAAGTGCACGTACGTGGTATTACTAGTTACACAGGTTTAAACGAGATCTTATATCCACCAATCGTCGTATTACGTGGCAGTGATGCTCTCCGGGAGTCGTTCCTGACCGTGCAGCCGCGTGGATGCACTGCCCCGCATCGCAAACGTCAGCATGTACTACTGTACCACCAGAGAGACTGACCAATCGGTCCCTTTGTTTCATCGACGCCCTCACACCTGCTCTTTATTGTCGCGTTCATAGTAGATTTAAATATTTACGATGAATTGAATTCGCTCTGACTCGACCGTCTTGTTTGTTCTTGTTGACCCGAAACTTATTCCAAATTCGAAACGCAAAGCCAAGATCATAAAAAATGACCGACCTGGATGTCTCTCGCCCAGTACTCAACGGCGGTGAGGACAATATCCTCGACGATGGCGAGGAAGCTGAGACAAAAGTATCTAGATCGCCACTCCACTTCTCCTACTGGCTGATCTTCCCGTATAGGAAATCCTGCTCATGAAGCAGCGAGTGGAGGAGATGGAAAGAGAAGCAAACAAGCTTCGGGAACTCCAAGCAGCAGCAGAACGAGCAAGTCATTCAGACAGCGCGGACGACTCTGCAGGAGCCATGGTCACCGACGAAGACAAAGCCGCTGCCGATAACAGAAGTATCTATGTTGGAAATGTGGGCGCCGTTCTCTGAGTGACTTGAAAGTCTCCGCGACTCATCTCCGCGCTCTCGCCTTCCATTCCATGTCTCGCTAGGTTGATTATAGTGCCACACCAGAGGAAATTCAGGGCCACTTCCAAGCATGTGGCACGATCAACCGGGTCACCATTCTCTGTGACAAGTTCACGGGTCATCCAAAAGGGTACTTCGCCTGCTTTGTCGAGCCTGACCTGTACTTAAATTTACGCGATATACGTAGTTTTGCATATGTGGAATTCGCAGAACCAGAACACATCGACGCCGCGTTGACGATGGACAATTCGCTCTTTCGAGGGAGGTTAATCAAGGTACGCACATTCAATTCCATTCTATCTGACATTCTGACACCATGCTGTAGGTAACACCTAAACGAACGAATATCCCTGGTTTCAATCGAGGCCGTGGACGCGGGGGGTATCGAGGAGGCTATCGAGGTGGTCATCGGGGAGGCTACGGCGGCTATAGTCCATATCCAGCCAGAGGGCGGGGAAGGTCAGTTCACTTCGCTCGAGTCTGTATGAAAGCCATCTTGACCATGCCATTTGATATCAGGGGAAGAGGCCGAGGGTTCTAGTTGACGAAGAACATTCAAAACACCTCTCCGTTTTTCGTTTGGCTAGATGCTCTCTATCACTCTGTTCTTGGCAGATTATATATATATCTATTTCCACTAAAAACACAATTCATGCTATTCATTATTGTGTGCTTTTTTTTGCCGCCAAAGAATGACTGGTGGCTAGTCCGGCCCGATTCACTCTCTCTCTCATGTTTGTCAAACCGTATTGGCGGATGGCTGCTGCCAGGTTCATGTCAACGACGGCACCCTACCCATTCTCGAGCACCGCGATCGTTGTACCAAAGCCGTCCATTCCATCACCAAGGAATATTCTACGGGGAAAGGGCCTCATGTCGTACCTGCATGAAACGTTGCCATCTCCTGAAAAACGCAGAGTACTCTCCACCCTCTTTTCTCGAAAACACCCCGACCAGCTCATGCCGGGATCGATCTTGACGGTCACACTTTCGCACGCACCGACGACATTTACCGGTGTCCTAATGTCCATTCGACGCCGAGGAGCGGACACTTCTTTCCTCCTACGCAACGTCATCCAGCGCACAGGCGTGGAGATGCAGTTCTTCGTGAACTCACCACACGTGCAAGATATCACTGTGGTGCAGAAGGCGGGCGGCAAAGGTGGCCGTGAGGGACGGCGGATGCGACGAGCGAAAT
>CEMM01323778.1:36077-54769 GCA_900068975.1 Hygrocybe conica
AAAGATTTTCGCAGTTGCGATCGCCAAGCTGTGAGAACGCCACGTTGTCAAGGGCTTTTGTACACGTGTGTGGTCAACGGTGGGAGGTGTGAATATTTGAATCCTGGTCTGTCCGTCCATAGTACAGTCTTGTTGCGAGTACCAGTGGGACCGTACAGTACAGTACATTTACTGCTAACGCCAGTGCGAGCCTCTCCCGAGTCTGACAGAAAGTCCCGATTAGGAAATCCCACAATTCGACGGCTCGGACTGCGCACCTCCAAAGCTTTTCTATCAGACACGAGCACTCGGAACGACTCCAATTAATGCCCTTTACACGCCCTCACCGTCAGGCTCTTATGCCATCGACAATTCGTCCAAATACCTCAAGACCACCATCTCCAACCTTTTCAGACGCAACCCACGCTTCCGCTATGAATTTCGGCGTGAATGGCCCAGACAAGATCATCACGCGTGCCAATCTCAAGGCTAGCTTGCAAGCGTACGACGATGTACGGAATACTCACTCTTCGATTTCTTCTCGTCACTCCGTCTTCCTTGTCTTATCTAGCTTATGAGCTCCAGCGCGAATTATCGTGCCGCACTTCTCACCATGTCAAAAGCAACAGCCGAATTTGCGGACGCCATGTCCAGATGTTCTGGGTGAGATTGGTATCACTTCCACCCTCTTTGGCACTCACTACGCATCAGACTGAAGGGTCCCGGATATGAAGCCGCGACAAGACTTCAAGCTGCTTCCGGCATGCACCATCTCATTGGAAACCACTGGCATGTCTTGGTTCGTGGCGTCTCTTAATATATCACCATCGTCCCTCAATTTGGGTGATGCAGGCAGAGACCCTCGACAAAAAATTCGAGAAGCCGTTGCGCCAGCATCTCGATACATACCGTGCTATAGTGACGGTGTGTACAATCGTATCTATTGAACGCTAGTCACAGCAACTATCAACGCTCCCGCAGGAGCGTTCCCTTGGTTATGAAAAGGAGCTTCATGCCAAGAGCCAGATTATTCGGGAGACAGAGCTACGGAATATGAACAGGAAGGAGAGAAGTATGCCCTCTCAGTCCTTTCGACGGTTGCCGTCATTTGATTTGCCTGCAGATTTGCAGAGTTTTCGGGAGGCATTGCATGTACTACAACGCCAAGTCGACGATCTCGATGAACTCAAGGCCCGACATTATCAGGAAATTTTGGAGCATGAGGAGGAGGTCTGGGACCTCGTCCAAGGAAAAGTGTGTCCTCTTTTCAGTCCCGTACGGCCTCGCT
Organism: Hygrocybe conica; assembly: GCA_900068975.1. Classification (NCBI taxonomy): domain Eukaryota; kingdom Fungi; phylum Basidiomycota; class Agaricomycetes; order Agaricales; family Hygrophoraceae; genus Hygrocybe; species Hygrocybe conica. The sequence goes on from CEMM01323778.1 coordinate 37,345, forward strand.
CATTTTAATCATTCTCAGGTATCCATTGCTGTTCGATCCACAATGGACATTTTTGATAGGTTCACTTCGAAGGCGTATGTCACCTCCTCTTCCGTCCTGTCCCCAACGTCGAATTTGACCCATCCACAGTTCAGACCCCATCATCGAGCAAATGCTACAATCAATTCCCGATCCCTTCGACTCCTACGGGCCGCCTCCTGCAGAGGACCAAATATTCAGCATCCTACCGCCTCTTTCCATCATGAACCCACCATCGTCATCACCCGGTTCCCTTCTTTCCACACCTGTGCAAGCTGTAGCGCCTGTGCCTCCCGCTGCATGGGCCCCCATGAATGGCGGGTCCTTTCCAGATTCCGTTTCGCAATGGGCAGAAGTCCATACCCCCTCGTCGACCCCTCCACGGTCTGCATCACCACCGTCAATTCTAAGCCGCAGGTACTCGATGCCTCCAAACTCCTCTAGCAAGCTCCGAACTGTCGTATCCGTTGTTGAAGAAAGTGGACACTCCCGTGTCTCATCCTTGAGTGATACTACGCTCGTTGTTCTGGAAAGCTCATCACGGCAGACTCTCAATGGCAATGGATCGTCTGATTCGGACGCTGCGTGGGAGTTTACCGGGGGTGGCGGTCCAACACCACGCGGCTCCACGCTATTCGCGTTACCTTCAATGCACCCACCGGACCCAGATATTGATTCCAGCCAAGATACAGATGTGCCTGCGCATCCGACGACATGATTCATTGGCAGGCATTTGTACTTCCTGTACTTCCATTCTTTTCGTTCCCTGGATATACCATTTCTTCGTGTTCCTAGTATCCAGATTTTTGGTTCGCAAAGGTCAATCCTGTCTCCTGCCTTGGAGATTATATTCACGTAATGTATGCGAGTTCACGGTTGATGGGCTCTTGAAAAGCAGATCATTTCCAGCACTGGTCTTTGGAAACGCTATGACATCACGAATGGATTGAGACCCGCAAAGTATGGCCATCAACCGATCAAATCCTGAAACAACGTTCAGTGTGAGGATTGAAATCCGAGAAGCTTAAAGATTCACCCAGCGCTATGCCGCCGTGGGGAGGCGCGCCGCAGCGCAAAGCATGGAGCAGGTGACTGAAAGACTCCAACTCCTGAGAGTTAAGCTGACTCGGGGTGATGTCTGAGGTGGAGCTTGGCAAGCTAGCGGAAGACTTCGCACCTGGAGAATCTTGGAGAAAATGTACTGCTGCATGTCGGCATCGTGCACTCGGACCGAACCTCCTCCTATTTCAACCCCATTCAGGACGAGATCGTAGTGTTGACCACGAACCTGACGTTGGAAGCAAAAGTTATCACTCTCGGAACCAATGACTCATGTGGAAACGAGCGAACCGATTGGATGTGGCCTCCATACATTGCGGGTATATCCTGCCACATTGGCGCAGTGAAAGGATGGTGGGAACTGCTCCATCTGCCCTGAGCTAAGAATTCCTTATCCTTATCGGCGCGAGTGAACAGAGGGAATTCTGTTATCCAAAGGAAATGCGGCGTTGTAGGCAACTGCAGATCACCTTGAGAAGTCAATGGGGATAAGTGATTTCGACAAGATAGCATAACCCTACCAAAAGATTGAGCTAATTCGGATAAGCGCAGCCTGAACCGCCCTAAAGCCGTCGACCCACCCTGACGATACATGTGAGTTCAAACGAAAAAGATGTCCTTTACGGAGAGGACATGCCTGAGTAACTCGTGTTCGACGGCTAAGCAAAACGAGATCGCCCGGATTGAGCGTGAGAGCTTGATTGATGTGAGGTCCGCGTGATTCTTTCATTCCTGGGAGTAAATCACAGATGGTCTTGCTGCTTACAAGCCAACTGTGTAAGTTCTCCTCAGTCAGCGATATGCACTCCTGTGACCACCAGATGAGCACGGCCAAAACAAACCACAAGAATCTACATCTCACCACGTCTGTATCAGCAGCACAAGCTTTACCAGCACGCGCGAACACTGGATCCGTGCTGGTCCGCACAATCAGGCATTCCAGAACATCGCCCAAAGCATCGAGTGCAGCACCACACGCAGGCGGCAGAAGATGGCCTATGTCCGAGATCTACGGATAAGCGAAATTGAGCCAAACCCTGTGTTAAAATTCACTGCGCTTACCTGCAACCCAAAACGTGTGTCTGGCTTATCTGTCCCGTACTACAACAACACGGGAGGTCAGAATTGGTATCAATGAGCTGGGCTGGCAGAATAAACGCACTGTTTTCATGGAGTCATGGTAGGTCAATACGCTGAAGGTATCAGGAAGTTGATAGCCTTCCACCTCCTTCCATATCGTCTTGACGAGCGACTCCACGACATCACGTACCTCCTGACCTCCAATCCTCCAATCGTCGACGTCCGCAGTACCTGAGGAGACGGTATCGCCCCAGGATACGAATGCCATTTCCAGATCGATCTGAGTAAACTCTGGCTGTCGGTCTCTTCGGCCGTCTTCGTCACGGAAACATTTGGCCAACTGAAAGTACTTGTCGACTGCTCCCGAACAAATCAGGAGTTGCTTCGGCTGCTGAGGAGACTGTGGCAAGGCGTAGAAAAGAGTTTCCGCTCTAGCTCCGATCGCGTTTGCGGCAGCAGTTGAGCGAGTCGGCACAAGGAACTCTCGCGCTCCTTCTGGAGTTGATCGTAGGAGCATCGGAGTTTCGACTTCCAGGAACCCTGAACCATAAATCCGTGTCCGATCGTTAACAAAACATGATCGCTGCCAGGAAAAATACGTACCCTGTTGGTGTAATACGTTCCGTACTATCTGGGCAACTTTACTCCGCTTCCGCAGATTATTTGACAGGGCGGGCCGACGCAGGTCAAGGTGACGATATCGGGCTCTCAATTCCTCATTTGGCTGAGACAAAAAGTGAGAACTAAAGCATGAAGCGAGAGAGCGAGAGGCAGCATGTACCAGATTGTGGGCATCAGAAGGAATGAAAGGCATGTTGGTTGCAGGGTTGAGGAGAATGAAATTCTGGACTTCGACTTCGATTTCCCCAGCTGGAACCTTGAAATCTGTGTGGGTCTCAACGCGGTCGAATTGCATAATATGACGCCTACAGGTCGCCTGGCAGACTCGGGCCTCAACGCCACGGTTCCTTCGATAATCACTGTGGACTCCACAGGGACGTCAAAAAGAGTTGAGTTTCCATTTCGAACAACGAGCTGGGTCGTTCCAGATGAGTCCCTGAGAGGAAAAAAGGATACAACCTGCCCCTTGCTTTGTGATGGAGGGAGTCAGGTGTTTTCTTTGGATGGGGAGAGACGGGTGTGGTGACACACCGTCCAGGGAGAAGCCATCCCGAAAGAACAACATTAGAACCAGCGTCAGTGGCTGTCAGAATCCCACATGTGTGTGTTGGTTTCGGATACGGGGCTGGAATAAGAGAGAGAGATGAGGTACAAAGATTCGAGAGAAAATCCGCTGACCCGAGTGAGCAATCCCGCGAAGATTTGGTATCGCTGCAGCCAACCGACGGTGAACGTGGTCTATGCCACGATGCATAGCGAACCAACGGAATACTCGGGCCATAAAAGAAACCCTGGAAAGCAAGTAAACGGAACGGTGACCCACCCGGACCCTTTTGCTGGTCCCGTTCCTTGCGAAGACGGCGATCAACCTTCCCGCCTATAAAGGTCGTCCTCCCTTACCCTCTTTTGATTATCAATGTTCCTTCACGACCTCCCCGTCGAGCTCATTGACGCCATCTGTAGCCTCATCCCTCGCCCAGGCTTGGTTGCCCTCTCACGGACCAGTCGCTGCATTCATCTCGTTGCCCAGCGGTTTCTTTATCGACGGCTCTCCCTTTCCTCGTTTTTCCAAAACCTCGATGTTCTGGCGACTCTCGCGAGCAAGCCAGACGTCGCTTGCTTTGTTCGATCCATCTCTGTCAACTTGGACACTTCCTTGCCGGTCATGCACCCCTCCCATTTCCTTCTTGCCAACGCCCTCTCTCACATGTCCGAATTATCCTCGCTGGACATGTGCATTAACCCCCACGCCAGCTGGGTATTGACCGAGCTCACGACATCGTACCCACGACTCCACCGTTTGGCGTGCCCTTTCACCCTCGATCCGAATGTCGTCCATTTTCTTACCCAGACTCCCTCCCTTCAAGAGCTGGAACTCAACACCTCCGCCATCTTCCACCAATCAGCTCTACCCTCCCCACTTCCCCTCCCCGCAATACCCTCCTTGCGTCAATTCATCGGCTCTTCCGAGTCAGCGCGGGTGATCGCCCCAGGCCGTCCGCTTGAAAGCATATTTCTCAATTCGGGCGAGCTCACCGAGGAGGACATAAAGTGCCTGGCGAATGGTACCGCCCGTGTGCGTATTTTTGCGGCCACTACCAGGTCTCTCCCCAACCCCCTCCTCGACCTGCTGGATCTCCTTGCTCGGCATCTACCGCATGTCGTCTATCTTCGGATCATGACAACGCACACCTTCCCTACAGCTCCCGATGTCGTAAGTAACGGTCAGCTATCCAAGAACACCAACCTTGTGCTCATGTTGTCCATTCTGCAACAGGCATTCTATGAACAGGTGGCTAACCGGTTGGCCGCATTGACAGATCTCTCCGCTTTTGAGTTATCTGGGATGCACTGGGGCTCTCGCAAAATAGACCGAGGGAGCGACAAGCGCGTCTGGCACTCCCACCCTCTCCCAAATGTCCTTCCCGATGCACCTGCGTTCGAAACGGCGGAGCCGTCGCTACCGTACTGAACTGTTATTGTTCTTCAGGGATTCGTATGCCGTGTCCCCACCTTCTTTGCAGTGTAATCGCTGTACAGTACCGTGCTAAAAGTAGTTAGTATCACACTAATTCGTGTATCGCCGCCTGAACGAAATCCTGTGCACTGTACTGAACCAACCAATTGGGTTCCGCCATCACAATTTCTGTCCTATCACCGCCGAAAAATTCGGCTGCGACACCTTGGTAACGGTCATCACCGTCAGACAGTTCAAATTTTGTGAAATGCCATCCTTTTGGAACCTTGCCGTCTACAAGTACCACGTCTTCATGGATGTTGTATTCAATTCGAGCAAAGTCGAAGCCCAGACCGAGACCAAGAGCCTTGGTATAAGCTTCCTTGAGTGTCCACATCCAGAAAAACAGTTCAAGTCCCTGATCCGGTGGAGATGTTACCAACAAACGGAATTCCATGTTCGTGAGCTGTAATATGATCAATGACATGGAGTCACCTAAAAACGATGGAAAAGATACATACCTGGCTTCGGAGAACCGATACGAAAGATATAAAGGACTCGTTCGCGGGCCGCTGAACCTTCATGACATCAATTCCGATGTTGAAAGGAGGGGGACCGTGTCTTCCCGGGGCAAAAGCCATGGCGATCAACGCATTGTCGTGAGATACGTTAAACCCGATAGGTTCGATTCCGGGAGTAGTCTGCAGTCGTCTTGGCATAAGGACTCGGAGACTACCACGATCGGAAGTCAACTTGCAATATATGGCTTTCCAGCCTGTGTGGATGCAAAGCTGATCGCTTGAGCTGGTACCCCTCGCTGTCTCAATAGCATCCGAGGAAGGATACGACTGATGAGAGTCCCTGAGCGATGAGAGTTCTTAGGTGTTTCCGACTTTGAAAAGGACTGAATACATACGACAGGCGTCATCGCGCCGATAGAACCGCTGGATCCGGTCCCTGGACCCTGGATCAACTAGCAAGATGGCACGTTGGTAAAGCTGTACTATGGCCTGTGAGTTAATGTGACAGTCAGGACGGCGTCAACTCACTTCCTCGGAAAAGACAGCCGGATGGTAAATCACCGCCCAGACATGCATCATCAAGGTGAGAGCCGGCGGAGTTTGGAGAAAGCGTCGTAGATGATCGATGATCGATGAGCGAAGGCACACCTCCGTATTTCGTGACGCTTGGAATGTTCATCATTGACCAATTCTCGTATTTGGACGAGGATGGCAGGTCGGATGGTCGATCATTGGAGCCTCAGGCAAGTTCACCGGTCAGTTTTGGCTTTAATAATTAAGTTTACATTTACAGATCGGAGGCGGAGGAACATACGCAGTCATAGGAGCACGAATATGGCATGTGCCTTGTCCGGTGGTTTACTGTAAAAGTAGATTGACGTTCAGATACTCTTGACAGGTTGCCCTCTCACAGATTGGGCATGATAATCGACAAGGGACACGATTTCCCTCAATCTTTTCAAAAAGAGCTAGAAGCGTTGGGTCCTGAGATATGGGTGATGCGAGACCAGCCCAGTCGAGGTACAACGCGTGCCCTCAACTCTTACCGAGGACAACATAGAAGGTTTAGTCTGCATTTCATTCTCTGGCACTTGGTTTGGAAACCAGTTTAGCTTCCAATATCTCACACAGAGAACTCAAATATCCCCTCGGGACTTGGAGGGGACAAGGCTCGCGAGGCCAAGCACTCTGCACTTTATCTGTTCACCAAGCCGGGCAGCCAAGATAATTTCCGAAATCCAAGGCATCGGTGGATGGCACCCAACGACGATTTATGAACCAGTTCCCGTTTGTATCCAGCACATTTTCAGGTATCCCACATGTTACCTGACTCCAAGATCAAGGATCGGTGCATTCCTGAAGAATTGCCAGCCTTGGTTCAGATCCTACCATCGATATCGATTCTGAGGTGCGTGGGACGGGTTCTCGTGCCTCGAACGTTTGTTCACTGATCCACTTTGTCAGCCCCAATGCAGAAGAGGCACTGTCGCTCTTGTCGCAGACATTGCCTCCGACCAAACAAGCCGTAGAGTCAGCTGCTGCCAAGCTGATATCATTCGGAATAGGCAAGAATGGATGTGGAAGCGTAATCATCAGGTGTGGCGAATTGGGGGCTTTTGTTCTAACAAGAGAAAGGGGCGGTCAGTGGTTTGATGCATATTGGAGGGATGCCGCCGACGACCACCGGGTGGTCGATGTCACAGGTAGCTTGCCCTACACGATCAGTGATATTAGTCTCACGCGCCTAAAGGCGCAGGGAATGCGTTTCTTGGTGGCCTCGCCGCAGGTCTACTGCTGGCAAATGGTGACGTTTACCGGGGTACTACAGGCTCTAACACCCGTATGGAGTTGTTCACCACGCTCACTTTCTTCAACAGCCACGCTTTATGGCCTCGTATCCTCTTCTTTTGTCATTGAACAGACTGGTCTACCGGCTCTCTCAACGCAGTCTCACAAAGATTGTGAAGTTGAGTCGTGGAACATGGACTCGCCGAAACGAAGACTCGAAGGACTCAGAGGCCGCTGCGGCCACTAGCCGTCGTATTTAGCACAAGACATAAAATAATCTCAATGCATACAGAGATTTGTCGGTCGAAGTCATTGTTGTTGCGTTGATTGCGACTGAAATTTTGCTCGACTCGCTGCGAAAAGTTCTTCTTGCCTTGCTAGCAGTTCCTCTTCCGTCAGACCCGACTGTTCGAATTTCGACACCTTCTTCTCCCTGTCCTGCGTTCAAATTCAGAACAGTCACCTGGTTGATGGACAAAGTAACTACTCACCTTTTGTTGTTGTTTATGGTCCTTCAGTACATCTTCAACTTCGCTCGTAAAGGAGTCGAAACCTAGACGCTGTGGGGGAGTCATATTCACGTCTACACAGAGAGGAGAATGGCGGACTTTGAGTGCGCCAATAATATGCTCAGGAGCTATCGTCTTTTTCGACTCCAGTTCGCAAATTTCGTTCGCCTCTGACGATATTAGGTGAATAAATTCTGCGTGTATGCACCAATTTCGTGAATTTGGGAAGGTCATCCGGGCAGACACAGGAACATTGTTCACCTACACAGCATTCTATGATCAAATCGCGTGTTTCTTTAGCACACGTTACTTCGTTGGGCAGCAACTCTACGTTGGCGAGAGGGAAGTGAGAAAAACGCGGAGAAGTGTAGAGATTTGACCTGACCAGCGATCATTTTGGTGACTGTAGCCTTGGGTAGTGAGAGATCGTCATCGGCACCTGGAATTCCTCCCGAATGGCCTTCACGATCCGACATGGTTATACTTTCGGCAGAGTGGGGTGGTTGAGAGTGTGCAAGATAATGACCGACTTGAATGTTTTTTTCCAAGCACTTTTGAACTTTTGAGGTGCTTCCGACTCCGCTTACGCTTTCTACCACCATCATGTCGGTGAGTTTTGTCGTCAGCAATGTTCACCCAGCTTCACTTAGGAGGCCATCATTCACGGACAGGTCAACCCCGTCAACCCAAAGCCATTCATGCAGGAACTTACAGGCAAACCTGTGTTCGTGCGACTAAAGTGGGGACTGGAATACAAGGGCTTCCTCGTCAGTACGGACGGCTATATGAACCTTCAGGTGTGTCTCTGGCCAATCTTTCTGGCACGCTGTCATGCTAGACGCATGTTTCGCAGCTGGCCAACACCGAAGAATTCCAGGATGGAAAATCGACAGGAACCTTGGGTGAAGTTTTCATTCGGTACGTTGTCGATCAGAAGTCAGTTGAGATATTATGATAACCTGAGTTGATCTAGGTGCAACAACGTTCTGTATATTATAAGTCATCGCGTTTGATACTACTTTCCCCGTCACTAACCCTTTAGCTGCACAGGGAGGCCCCACCAGAATAATCTCCAAGGAGAAAAGCGTAGAAATCGTCAGTTGTAACAAAGCTGTGAATGACGATGACCTCCGATGACTCGAGTCGTATTTGAAACTCCGACTTCCTTATATAAATCTGAGTGGATCCGTAGTCACCAATTCCCTGCTTGAATCGCAGCACCCACCATCTCGACTCCATCTTTTCTCTTTCTCAATGGCAAAATCTTTGCGTTCAAAAGTAAAGCGCGCTTTCCGTTCGCAAAAGCGCGAATCGGGTGTATACGCTGCAACCGAAGCAGCTCGCCTCAATCGACTCAATGCCAAACTCAGGACCGTCGCTTCCCGCAAAGAAAACGAGGTCGAAAACGCAGAAAATCAGGATCCGATACCACAACATTGCCAAGACTCGCCAGGTTGGTGTTGGTTCGCACTATTCGGGCTTCTCGATGCGAACGACATCACTGCCGAAGTTCTCGACGCAATTCTCGTTTCTCCGCCTAGCGTCACACCACAGCGTCTCTATGCCTGGGGCGTTAAGGCGCGAAAGGTGGCAGGATGGTCTACGAAGTGCGGAGACGGCAATTTGCGGAGGCCTAAAGAACATTGAATGTCACTGTAGATGAACCGTCATTGACGTCTTCTTCTGCAGGTCAACACACAATCCAGTCGTCGGACCGTCCAGGTTCGCATATCGTATCTCCAATCTCATTATTCTCAAATTCCGATCAATCTTTTTTCATCAACAATCAGATGATATGGCCGTTGACGCAAGCGCAGTTCCCCCGACTGGCGAACTCGAGCGTGTATCAACGCACGGCCCTCGAGGGTCCCGACGGGAAACATGGCGGATATCGAAGGGCCTGGAGGCCAGACGTAGACGTAAGGGGACGATTCGATTGGACGGTCGGACTGCCAGTCGTTCGAAGTCGAGTCGCCACTAGGATGATACCACCTTTCTATTTCCAAGATAATCAACTTTCGTCACCAATGAACGTGTAGTTTCATGTATATTTTCGTACAATGCCAGGATTGTCACTTTTATTAATTCTGCCACACCATCTTTATCAGACCCCAGGCCTGTATCGCTCATGGGGAGACGGCATTTCGAATTTGACAGACCCAAGGTCATCAGAAACACGTTCTTCCTTTTCGTATGGGGTGGCGACACCGGATGATGGTCTAGCATGTAATGTGAGTGCGAGATTTCGTTATTGATAAGAGTTTGAAGATACCCACGAATACTCAGCCATTGTGATGTGTTCGGTGGTGACGTGAACTTCAGGTCGAGTCAGAGTATATCGCGGCAGTTTCGAAGAGCCGTTGGGTGCAGCGCTCAGCCGTGCATTGGGGCTCATGACGTTCGACGATGTATGCACGTAAACATCGCATCTGTTGAACTCCTGCAGACGGATGACAGCACGACAAGCAGCAATGACACTGTCGGATTTGGTCAGTGACGTCGTCTGGCGGTCAATACGGGGAGCCATACGAGATGCAGGCTGCGGGAATCTAGAGCAAGAAAATTAAATTCAATACCTGAACGAAGTCACGAAGACATGTACTCACCGTGCCGATGCTACGGGGAAATCGCAAGAGCGGACCATGAGATATCGTAATATTTGAGAAGGATTGCACGTACACATTCATCACGGCTGGAAAACGAGTAGTCAGGACAGGTATCCACACATCCAGCAGCAAACTTACAGTTAAGATTCAGAACATTGAGGATCTTGATCCAACGGTGAGAAGAGCATAAGAAACGACTCGATTCCGCAGCATAGGTTCACTTACAGCAGGGACAGCGTTGGTGGTGAAAGACACCAAAAAATACACTAGTCCGTCTTGGAAGAGCAGCTTCCACAAGTCTGTGCGTCTTGAGTGCTTCATCAGCGCCACAGAAGTGCAAACGAGAATAATGAAGTCAAAAGTCATAGCTGAGACGCAGGCCGTGACGTAAGTGGGAGTTGGCTAAAGGTAACCGGCAAAGCTCACTGAAAAAGAATATTACTTTGAGCAAAGCAGGGTCGGTGGACGACACAAGGCAGGCACCCGAGTGCGAGTCCCAACTTGCATGAACGATGAACATGCCCCGGTATAGCAAACCCCAGTGCCCAAGGCATAAGACAAACAATGGGATAGTGATGGAGAGCTTCCGCTCCCACAAAGCAATGCTACATTGGAAATGAGTGTCAAATCAAACAGCAGAGAATCGTTCCTTCTGACGTTCTGATTAACAGCGAGGTCGAAGCACACAAAATCGACATGTTCCCGGCCCACTGGTCGAGCGTCAGATCTCTTTGAGATTGGTATGGTCAAATGGAGCGCACAGAGTTGAATGTGTACAACGCCTGGATGGAAAGAAAATCTGTGAACTAGCCTTGAGATGATCTGGAAACTTACAAGACAATTGATCTTGACGTGGTGGGTCGATAGTTTCGCAATATTAGTAGACTGCAGCCGATTGAATAACAGACACACCTCAGTTTGCACAGACGTAGATATAATTCTATGGAATGACGTGAGTCTGGCGCGTTTCTTCAGATCTAGAATCAAGACTCACAGGCCAATGAAGGACAAAAGCATGCAATACCGTGAAAGGAAGAAAAATACTGTCCTTTGTCAATCTCTATCCAATTTGAGAAAAGGTACAATTGGCACGCACTCTGCGTCGTAATCAGCAAGGGGATGGCAAAAGCATCTGGCGCATTACTTACAAGAGGCCAGCGAAACCTACGTTGCCCAGTGATGAGCGACCACTCGAAGTTGGAAGTCATGAACAACTCCCAGACATATACGCCGAACAACGCAAACACAAGTTTCAAGAATGAGGCTGAAGGATGATGGTATGAGCTTTGAATCAGCCCTGACCAGCAGTAAAACACACCATACTGGTTCCGGATAGCTTGTGCATCCGACCAATTCACCACTGAGGGCGATTTTATAGCTTCATGCCATCTGGAGGGAAAGCACTCACTGTTAACGAGGAAAAGGGGAGAAAGAAAGAGTTCGAGACGACCACGAGGACACCTGAGGAATTTATAGGGCACAATCGGTGGTGAGTCGTGAAAGGATATTCCGTTGCTGGTGCTTCTGAGCTACATATCGCGGGCCCACTTACGTGACTGGCCTTCTTCAAGCAGAGCACCGGGTTCTCTTGGGACATGTCCGTGGCTAGCAATATTTTGGCTCAGGGTTTGTACACGTCTGTGCAACTGAGGAACGGCAAGATCATAATATAATGGGCCTTGAGAGAACTGCGCCGTCCATAAAAGTGACGAGGTACGACATCTGATAAATACTTCGAGAAATCGACGTCGCGCTATCAGAAAAGTGAGATTACGGGCCAAAATGATTTCTATGGTCGAAGACTTGCCTGCAAGGTTTGTCCGTCGTCGAGGCCCATTGCAAACGTTTAGCGAACGGCGCGGGGACACGGACAAGCTATGTCACGTGTTGCGAATCCTTACGACATTGCTTCTGCTTCATCGGTCTCCGTTGCAGCTGACGATTCCTTTTCTCACTTTGATGTCACTCCCGGCTTTCACACAGAAATTTATCTTGCTTCTACTCCAAGAAAATTTGGTCAGATCTTCCAGCAGTGGAACAAATTGATGTCGCGTGATCCCAGTGCATTATGATGTTCTCCGAGCGTGAAGGCGTCAGGCTCCAGTGACATCCTTTCTCCCGCTCTTAGGAAAAGTATCCTACTTACGGAATACTTCTGGCAGGCGGGATACCATGACACTCCGTCCATCTTGAGCCCTAGCATCGTTCAAGGCGAACTTCTCAACCTCTTCTTCGGACGGCTCCCGCACAGCAAGAAATAAGTTAGCTAGGCTTACTCCACGGGTTTGGGGACGGTAGAACATGTTTTCTTTTCTTCGTATAGTTGCCGCGAAGCGATCTTCGTCGTCAAGCTATTCTCTACATCGTGGTTCGGTCTCGGTCTGGCCTCAAACATACACGGTACTCCTCCCATTGAAACTCACCGAGAATAATCAGCCAATAGATCTCAACTGCACCACGCGGCGACGCCTCCATCGGCTCCAGCGCTGACAAGCCAAGGGTGTCTGTTGCACCATTTGATTTGGAGAACGCCGAGGCCGTCCTTGATCTCATGTCCCCGAAGGATCTTCAGTGGAACAATCAGGGGATGAGTCATCAGATCACTGTATACCCTGGCGTGGAAAATCTGGATGGATCCATCGTCCGAGGACGACGCGAATAAAGGATATGTGTGGTGGAAGTGTAGCGATCGAATTGCCCGAGTATGGTATCTAGAGGAGTGTTAGTGCGTCGGGTGTCAAGAAGAAGAGCGAGCCACAAACTTCAGTATCTTGTATGGTTTGGCGCTCAGTTCCAGATCAAACCAGCAAAGTTTCTTGTCGTAACCACCAACAATGAGGTGATCGCCCGAGGGGTGAACATCCATGGAGGAAATCCATTTGATGCCAGGCGTCAGCGTCTTCAGTAATTTTTGCTCCGACAAATTATAAACGCGAACATATCTCTGTGTCTGCGATATTGAAAATGTTAGTGATGTTTGCTATCGTTGCTCGAGATGACTTACAGCTACGAAGAAGTTGGGTTTCGAAGGGTGGAAAAGAACAAGTTGAACAGAACCTCGTATCCTCTTGAACGGAGCTTGGGAGTGCCTCCGCGTTATTTGATGCATCCAGACAGCTGCTTGTCCCTCGCCGCTTGCTAGAAAACGCAAGTGAGTAAGAAGGGGGTCGGAACATTGGCCATACGCACAGACAGTTGCCAGGTAGTCTCCTCTCCGGTGCCAAACAATCTGCTTTGGTGTTCCCGATTGCGCCGGGAAGTGAATTGTCAAGTAAGGAGCGTCGATCGAGAAGGCACTCGGGGCAGGAGACTGCCATACAACGGGCGACGCGCCGGGGGGCGGTGGCGGAAGTGCGGAGGGCGCCAACGCAGACTGCGTGAGTGAAAGTATCGCTGCTGGGAGATTTGGAGGAATCAAGAAATGCAGATACCCCTCGCTTCAGAGTCGATTAATATGATGAGAACCAAACACCACAGATGGACTTACATTCCAACCACAAAGTAACTGACGTCTGTTCTCGGACACCATTCCAAAGCTCCAATTTTGTCATTGAATTTCCATCGTTTGATTTCCCGACCGACATTGACCTCCCATAGGCTTACGATGCCATTCTCGTCTCCACTGACAACCCATGCCCCATTCGGGCAGACGCTGACACTGCGAGCGCGACTGTTTCCATGCGAGAATGTGAGCGAACGATAGTTGGGGAAAGGTTTTAGACTGCTTGGACTGGGTAACTTGGGAATCAGACTGTTCGGGTCAATGTTCAACTTGACTCTGCGTATGCGCGGTGCAAGGTATAGATCGAGCTGACGGTCGAAGCGCTCCTTTATAAATTGATCATATCCTGGAACGAGTCGAAGTGACGAGTATTTTTGAGGAAGGTAGTTTCTTTCCCGATCCTCGGCATCGAGAGCTTTCCATTCGGCTCGTTCGTTTTTGTCAGGGAGATACTCTTCGGGAGGATTGTAAGATTCGGAATTAGTTGGCAAACGAGGCTTGGGAGCAGGGAGAGGCGGGGGGTGGGACGAAGGCTTGTCCTCTGACCAGATGGCGTAGAACTGTTGGTTGGCCGATGCTTTCGGTTTTGAAGGGAGGATTCTTCCTTGACGAATGGCGCGAACAATTTTCATAACCTGGGGCAGCATCTCGTCAGGACGAGCACCTTTGAAAGAGAAAAGGAGATACCTTCTGTTTCTCCCATTTACTCGGGACCCACCTGCGTTTCGGTTCGGGGGCCGCAGACAAGGGCATTACTTCCTCCTTACCTTTGCCGGTAAACCATTCTATTGTTGGTTCGTACGGATCGTACGACGCGTCTGGATTTTCGCTGGCCTGCAACCTGCGAATGATATCCAGTTCCTCTGCAGAGAGTGGCCTGTCGACCTGAAGATTTTTATCAAAAGCACTTGTCCTGATAACCACATGAGTCGGAACTGTAGTCTCGAGAGGGTGAAAAGCTTTACCAAGCAGAAGGATCGTCGACAGTTTGAAGAAACTTGTCGAGTTCGTCTCCGCGGGCAGGTTTTAGAACTCGTCTGCCATCGATGTCATAACCCACATGTGGGAGGTCATCGTACCAGTGCATTGGAATATTGCCGACGCGGTTAGGAGCCTTGGGAAGGAGAAACAGAAACCATCAGAGCAATCGATTCGGAGCAGGATACTACGAGAACATACATCCTCTGTTGATGAATCCGAATCATACTCGGGTTCTATCTCTGGATATACGCGTTTTGGTTGACCAGTAATGCCGGATACGACTGTTTTGGCGTTGGGGAAGATGTGCAGCTCGGAGTCGGAGTCGTCCTCTTCCTCTTCTTGGTCCTCCTCGTCCGCATCCTGGTCCTCTGAGCTCTCTTCATCGATCCCGGTATCACTACTTGTGTCGATCTCTGGAAACTCGTCCACTTCGTCGTCACTTGCGGATTGGGGATTCGCGTCGTTATCCTCCTCTTCGTCGCTGAGCATTTCGAGCCCGATCACTTCGTGTATTGGCTCAACATTTGTGACCTCCCCGACGTCCTTTTTTCTCTTCCTGCTGTTTTGTTTGAGATTTTCTTCGGCCATAGATGAATGAGAACGAATTGGCCTTTACAGTAATTTTTTTTTTTCGCACGGCGACTCAAAGTTGAATATTACAGTAATGGTTCACTACGGAGGTGGTGCGTATTCGTCTCATTGCTTTTCAATCTCTTCTTTTAACTCGACCCAGACGAAGTCGCCGCGCTTGTTATCGACATTGGCTCGTCGTCCTTGCGGGCAGGCTATGCGGGCGATGACACACCAAAAGCCATCATTCCCACCTCATACGGCT
The DNA here is from genome assembly GCA_900068975.1 of Hygrocybe conica. Taxonomy (NCBI): domain Eukaryota; kingdom Fungi; phylum Basidiomycota; class Agaricomycetes; order Agaricales; family Hygrophoraceae; genus Hygrocybe; species Hygrocybe conica. The sequence continues at coordinate 52,822 of CEMM01323778.1, forward strand.
ATAATAGCGAGCAGACCGCTACGGACATCTACATGGGCGACGCAGGACAGGGCGTGGAGAGTAGATCACCCTCGAAACAAGCGAACCTGTACCTAGGCCAACACGGACCTTCAATATGGCGTGATGGAATGGAAATTGCAAACCCGCTACGTGACGGCCTAAGTGAGTCCAGTTTTCTGCATCACCGAGAGTATATCTCGGCAATCGTAAACCTGACCGATGCTCACGGAATCTCAGTACATGATTTCAATCCCATCCCACCGCTCATTACCCACGCTCTCGTGGACGTCATGCGTTGCAATTATACCGATCACCCCATCCTTGTGACTGAACCCCCTTGGAATACGCCTGCCAATCGCGAGCGCATGGCCGAGATCATGTTTGAGGAGTTCCAGGTTCCAGCATTCTACATTGCCAACACTGGCGTGCTCAACACGTACGTGACTGGCCGTGACGTTCTCACTCCCAATCTTTTGATGATCGCGGAAGGTTTGCTGCAGGCAAAGCCTCTGGTCTCGTGATAGATGTGGGACACACCATGGCGAGCGTGACTCCCGTTGTGGACGGGTTCGTACTTCGCAAAGGTTGGGACATTCCCCGCAATCTCTTCTCCTCGAGGCTTCATTATTTACCCAGGTCTCGCATACTCATCTCTGCCCAAGCTCGTCCAAGCTCACGCCCGGCACCTACTTCAGAGCCATGGCGTTGTTCGTCGTGGAATCGATTTATTCCCGCACCAGCTGATCGCCAGTAAATCGGTACCGCACATTGTCCTTGTCTTTCTTCGCGCAGACTCACCTGAAACCTACCTAGCCCGTTGAACCTGGTGCACCTCCTCGATTCACGCTTCGACAAGATCGCTTGGCTGGTACGACGGAGAGCTGGCGGAATTGGTATGAGAACAGAGAAATCGATGAGTGGATCCAAAGTGTTGCCGGTGTGCTCGATCAGGGATGGAATGAACAGTAACCCTTTTTTTCTTTTTTCCAATGCCGATCGAGTCCTCACGGGGGTTCGTTCTCTTGTACCAGAGCAGCAGCAAGTCGACCTGCCAGGCAGTACGAATTCCCGACTGGATACAACGCGTATTTTGGTACCGAACGGTTCTCCGTTGGAGAACAATTCTTCTACCACTCTCCCCAGCTGGCTGTACGTCTTTGGTGTGCACGATGCGTTCAATATCTAATCACGGTCTCTAGGCATCCAATCCCTCCCTACCCAAGAGCATTCCGGCATTAGTCAGCGACGCCATCCGCGCTTGTGATGTCGAATTGCGTCAGGTCATCATGGGCAATGTGGTCCTTACCGGTGGGGGCAGCCTTTTTACCGGCTTCGCCGAACGCCTGAATAACGAGCTCGGTCGACATTTCCCACACGTACGTCATGAACACTTTCTCTGTGTTGAGCCGAAAATTCTCATCRTCGTGCAGGTCAAAATACATGCGCCAGGTAATCCCATCGAGCGACGGTACGGAGGATGGCTGGGTGGAAGCATTTTGGCGAGTCTAGGTACTTTCCACCAGCTGTGGATCAGTAAGGAGGAGTGGCAGGTGCGAAAGTTTCTCTTATCTTACGAGTCGTCAAATAAAAATACTGAAAAAATACTCTCAGGAACATGGAAGGGCGATAGTTGGTCAAAGGTGCAAGTAAGAATGGGCGACTCGGTCATAAATAAAAATCAGAGACGCAGCTGCGCGACTCTGACGATGTATTTCCTTCACTGATCTGTACATCTCAAACGTTTACAAGGTTCTCCGTTTCCACTCCCCAACCCAACCCACACCAACAGAAATAAAAACCACGGGTTTTGCAGACGAACGAACGAGAGGTCGAAGAAATGGCGAGTGCAGAAAGTGGCAACATGAAATGACAGAAGGAGGTGGGGAGGAAGAGAACAATCGAGCTTCGGTTTCGCACTAAGTGTCCGTCGGTCGCAGAGAGGGCGTGG
>CEMM01323778.1:55020-66088 GCA_900068975.1 Hygrocybe conica
CTGGCTGACCACCCTGTGGCTCACGACAGTAACCGGGGGAGGGGTATGGTTGTCGGCTACCGCAATCAAGGCAGGAGCCGGACGGCCGATACCGAGTCCCTCATACAACTTCTTGGATGCTTCCTCGCGCGGCGAAAGAGGCATATACTCGTTGGAAGAGGCAGAGCGGGGGGTAGTGGGAGTGGAGGCTGACTTGGAAGAGGAGGATGAGGATGATGAGGTAGAATACCCGTCATCCGCACGGGCGGAATTGATCGCCTCAATAGAGTCGAGCGGAGAAGTGTCGATGGCAACGGCGGGCAACATATGGGCGGCTGCGGTGCTGAAACGTAAAGGGAGGGGACGCGACTTGACAGGGGTTGCGATAGGCGGGGAGGGCGTATTTCGCTGGTCGGGAGGGGGGGAGACGCGTTCTTCAGGAGGAGGGGTGACTTTGACGCGGGGAGAAGTGACAGCACGGTTATTGCCGCTGAGAACGGAATTGTTGTTGCCGCCACGTCTCCAGGAAGTCGCCGAGTCAGACTTGGACGGAGTGGCTGGTGTCGTGTTTCCGTTGCTAAGGAGAGCGCCGAGAGGAGTACCACCGCTGATAACGGTAGTAGTCGGGAGAGACAAGGGCATGGGAGGTAACTCTTCGTGTTCGTCGAATGCAAACTTTGGCATGTAGGGGATATTCGCACTGACTGTGCGACTGCCAAACTTGCCACCGAGAGCGGCGGTCATAGGGACCTGATCATCGGAACGGACACCGAGCTGAGCCCTTAGCAAATCAGCCTGGTTGGCACGACGGGGTTGGGATGCCGATCGCAAGTCAAATGAGCCGTTGGAAGTGGGACCGGCTGAAGCAGGGACGTTGAAGGGTACGTTAGCGCGCCTAGACTGTGCTTGTGGTTGTTGTTGTTGGTGGTGATGCTGCTGCTGCTGCTGCTGTTGACGCTGGTGAGCGATGGCTTCGGCCTGATACTGCTGAGCCTGGATGTTCTGAAATTAAGCGAATTAGGAGATATGAGGGAATGAAAAGGACGAGCCTGTAAGCGCATTATCTCCAACTGCATCATCTGGATCTGCAAGGCCTGAAGATGTGTGTTGTGTTGTTGGGAGAGAGATGGAGTGAAAGGAGGACTGTTTGGATTGAGACGGGAGAGTTGATCATGGTCGGGACCGGATACTGAACGAACACCGCCTGTGCGGAGACCGGCGAGTAGAGAAGCGCGATTGGATGTCATTAGGAAGAGAGAAAAATTATTGAAGAAAGAAAAGAAGAATAAAATTGATACAACAGATAGAAAGAAAGAGAGAGAGAAAGGTGAATGTCACGTTGTCACACGGTCACTACAAATACCTCTTTGCACTCCCACGAACACGTGCATCAAACACACTCGAACGTATCAATCCATGAAACGGATTCATCACACTCTATGCCAACCATCAGTCAACGGTCAAAACAGCATATAGCCACCTCTCACCTTCACGTACAGCTCCCATACCTCAACCAGGAACGATCGTATCCCCTCGTCGTTTTTACTTTCGTGCAACAGTACAAACTTGGTGTCTGTTCAAGTCAGACTCAATAATACAGTAGCATATATCCACTCACTCCCAGCCGTGATGAACACAGATACTAGCCATTCGTTGAACTTGTCCACGCACTTGAGATACCTGTTCCCAACCCAGTCAGCTACCATCGCAACACTAGCCTGTCACCCACATCCCGTTCTCTCGGCGCATCACATCCTCAATTACGTCCAAACTCGCATTCGCGATCATCTGAATGACATGTCGGTCTTGTCCTCCACCAATCCGCGACCCACCGCTACCACCAGCTTGTGACGCGCTCGACGCACCCGACAATGCCGTCAGTGTCCCTGCAAACGCAGACGTAGACCATGTCGGTAGGTTGTTCGACAGTGGCGAAGCTACGCTCGCTGCTGGTTTGCTTGAGTAGTGAGTCAGGCTGTACAACGGACTGTCCGACGGTGAGAGGATGAACAGATGATGGGACATCACAGACAAACAATTTACAATAAATGTTCATCCTCTCTTCCTCGACGCTCCTTAGGCGAATCAGTCCCTTTCGGCAACCATCATTCATTCGCCGTACATTATTTCAGTCCACCGTACCCAACGCAACCCATCGTGATACCCGCTTTCGCAACCCATCTCCACCCGCTCACCGTCGTCCATCGCCTCATCATCACCAACGAGGCCCATATTCGTCTCCGCCCTGGATCGAGTCCATCCCCTCACAGTCCATCTTCTGGGGCATCCTCGCTCTCAATGGTGTCGTCTATCTCTCGTGGGGATATGCTAGGTCCCAATACGTATGTCCCTCCTACCACATACGTTACATTCGTTCACCCTCTCCAGGAAAATTTCCGTGATCCGTCCTCGTACCTTTGGATGACTCAAAACTTTCTTGTAAATATGCAAAACGTAAAGCAAGGCCGAATGTCCGTCCCCCTCCCTTTTTGTTCAGTCTCATCATCTGACATACAATCCCAGTTGGTGCCTACTCACCGCATGCTTCTCACACGAGAGCACATCCCACCTGCTCTTCAACGGCATATCGTATTTCTTTATGGCGCCACCCGTCCTAGCCCTTCTCGGGAACACCAGTTTCCTCGCCCTTTATCTCGGAAGTGGCGTGGTCGCCAGCTTCGCCAGTCTAACCTGGCGTCATCTCAGAGGCGGCAATCCAACCGATTCCTCTCACGGCGCAAGCGGTCCGTTCTCCGCTCCTTCTTCCCGCGATCCACTGAACTCATCTCCCCCCTTTTAAGCCGCAATCTATGCCATCGTCTCCTTCTTTGCGTGCCTGCAACCCACAACCACCTTCCTTATCTTTGGCGTCATTCCTTGTCCAGCTTGGGCATGGGTGTCCGGTATATTCCTTTTTGACGGGTATTATGCTCTAGCGGATAAGGTCCGTTGGGAAAACAATAGCGATCGAGTTCATCTGACAAATTCTATTCTTCAGCGACGCCAGATCGACAGCTTCGGTCACATCAGTGGCTTGATGGCAGGCATTGGCTACTTCCTCATTCGTCGTCGTCCATTCCGTTTCTAGCGTCTCTCCAACTATCCTAGAGTCGTTAGCGAACACACGTCGCACCGTTCATACTGGGGACAAGTTCAAGTCTAGATCGGAAGTGATGGGTATATAATAGGAATGACGAGTCATATCAACCGCGGATGAATGGAAATGTGCAATCTTTTTTCAAGATGACGGCGTTGCTGCTGGTCTCGGCGGCGTGCTTGTCCGGGTATCCAATCTCTTCAACTCTTTCTGCAGCTTTTCAATTCCCGGTGGTGTGCCGTTCGACACCGATAATCCCCGTACGCCGTGCTTGTCGAACAGGTACGTCAGCAGATTCTTTTTCTCGTCCGCTAGGCCGTCCAGCAATGCAAATAGATGTGTCTCGTCGCGCAGCACCAGCTGCGACGCGATAATCGAAGCTGCAGCAGACTCTCGCACAACAAGAGAACTCATATCATTGAGGGCCTGAAGAACGACTCCGTTAGTCAAATCAAAAACTGTCAGCCGCTCGCAACCGTCCCCACCGAGATCAGGGTATTCTTGAGCCGAGGCAGTTCTTCCTCCAGGATTTCAGGTGGCAACCGTAGGACGAACTTGCCCAATGCAATTAGCCCAAAAGCATACGTCGCCGATTTGACGGTTGCATTCGAGAACTCGGGCGCAGACTCCGCAAGGAACGTCCGCAGATTAGCGTGCAGCGTCGTCAGACCATAAACGGGCTCTATTCGACTCGTGAGCGCATCCCGGATGGCATTGCTCGCTTCCAGTACCTGCCATGCATCAGCCCAAGTTGATGGACAGCATATTGTTTGGCCCAACTCACATTCCCTTGATTGCAGTACCGAATTTTCAACAAAATCGAGAAGATGTCGGCTTCTCGGCCTTCAATACAGCTCGCGAGGTGTTCCAAAACCTCCCAAAGCACAATCAAGCCGTACTCAATTTCGCTCTCGCTCTGCACAATCACTGATGAGCACTATTCAGCAGCGAACATCGATCACCAACCTTTGTGGGCTCCAGGAACTTGATCAAGGCACCGAAGAAACGATCAAAGTTCTTGTCCTTCGTCCAGAACTGCGACTTCAGTGTTGGGAAGGATGCAGACCTCTCGATGAACGGTGAAGGGCTTGACGGTTGAAGAGATATCGGGCTAAGAGGCGGAGAGAATATGTCTACCGCTGGATTCTCCACGCAGAATCGTGCAAGCCTTTGTAGCAGATCTACATCAGCCCGACCCTCTTCCAACGCAGATATAAAACCGTTCAGTTCCTCCACCCGGTCGGTTGGCTCCATGATCTTCGCGTTAGCACCGTGCCGAACAGCTATATACACGGCGTAAACCTGAGGATTCGACAAGCAATCGCAGAAGTACTCACTCGCCATCCGCTTCGTCCACCAATCCGTTCCCTGCTTCCCGTCCTTCAACACATCCAGCAAGGAAAGCTGAGTGCCATTGTGCGCTGGGCTGTCCTGGAATAGTGCCGCTTGCTTCAAGATTGCCGCATTCCTATTCATCGGCGTGGCGGGTGGTGGAAGTTGATGAATGGGGATAGGAATCGCGGCTGGTTTGGGCTTAGCAGGCGGAGAAGGGGTCCTCCTGTTGCCCACAAGCAGAGATGTCGGCATGGTAGAATGTTGCAGATCATCTTCAGGGTCAACGAGCTCTAACAATCGCTCAGCAGCACTTTCTGCTTGCTCTGCACGTGCACGTAGCGCATCCTCGACAATGGGCTGATCGGGGGCCCCAGTGGCCGACCCTGTCGATAGAGCATTGGACAACCCCGTCGTGTGATCAGATCTCGGAGAAAAGGAGAGGGCCGGGGACGGTGCCTTGGATTCGGCCTTGGATGCCTCAAATGCCGCTGAAAAGGACAGCATATTGCCAGCGGAGTCCTCTGAATCACTAGCATCGGGTAATGGCATCGATGCTGCGATAAGGAGCGATTCGTATACAGATGCATCCGAAAGCTTGACCGATGCACGGTTGGTAGTCTCCTTGGAGACATTACGGAGCGGTTGACTGATAGGCGACGGTGGAAGGGCTGTCTGCAGCGCCCGACCAAGGGTTGAGCCGCGAGTAGGTGATGTGCCAAAATTCGAGGAGACACGCCGATTCGAGGTGGACGCGTTTGGTACTGAAGACGCTGGCGAGATCGCCCGCGTAGAACCCGGAGGACTATTGCTGGTGTATTTATTCGGCACAGTTGTCCGGGCACTACCACTTGAGGACACACGAGCTTTCGGCGAAGAAGGCGAGACAGGCGATCGAGTCGGGGACATGGATCTAGTCGCACTCTTTGGTGATAAGGAGGGTTGGGGAGTTTGTTTAGAAGATGGCGACATCGCCCTCGTGCTCTGCGAAGTCGAAGTGGCTTGGTGCCTCAGGCTAGGTGGCGCAGCGGCAATCGTTTTCGCTTTTGCACGGCTGGCGGCAATGACGGCGGCTACACTGGTCTTTTTGGCGGTTGTGGGAGTGACTGGTGCCGAGACTGCTGCTGCTTGAGGACGAGGGCATGCCTTTTCGAGCTGTTTACGCGCTGGGGCATCGAGGGAAGCCAAGATAACGGCACCTCTGTCCTGCCAAATTTCTTCAAACACCCAAAAGCACGCTCGAGCGCTCTCTCTCACAGCGGGATTGGCGTCTGCTAATGCTTTCTTTAAGGATTTCTCGATAAGATCCAGACCACCCGATGATTCGATGCTGGTCTTGGAGCGATGACAGTGCACTTCCATGTAAGTTTTGAGATGGCCGACCACGAATGCGCGTGCTTGAACGGTCTTTTCCTGTAGGGAGTTCCAGAGGAGCGGTAGAACGACCCGCGGTTGAGCAGAGGTGAGTTGAAGGATAACAGTGACCGAAGCTTGGGATTGTTGGGCAACGATCTTTTTGGTGAATCCAGACATTCGCAAAAGGTGTGTCAGGAGTGATTCGCAGAAGGGATCCAGCGATGTCCCCAGGGCATTCGCAAGTTCTGAGTACAGCGAAATGGTATTAGTGGCCAAGGTGGTCCTCAGACTGGCGAGCTACGAACGCGAAAGCGCATTAGTCGACGACCTAGTCGGCAACCAAAGCCTACTCACAGATTTGAATGACCATTGGATGAAGCCTTCTTTCAAACAAGCCAGGAAGGCGTCGGTATACCGTGCGTGAGCATCCCCCTTGATCATTCCACGTACACGAGCTACGGCTGCTTCTCTCGCTTCCCAATTGTGCTCGGATTCTTTGCCCTGTTCATAGTATGAGAAGGCGCTCGAGGGAGATGCAGGAGATGCGGTACCTCGAAGTGTTTTGCCATGGCGGTAAACTCACTTTCCATATCTCGGCTTGACGTGATCTATAACCATCCAGCTTCAGAAAATTTGACCAGGAAGTAGAGCCGAGAAGGGACACACATAGACTGGCTTGAGTTCGGTATTCTCACTTACAGGAGTTGTTGGCTCTGTTGTCGCTGCGCGGCTATCGGGTCTTGCGACATCCTTTGCGCTACCGGGAAGACTCATGGCCCGAGTGAGAGCTGTGGGAACTGTTGCGGAGGTTGAGCCGACAGCAGGCTTGCGACTTTGCAACATGAGACTCGGCGGGACGTATTCCTTGCTATTGGCAGTTTGAGCATCCCCGGTCTCTGGGTTTTCTGCTCCGGAGATTCCAGCGACGAGTTTGGATAAGACAGCGTCGACGATGGATTTTCTGACACCCTTTTTTATCATTTCTTTCTTGAGATCTGCGCGGGCAGCATCGGTTACGCCTGGGCCAGTAAAAAGTTCTATTACGGACGGCCTAGCACATTCACGGACATGAGCGTCCGTATCTTCGAGAGCCGACACAAGTTGAGGGAGATATGGGCGTATGGGGAACTGGTGATGTGATCGGCGGAGGTGCAAGAGGGTGAAAATGGCCTTCAAAAACAAAATATGAGCTGGAGAGGAGCACGAATACAAGGAGCATGAAACTCGCCTGTTCTCGAGTTCTCCACACCTTGCTCCCCAACCCTGATTCCTTGAGCAGCCTCTCGAAAACCATCAAAGGTGTCTCGGAACCTTTGCCATCTCTTGATTTTGAAGATGCTACGCTCGATACGCTAGCCCGAAAAGCCAAGCCGCCGAGAATTACGAGAGTTTCGCGTGCCTTTTCTCTTGTTTTCTCTCGAATATCACCCAAGCGATCAATGACACCGCCAGCAGGAAGGAATGCAAGGAGGACCTGGCGTAATGTGACGGTATCGACTGCGAGCGGTGGATTGGACGATGAGGATTGCGTTGCAGAGGCTCGGGTGAAAGAGGGAGTTATGAGAAGAGGCAGAAGTGGAGGCAAGGCCGACAATGTAGCGGCTATCAGGTGTTGGTTGGATGTGCGCAAACATCCTTTGAGAGCGTCGATGAGACCGTCTGGGTCGTTTATCTGACGAATGGCGACTCAGACACTGGTCGGATGGAGAATTGGTGGTGGTGATGGTCACCTGTACACCACGTTCAAATTCTGCTTGTAACTTTGTTACGGCGTCGACCCTTGCATCGACATCTGTGGCAGGATCAGTACAGTGTGTTTAAGAGCAGATATAGAGAACATCGACCGCTGCTCCTGGATTGGTTTACGAATTTTTCGAGGATTGAATGGTCGTCCATTCAGGTTTGAAAGAAAAATGTGAGTTTGGTTAGCGGAAAGACACGTGCCATGGACGCGTCTCTAATAATCGAGGATGGCTACATCGCAGAACTGGACAGTGCACAGTGAGTATTATATATCATAGTACTCCAGCATTGACCACCGTAATCAGTCGAGGTTCGGGTATCGCCACGGACGACCGCTCGTTTCGATACAGTAAAGACCCTCGTTCTCTCATATATCACATCCTCCTTTGACAGAATCACTCTCCCATCAACGCTCGAGGGATGGGAGGACGATCCAGACCTCGCCTCCTGTGTAGAGCGAATAGTGGCAGCGGAATCAGCTTGTCCCTCCTCCTCGTTATCCCTCCAAGAGATGTCTCTTCAGCTTCACCTCTATCAACTCTCCGACTCGGATTCTTTTGAAGAGTTCTCCCATGATCCAGACGGCGCCGCTGCTGATGGTGACGAGGTCATGGCGGCTACCGTGTGCGAACTTCCAAACAGGTCTTGGGAGGGTCTTTGGGACAGTCTCATCTATGCAGATAACATCAAACTGAAACTTCTCGACTACATACACGCCACACTCTTGTTGAGTGACGCCGGGGTTGATTGTGAGTTACGCTTCTCATGCAATGGTTGGATGGGGCCTGACATCTTGATCCAGTCAACCTGATTTCGTGGAATCGCGTCGTTCTTCTTCACGGCCCCCCTGGGACGGGCAAGACGTCTCTTTGTCGAGCCCTTGCACAAAAACTTTCAATACGTTTATCGCATCGGTACAGTTCCATGGCCATTGTCCTGATGCCTCAGTTGAGCTGCTTTCCAGCTATACACATTCTCGCCTCCTCGAAATCAATTCGCATTCGCTATTTTCTCGCTGGTTCTCGGAGTCAGGGAAGCTTGTCCAAAGACTATTCAACAGCATCACGGAGATGGTCGAAGAAGAAGACACTTTTGTCGTTGTGCTCATCGGTGTGCTTCTTCTCCTGCTTCCACGTCTCAAGGTTCTTATATCACCTCTCCTTACAGATGAAGTTGAATCTCTTACCGCTGCGAGAGCCGGAGCAATGGCCGGGACCGAACCATCAGATGGATTACGAGTAAGCTCCTCTCCCTCCTTTCACATACAGCTCTCATCTTTCTAGGTCGTCAACGCTCTTCTGACCCAACTCGACAAATTAAAACACAGAAAAAACGTTCTTGTCGTATCAACAAGCAATCTCGTCAAGGCCATAGGTATTTCACACAAAGCCTTGTCACAAATTGATCTAGATGTGCCCGTCCCTTAGACTGCGCCTTTGTGGATCGAGCTGATATCATACAGTACATTGACCTGCCGCCGCGCGAGGCGATCTACGAAATACTGCGCACATGTCTGCGTGAGATAGTGGCCAAAGGAATCATAGATCCTTGTGTCTGTCCTCTTTCAAAATATCAAAAACTGCTAGCTTACTCGCCATCTACGCAGTATATCCCAACACTCAAAGAAGCCCAGATGTACGAATTATCTTCAAGACTTAGCTCCTCCGCATCCCTTGACCAGAGCCATGCCAACGACCCATTGACGAGACCCAAACACCTCGCGCTGAAGCTGATGGACCTAGCCGCGCAGTGCAAAGTTCGTCCTTCCTATGTTCAATTTACCGGTACGATTCCACGCTCTGATGCCCCATCAGAAGCAGGGAATGTCAGGACGTGCACTTCGGCGTCTCCCAGTCCTAGTTCTGGCCAGGTATATGAGCTCGGGACCAATCAGTATCATGGAAGGTAAAAGTACGCAGCTCAATGGGCACCGGCGAGGCTCAGGCGCTGAAATGGACGTTTGGCTCGATGTTATGGAACGAGTCGTTATAGAACAGGCGAATGAACAGGGGAGGCTGTCCTAGGGTCGAAGGCGGAGGTGTGGAACTTTGGACGCTGCATCGGTCTGACAATCACGCTTGCATCGCATCATGATACCTTGGACTCCTGCAACGTTACACCATAACTCATGATCATAACAAACTGTACTGTATTACAATTCGATCGGGCGTTTCAAACATGTAGACATGCATTCCAATCTTTGGACGGGTTTTTCACCCATCAAAGACGCCCAAGTTGGATGCTCATCAAATCCGCTAATTTTCTCCTCGAGCCACACAAGCGATCCAACCGCAAGACCAGACCCATTAAATCTTCGGCCAAAGCATGATCACCCGCCGCTTGCTGGAGAAGAAGTTCTCTGAATTCTTCCTCGAGGGCCGTACAACGTACTTGTTGCGAGAACGATTGAGGTTCAGCGTTTCTGCATTCGGATTGGAGAAATTCGCCGGAACGCAATGGCGCACCAGATGGTGTCGGAGGTGGTGACCTGAAAAGTGTAGAGCAAAACATTTCAGGGCCACCGTCATCTGCAACTTGCGTCACAGCCTTTGGGAATGGATGTTTCGCGACGGGAGCTGGGATGGCCTTGGGGAAGCCCCACAGAACAGAAGAGGCGAAAACGGTGCCAGTCTGTGGTACCACTCGTTGTCCTCTTTGTATCGTAAACTGCGATATTTCCGCGGACGAGAGCGCATAGGAAGAGGCCTCGTCACTCAAAAAGCTTGAATGTGAAGGTTCTACTGTAGCTGAAAACTTCCCGAGAGGATGTGTCATAGCAGGTATGTCTTCATTTGAGGAGTCTCCTCGAGCTGTCGGGATAATAGACAGTTGCTCCACAGAGATGGGAGTCGCACATTGCTCCTTGACCAAAGTCGGGCTGGAGCAGAAAATTGAGGGAAAGCGTTCCGAGTTTCCAGGCTGAGTGGTCGGAGGAGGAGTCAGGGGATAATCGTTCTGATGAGCGGCTCCAAATTCTCGTCCACCAGGCACAACAGCATTGTCTGTTGTCCTCTGAAATATTTCAGGAAGCGACAAATCAGAGATGTTGCCAGTAGTCGGTATTTCCGGACGTAGTGACGGAGATCGCATAATTCTCTCCAAATTTCTGCGACTGAAATTGGGAGAATGCTTGTGGCTCAGCGGTGTCGAGACGTAAGAGTTGTGTCGCGAGTTGTCACCACCCGGCGAACATTCCGATCTCGATGCGAGGACTTCGCAATCAGCATGCCAGTGATCTGATAGAGAATTCTCGAGTGTCCTCTGGGCAAAGAGACAATGCGGATTGGCAGAACTGCCGAGGATGGATGCGTCTACAAGACAGTCCCCTGACGAGTCGAGGTCAAAATTTCGCAGGAGAACTTGCAAGTTTTGTTCGCTTCGGTCGATGCATTGCGCCAAGTTCTCAAAATGGCGGCGACGTGAAGAACAAACGGGTTCACGGAATGTGTCGCTGGTCATGATTCGTGAGGTCACGTGTGGCTACTGGCGTCTACGAAACGATGCATGTTTATAAAAAGCAGCAGGAATGGCCAACGACATGTGCACACCAAACTGAATGAC
>CEMM01323778.1:66138-103415 GCA_900068975.1 Hygrocybe conica
GGGGTAAGGAATGATGCTCACACCCAAAGAGATGGAGATGGTAAAAGTTTGCGGGATATGGTCATCTAGATAGGCGCGTTCCCGGATTACGGCTGCCACTCCAAGGAGGCTTCGGCGTCGTACATCTAGGTTGAAAGTTGACCAGTTTTCGCCATGTCTGCCGTGAAATCTTGACTCGTGCACCCTCGGAAAGGAGATAGACGTCTTTGTTCTGCCAAACCCGCCGTCCTAGTCGTTCCTTGACACGTTGTGTTGTCCTTCCTATCACGTCATCTACCTTTGCGGCAAGAACCTCCAGTTCCTCAATATCTCGTCGGAGGATCTTGATGTGCGCATCACAGTTAAAGCGTCGAAACGGAGCTGGGGGGATGGGCGGAGCGTCGAGATCTACATCTAGTGCAGGTATAGTACCTGGCTGGCGCTCAACGACAGGTATCGGCGTTGAATCTGAAGCTGGGATAAATCGGTTGATGGGTTTTTTTAGAGGCTGAAACGTGCTTTACCTGCCCCTGTCAGTAGAGACGAGTTCCTTTCCAAAAGACTCGCTCTAAAACGCGTATGCCAGTCCAGATACTTTCGCTTCCGCCTGAGAATTTTCGGAAATTTACTGGACAGCCAACGCATGAGTTGCATGTTCTTGTCTCTGTTACATTCCCCAAATACGGGTAAGATCGTGGCTCTGTTGACGGCGAAGTGGGGTGAAGGCACCTCATGAAAGGGTTTCCTTAGGAGATCTCCGCAGAGTGCCCGATCTGTCCGCCATTCCAAATCTAAGGCCTGGATGAGATAATGTCTGGCGAAAACGGCGTGACCGGCTTTTGAAATGTGCCTGAGGAGAATATTGTACGTGGTAGTGTTGGGCACAGCGGAGGCTGGCCGGACGTTAGGTGTTGGTTGAGGGATGATGCAGTCGTCGTCGTCGAAAGAAGGGGAATATTGCTGAAGAGCCCGGATTGGCAGTGGCTGGGTTAGTGTTTCAAAGGCCTGCACGAGCTTGGATATATCGCCCAAACGACCGAGCATGTCGATGATGGTATTGAGCGCTGCGGTAGAGAAGGGATGTTGGGTCGGCAAGTCTGGGACTGGGAGATCGGAAGTAGACGGCACGCTAGGGTCGGGAAGGCGATCTGGATACGCCAGGTCAATGTTGTACGCAATCTTCAATAGGGATTCGAAAGCCTCGCGGTCGAGGGTCTCCTTCAAGATGCGGACGGCCAGATCCAAATTGACGGAGGTGAGGGGGACCTTACTGGACGACATTTGATTGAGGATGTTGGTACAGTCCTTACGTGTGTCTGCCAGAAGGGCAGGCTTGTGGGCATTGGAACATGGTAGAGTTAAACGGTGTGCGATGGCTTGGAGACATAGGCCGTACGTCTTGGGTGAAGGGCGAGGACCCCTTGACACTAACTCTTGAAATATATTCATTGAGCCGATGTGATAGCCTGCAGCGGCAAAGTGCTTGAGGACGAAGTGATAGTCCTCTAAGGAAGGTATACAATTTGCGGAACGGATGTTACGGACGACGGTCCTAAATCGCTCCTCGTGAATATGGGTGGGAAGATTTGCATCGTCTAGACTGGTGAACTGAGCTACTGCTTTACGAATTTCGGAGGGAGAGATGGTGCATTTTCGCAATACGTCTTGGTGGAGCTCGAGAGGAATGGCAGCGACTCCCACTAAGTTGACGGTCCCGAGATATAAAGCCCATACACGAGAAGGAGTCGGGTCGTGCCAGGACAGATATGATTGCAATTCTGCAAGCTTATGTGTACGAATCGAATGACTGGTGTTGACAGAGTCGAGTTGATGAAGAATATCGGAAAGCGGGAGTGAGATGGCGAGAGAAAGAGGGAGAGAAACGTGAAAGGACCGCACGGATGGCGTTGAATTAATTCTGAACGGTATCGATAAACACCTTGCGATTTGACGCCTGGCCATAAAAATTGGGTGTTCTGCTATTTCTGTGTTTGGTCTGATGGGATAGTAAACATATCGAGAAATGGTCCGTGCGCTGTCACCACGGTATAAAGGGTCTTGGCCAACAAGTAAAAACCTCATACTTACCTTGATGGCACAAGCCCCTTCACGTACCCGGGTTTGTGGGCTGTGGGGACTCTCCATAGCACGGCGACCTTGTCCACACAGAGGGTATCTGCGGCTTGTATGGGCTTCGGTTCATGCACCGTCTCAATATTTTCCTGTCCTGCTTCGGCCACTCTGGCTGGGCGGGCTCTATTTTTTTTTGGTCTCAATATGGTCCTAACCCTAACCCTAGTGTATAAGCAAATCAATATTATTGTTATTGTAATTTCTAGTTTTGAACATGACAAGACAATAATAATAATATATTTTCATTGAGGATGAGGATAATGACGAGTTGATTCGAGAGTCTCCATCGAAGTGACGCTGTTACCACGAATAACCTGATAATCGATAATCGATAATCAGTATACCGTTAGCACTCGTATTTTATAACGCATATATACTCACCACGGTCCCTATCGGATGTTTCTGTGCTGGTATCGTCTCCTCCAGAGCATCATCGATAACCAGATTCAGAAATAAATCGTAGCCTCGCAAAACACCGCTGACTTTCCGTCCACCCTGCAAGTGAACGAACAACTTTTTATCCATGAACTGCATCACTACGAGTTCAGCCATCGTTTACGCACGGGCAAAGACGAGATTTCCATACCTTTTTCAACTCGGGTTGAGATGCCTTTGACATGGTCGCGGTCAAAGCTTTGTTGATAGTTTTTAAGCTCAGCCACATCATTCATTTCTACACCAAAGGTAAGGATCCGTTCTTCTCCTTCTCCTCCCATTCCTCACTTTCCATCTTATCCAGTTCCTTTTACTACTACTATCACTACGCCATACGGCACACAGCTGTCTGTTGATGGCCTCCGCATCAACCCAGCAGCTGTCACCAATCCCGACCAACGGACCTGCAAGTCCACAGTCGTCTGCGCCACGTACTAGAGACTGGGGAAGGTCAGGAGAACCAGGTTCTGCTTTCAGTGGTCTCAGTCGTGGTCGAGGAAGAGCCAGAGCCAATAATAATAATAATCGCGTCTCTCGCGGTGCTCGTGGTGGTCGCACCAAGCCAGCTCAGGATGCAAACGCTCCTACGTTCGCCACGCCCGACACACCCGAAGCAATAACACCATCCAGCAACACCTCTGTTCCGCCACCTGCGCAACCCCCGTCTACCCCACCCGTTTCCAGTCCTGTCCCTCTCCCAGCCACATCCAATCCCAAGGCGAAACCCACTCCGAGGCGTCCTTCTCGCACCGTACCCTCCCTAGTTGTCGATCCAGCCCCTCCCATTCCCACCATACCTTCCAACAACAGCGCCAACAACCCATCTACCCCTCGTACCCCCAACCGTCGCAATCGATCGCAACAGCAACAACACCCCTCGGATAAGTTAGCCATCCCAGATACCAAACCGACCCGGCCGCGCAAACCTCGTTCAAATATTCCACCTCCTTTATCCTCCAAAGATGTACTTCCGCGTTTGAATTCTTCCGCGGGTCCAGCAACTCCTTCTTCCGTCGTCAAGACCGACATCGACGCCCTTGTCGAACGAGTACGAGCAGTCGCCATGGCGGAGAACCGTCCTACCACACCGGGAAGCCACATTGACTGGGCTGGAGACGAAGATGACAGTCTACCCGACCTAGATGACTGGGGCGTCACCACAGGACCCAACACCGCGATCGATATCGGAGCCTCCATGTCCCCCATCTCTGTCGGGGGTCTTACCCCTCTTCCAGAACCCGTCGATAAGTCGCAGGAGGTCTCTTCTGTAACTCAGGATCCTGTGTTAACGACTGACGTCCCCTTGATCAATGTCGTGGAAGTTATCAACAACTCCAGGAATGCCCAGGGTGGTTCTTTTCCGGTGAACTTTTCCGAGGATAACAGTGGTCCAGACGTTCACCAGGCAGGCGTGTCGCCACCCACAACCAGCCAACTTATGTCGTCTAAAAGCAAAACTATATCGCCAACCAAGCCAGTGGACCAATCTCCCTCTCAGCTTTCGATCAAGCTGAGCCCACCTGAGCCCACGACAACGGTATCGGATCCCCCTAGGACACCCCTACATCCTTCCTTACCGCCTAAACCTGTCGCTGCTGTTGAGAGCCTACTGGCACAGTCAAAGTCTCGGGCAGGGATTGTTGTGCGCCTTCCCACCTTCACCAAATCATTCCCCCCGATCACCACAGGTCACGATGTGGATTCTGCTGATTCTGTAGACATTCCTGCGTCCTGCCCTGAAGACTCATCCCAAGTCTCTTCACCGCCAGATCATTTTCAGGACATCGTAACAAAAGAGTCACAAGGTCTATCCGCATCGATTCACGCGCCGCAGAATCACCCAGAAATTTCTCTTTCTAATGTATTGCACACATCCCGACCTACTCACCATCGTTCTCACACGGTTGGGCGTTCGCCCCAAGTCGTGACAATGAGTTCCACAATTTCTTATTCCGACTCTTCCACTCCTCTAGGTCGTTATTCTCCCTCTAGAAATCACCACATGCGGACGCATTCTAGCCCTGCGGATTCTCCATCTAGCCATCGCCCCCCACATGCCACCAGACCTGTTATCACCGGTGATGCACTCTCCAAGCTAGCACGAACGATCTGCAACACTTCCCCTAATAAGGCTGCGCCGATCCCGGTTCCCAAGGACTGATCCATGTGCTGATTGATACCCCCCGGACCCGACAACTATTTATTTATGCTGATTTCCCCTCATCTCACTTTATGTTGGTTTGAACTTGTTCCCCGATCTTCGATGCTCTATAGTGGTAGCTTTTATCAAGCCTGTGGATGCTGTAGTCGGTCATTCCCTTCTCATTCTGCACGCACGATATGTGGATAGGTGCACATTATTAGAATTAATCCGCACTGAAGTACGCCACTTCCAGTCCGACGGCTTTGATTGGTTTCGACCTCGAGAAATCAGATATGAAACCTAAACTGATCAGTGTGTTGCGCAGTCGACCTTCCCACATCAGTGAGACGTCCTTTCGAAAAAAAGGAAACGGGTTCAGCAGGGAATGCACCCCTAAAAGCAACAATGCCGCACGTTATTTGTAGAGGCTCTGGCCTTCACAACGCCGTGTATGTCGTTTGCTTCCTCAATTGGGGCCGACGGCACAACCGTTGTCGGTTCTTCCGCAATCGCTGTAGGGTTACGGCGAAGCCACCATTCTGCGCCAAGGGCCCACTCACTGTCGTAGCTGTAGACATTGAAGTCAAAACGAGTCGACAACGAAAGGTTTCGAGAAACTCGAGCAGTATATGCGCTGGAGATATGGCCCATCATAGGATTGAATAATGCTGTCACAATGGTCGGTGGTTGTGTCGGTGATGTTCTGGTAGACAGCGGGGATGACATGGTATGCGGGCTGTGGAACGAAGGTGGTGTCGCGTCGGGGAGGGTGGTGAAACGAATGCCTGTTGAAACTATTCAACGACTTTGTCAGATACGTCCAAATTTTGATGATCATAGAGTAGAAGAGTGACCAACCTCCCGCGCTTTTTTCTTTGGCGCTGAAATAAAATTCAGCCCCGGCCGTCACTCGACCTTTGAGACCACCCTCAACGGGGTCCTCCTCATCAACTCGCTTGACGCCCGACTCGTTCCCAGAAGAAGGGGGAGAGGGAGACAAATTCGCGCCATCTTCCATCGATCGACCGAAATTGTGCAACACCTTCAATCCCAGCATGCCATCGTCCGCACTCCAGCTATATTCTGTACACCACCTCCCTACATCGTGCTGCAGGCTTAGCATGACATTGCTGGCGTTGGTCCTTCGAGATTGGAATTCAGGGAAGCCATTTGAAGCCGGATCAGAAATAGCCGCAACCAGGATCTGCATTGTCCGGCTTAGCCTCGTCGAATACAAGGCATCCAGCCTACCAGTTGGCAGATACAATCGGCCGTACAGCAGATAATCTGTATAATGGACAGACACAGCCTGCTGAGCAGAGATGCTGAAGCAGCAGCGTACCTCGTGGTCTTCCTGAGTCTCCGTGCGGGCCCTCAGGTCGCCGAGGTTGTCCGTGTATCTTGAAGTGGTCGACCATATCTTTGAAGGGAACAGTTCCCGATGTGTGGACGTCCAACGGGCATGATGTGAAGATGTACCCAACTGAGCCATTCAAAGAAGGCATGGCATTCATGGAGTACGATGTCCTGAACAAGGCATTGGGTGATTGGGATACCGAGAGGGTTAGCCCACGGGGGACAGTGAAGTCGAGAATTGCTGCCAGAAGTTAGCAGACGAAAAGAGTGCTTTAAATGTGAACATGCCATTCGAAGAACGGGTTAGATTCGCGTATAGGTTGTCCTCATTCCATCCTGTAGCCTTGTAGTAGCACCGGAGGACGTGAGACTCGAATGGGTGCATTTATGAGGAGCACCGTTTCTTTCTAACTCAGTCAATGTCGCGGTAAAAAACACTATCAATTACAGCATTTACAAGTAAAATTGACAGCAAGACGAGATGGTTCAGTACAAAACGAGGACATCGTTGATATTCGGCCTCTTCCTGGGATCCAATTCCCAGCACTTCAAGAGTAACCTCCATAGCTTATCGTTGAAACCTCGTGCTATAGCTGGGAGGTCAATTGGGCGTTTAGGTACTTCGCCTTTGGAAGACTGTATCACGACCTCGATCGTGTGCTTAATGTGAGAGTACGGTGGGTGGTGGGTGATAAGCTGGACGTGCAAGATATTAGTCGAAACATGCCGGGACTACATGAAACTTACCTCCAGAGCCGTCATAGCGAAGGAGTAAATGTCAGAGCTTGTGGACAAGCTTCCCTGCCCAACACAAACTTCGGGGGCGAACCATCTGTAGGAGTCAGCAATCCCGCGACTCTGCGTGAACGGAACGCCCGTGATGTCCTCGACGATCTCAATAGAACATGAGGAACGGGCAGCACAAGGCTTAGACGGAGCGCACCTGCGCTAGACCGAAATCGGCGATGAGGGGAACACCAAGATCGTTGATGGCGATATTTGCCTGCCATGGTGCATCTGAGAATGATGTTGGACGGCACATAACAAGGACAACTGACCCCCTTCAAGTCGCCATGGATGACGGGAGGCGACATCGTGTGGAGAACACGAAGTCCTTGAGCGATACCCCGGATCTATGTGTCTCGAATCAGACTGTACGATGTTGCAATGTCGGCGAGGAACTTACCAATCGCTGGTAATTGACGGCCATGTCGTGTTTTTTGACGTAGCTAATTGCATTGCCATTCTTTTGCCACGGACTGACCATGTAGCTGATTCGGGGTATGAGTAACCCATCACGCATGCCAGAGTGAGACGCACGGATAAGGTCCGTCGTTTAGACAAAACCCAAAGAATGGCAGAATATGTCTCCCTCGGTCAATTTTCCAGATTTCTCCCCAGATACTGACTTCTCGTAAGAATCGCTGAAAGTGAGTTGAGCGTCAAAGGGGACGTGAAGATTGCAAGGGTACCGATACCTCGATGCTCTTGGGATCCGAATTCACGGCACGAACGACTTTGATAGCCACCTTTTCCCTTTGAAGGTAAAGCCCCTCCCATATATCCATGACAGCACTACCGCTGACAGGGTATTGTCCAATGCGGATTACTTCTCCTCGCTGGAGATTGAAGTCCGGTAGGAGTTCACCAGACCTCTGAGACACTTGGTAGAGGTTGTGTTGCAGCCCATGGTGCATGTGATCGCCTCTGCTGGTCACAGAGAGCGACTGCAGCCTGTGATTAGTCGCAAAGGATTCAACCACAGAGTACGAATTCGCACATTTTGCATGAAGGCCATCAAGGTCTTGACGTCTGCAGATGTTTCTTCTACGATTCCGTGCATGATCGTCTGTGAATTGTGGATCTCAGAGAGCCACGCAACAGCTTCATCGTGGTCACGTTTCTGGCTTGCAGCAAATCGATCTTGCCATTGATGGAGTTCAAGTTGTGATCTGAGCTGTATGCACAATGAGATCTGCATTATCAAGTCAAGAGCAGCCGCACCTGGAGGCGGGTGAAACAATCGGAGATATCGATATGGCAGCGTTTAATATCTTCGACAATTTCCCTCTGTTGGGTGAATGCTTGGATTCGGCGCATCTTCGCCCAGTGATCGACCCTGTTCTTGATTGCGGTGAGCTTACTTTGAGCCATATCAGCCCTAGGTTTCATTGGAGTGAGAAAAGATCCTACTTTTGAGCAACGAGGATTGCATCGCGCATCGAGTCGGATTCAACATCATCTTGAAGCTGGGGTAATGCTTGCAATAACAGTTGACAACGATCTTTGAGATGAGTTATTGACTCTCTTTGAAGGTTTGCGGTTAGCGTTGATGACGATTGGATGAAATCGGCGGTTCTTCACCTGTTGATAGAAACATTCTGGCATAACTGTATGATGGTAGCAAGGGCGGCAACAACGGGGGCCAGATACGGAACAGGTGCAAAAACCGATGTCACCTGCGCGGCTGACAAGGTCACAGGCAGGACTACGTCAAACGCGCCCATGGCCGAGGAAGCGCGGACTCTAAGGAGGCGGTGACCGGTTAGGGACACCTCCGATCCCATCGCTATTTTTCCATAATAGTGACAGATGCCCAAAGCTGTTAGCTAAAAGATGTAACGCGTCGAGAGGCATACGTCGTCGGTGCTTGAGGGTTCAACCACCAGAATGCAATACAGAGTTGCATTTCAACGACGTTCAACCCTCGAGGCCGTCCCGTTGGCTATAGCTAAACTCGAAATGGTTCACGGAATTAGCTCACTGGCAGCGGTAAAATATGTGAATCAATATCAATGCACAGTCCAAAGGTGTAAAAGCTTTGAAGGGCGTACTCGAATCATCAGCGTGGTCCATTCGCGCACTTTGACGCGGAGTCGTGCGAGTGCGTCGGTGGCGGTGGGAGCAAAAGCACGAGCATGACTCATTTTGACGTCGCATTTTGATATGACCGAGAGCATGTACAGTAAGTACATGGAAGCAATACAGCAGGATGCAAAGCAGTGGGATAGCAGGATGCGCACAATTATTAACTAGGGCATAGCGGATAAACAGTCGAAGAAAATGGTAGACCGCACACCTGTACTTCGATCAAAGGCTCGATAGAATGTCCTGCATGTCAGGGCGTTTTGTTGGCAATCGGTCCCAGCAACTTGTAAGCAGACGCCAGAGCTTGTCGTCTAGGCCTCGTTGAATCACTCGAGTATCATTCGGACGCTCTGGTTTCTCGCCGTTGGCTGCACGACGGATCACATCGTAGGGGTGCTTGACAGAGCCATACGGAGGCTCGTGGGTCAAGAGCTAGCGACAGCGACGAATTAGCTGCGGTCTTCCAATGAAATTACGACTCACCTCAAGAGTTGTCATGGCAAACGCGTAAATATCTGATTTTATAGAGAGGCAGCCTTGGTCCATGCAAACCTCTGGTGCGAACCAACGGTATGACTCGCCGACCCCTTGGCTTTGAGTAAAAGGGACGCCTGTAATGTCCTCAACAACCTGGGTTGTTGCGTCATGAGCGACCGTGGGTTTCAGGATGTACAGCAATTGCCTACCTTTGCCAATCTGAAGTTGGCCAGCAGAGGCCGCCCGATGTCACTGATAAATATGTTTTCCTGCACGTACTATCAGCAAGTTCGCGCGGATTATACAATGCACTGACGCCTTTGACATCGCCGTGGACGATGGGCCCCTGCATGGTATGAAGAAAGAGAAGACCTTGCGCGATACCTCGGATCTGTCGGCACATGAATCAAAGTGAATCTATCTGTGCAGAACATAAGCACTTGCCAAATTCTTATGGTCAACAGAACGATCGCGGAGTTTCACGTAGTCGATTGCTGTCCCATTTGGCTGCCATGGACTGACCAAGCACCTGTCAGTTGAACGACCGAAGTCGGGATTAGAGAACAAGCGGCCTGTTGAAGCCAGATGAGGAACATACGGGTACGGTCCGTCATTGGTACAGACGCCCAGGAAAGGTAAGATGTGCCCATCACGATCCGCTTTGTAAATCTCCGCCCAGATGACAGCTTCACGTTCGAACCGCTATAACAATACGACATCAAGAATAGAAATGCAACCGTCGTGTTGTTGTCTCACCTGAAGAGTCCTCTCATCACAGTTTAGAGCCCGAATTACACAAATGGCGACCTTTTCTTTCCCCAGATATTTTCCCTCCCAAATGTCAGCTGTAGGCGTACAGGCAACTGCGCATTGACCCGTGCGATCGACCTCTCCCCGGTTAAGAATGAGTTCAGGGAGAAGATTTGGGAAGGATCCATTGGGCCCTTTTGACAATTGGCGGAGGGCATTTTGAATGGCTTGTTGCTTCGGCTCATGCCTGTTTTCTGTCGACAGAGACTGCCATGCTACTTAGCGGTGCTGGACCCCAGGCAATGAAACATACACTTTGAAGTTGTTGCATGATGAATTTCAACATTGCATTCGAGTCTGCTTGTGAGGAAGAGATCTGGTCCACGCATTGCAGTAGTTCCTCTTGGTTTTCCAGGAATGATTGTTGCCATTGATGGGATGATATCTGCGCTGTGGTCTTTGACACCAAATCTCAGAGGAGTTTCATCGAGCATTTTTTAGGAAACAGCTCTCGCCTGCAGTCGTTCATAGCAATTCGATATGTCTGCATGCAGCCGCTTAATATCGTCTGCGATAGCTGTCTGCTTGAAGAAAGCAGTGCGTCTTGATATGTTTTGCCATTCAATAACCTTATCCCGGATGTTTTGGAGTGTGCTGTTACAGGAGCTCAAAAGGCGAAGATGCAAGATGACGGAAAACATACAATTCGGTCTTAACCACAGCATCACGAAACTTGTCAGGAAGGTCATGCTGGCTGTCGTCTATTGCCAGAGCCTGTAACAAGCCTGCACATCTATCGAGGAGTTGAGCGAGGAGATTTCTGGGTTCCTCACGCATGAGCCTTTCATGAAATCTTCGATAAAAGGGAAGAGAGTCACTTGTTGACAGAGACGTTCTGACAAAGCTGGACAATGGAAAAAAAGAGGTTGACAGCGGGTTCTAGTCCAGGGACGGGAACCAGTGATGCCACGAGCTGGATGGCCATCTGGCCGGTAGGAAGAATGACACCTTGCGCGCCCATTGACATTGATTGCGAGAGTGGAGGTTCAGAATGTGTGGGGTAGGGGCAACAGCCATTAAAACGAATTTCTGTTCCGAAATACAAAAGGCATGGAGCATACAGTCCATTGTTTCCTGTGTGGTAGACACGTAAGTAGGACTGAAAACTCGCCAACGCACTCACCATTGGCTAGCAACCGTGGCGGACAGCTGTCAACGCCGCATAATAGCGAGTTCGAGGTTGACAAGATGAAACAAAAAATTTAAACAATGTTCTCCACTTTTGTATATGATCCATGTCCGAGTCTGCAGAGCCATCATCATTCATTGCCGAAATCCTCAAACCAGGTTCTTCTTTGAACCCGAATTTCTTTCTAATCGTTGATGGCGTCCTTGCGACCCTCCTTGTTGTCCTTCTGTCGCTTGCCTACCTGACGTTGGGAAATTTTCACGTATTCATCCTGATCGGTATCGAGTTGGCATTGTGGGCAAGCGTAAAATGGTGAGTTCGACCATTCGCGTCCTCGTCAACCTGAAACTGGTTCCACAGGTTTGTTTATGAGTTGAAAAACCACAGCCTGTCAGAAATGTCGAGAGACAGCCAGGACGCCAAGAAACGGACATGACAGAGATAGAGTACATGGAGCGGTGCATTCAACGTCTACCCTTATCACACTCTTCGTACCACTGCTTCGTCCGCTTTGCGCTCTCCTGTGCGAGGGTGAATACTGAAACGCATTAATTCAGTACGACCAAACGATGGTTTGCGAAGCCCATACATTCTCTTTCCGTTGCATCGAGGCCCTCTCTGAACGATTGTGCAGTATCACCGGTTGTTCCTCCCCCTCCCGCAGGACCTAGTGCAGCGAAATGTTGCGCTTGGTCGATCACTTCGAGAAGGCGAAGGCGGAACGCCTGTGAACGCAGAGATTAATTATTCGGCGGCTCTCAACGTCGGCTTCAGAAGTGTGCCCGCCTTGGCCAGCATGTCAGACATGCCATGAGCTTGCGAATCGTCCAGCCTATTGAAATGGATCATCTGATTCGCGTCTGCTGTTGTAGGTGCTCGAACGCGACGTTACATGTTCATGATCGTCCTCCCGAAACCATACCACGAGCTGCCTGCTCCAACTAGACTTGACAATTTGACGCTGCGTGCCTCTGCTTTAAGAGCGTTCCGGACCCTCGCACCGAAAGGTAGTGGAATA
Organism: Hygrocybe conica; assembly: GCA_900068975.1. Taxonomy (NCBI): domain Eukaryota; kingdom Fungi; phylum Basidiomycota; class Agaricomycetes; order Agaricales; family Hygrophoraceae; genus Hygrocybe; species Hygrocybe conica. Next base: position 78,487 of record CEMM01323778.1, read on the forward strand.
TTAAAATCTGCCCAGTCACTGTGCAGTCGTGAGATCAACCGATTGGCGCAAGCTCGACCAGGCTCTCACGAGTAGAGCACGGTGTATGACAGCCAGAGTGGGAGCGGTATCTTGCTCAGCGTCTTTATCTGTAGATCATACGCTTGCATTAATGCCAGAATATTGATGAGGGACCGCGCACGTCGCGCTCCGACCCGCCTCCTAGGTGGCCCAAGTCTGGGAGATCGTGCTTGAAGGTGCATTGAATTTTCTTGGAGACGATTAGAGCAGCGTATATTCGAGAAGGACACAAACCAACCTGGTTCTCTGCGAGGATGGCCTCCACGGAAAAATAATCCCTTTCCATGGTGGCGGATACGGTTCAAGTGGTTCACTGACCATCAATAATCATATTAATGTTTCCCCCTCACACCGTCCTATCTAGACTCAAGACCGTGCACTTGGCTTTCCTCCGTCCACGTCCTCCCTACCAATTTCGCCGGCATTTCTCGCTCTCTCCTCGTCCACAGGCAGCTGAAAACCCAGACCCATTTCTTACCAGCATCAAGAATACAGCCATCTTCCAAAAGCTCGCAGACAAGCCAGATGCACTCAGTGCCCTCGCCCACTTTGCGAAAGTGCTTCAGGATCAAGGTGTGCTGCATTTCCGCTGGTCCGTGTCCTACTCAATGCGTTGATATTCAGGCATCGATGTGGTCAGTGGGAAGACACCATCGCCAATGCAAATGATACGTCTAGCACGAAATGCAGAATTTCGAGAGGCTGCTGGACGTGTGGTGAATGAGCTACAGAATGCCGGGATTAAAATCGACTCTCAAGTGGGTTCTTGTCTATGTACTGTAAGACTTGCTCTGTTGACTTGATTCGCTTGCAGGAGGCTTTGGCAGAGCTCATGAAGCTGAGGAAAGAAATGTCTGATAGATGACATGTACCCGTACCGTATATTGTATTCTACATGGACCCTTCCACTCAAGCCCCAGCGCGACCTCTTCCCTCAACCCCGTTCTATTCTGTCGAATATCCAGGTTATGTACAGCCATCCTCAGTACCATTGGCAGTGCGCAATCTTGGCGGTCAGGACAGTCTTGATAACGCGTTCAAGCGTGCAGCGTTCAGATCAGAGTCCCTCGTCGAGTTGAACCTCAGACCTGGCAATCCCTTTGCACACCCAATACCAGGGGACGTCGTTTCTACAAACAACATCGTGCTCAAGGTCGTCAAGAGAAGGAGACGGAGGCTGAACAACGGGGATGAGCTTGCTGGCGAGTACAAAGCTCAGGTTGTTGGTGTCGTACCAAAAACTGTCCGCTTCCGCAGTGAGTGATATATTTCTCTCCCTCACGTATGCCAAGTCATCTCGCGGGCCCGGTAGGCATGGCCGATTATCAATATCAGCCCAGCATCGATGACCCTATCGCCAACTTGCGTCTCGCAATGGACAGTATGGATGGTAATCACAGCCAGTCGATTGCGCGTCCTGTCGTGAAGTTGACTGGTGACAACAGTTGAAACTATTCGTTCCTACCGGATCCCTGATGAGAAGGAGGACTATGTCGTTCCCCTCGACTCAACGCTTTCAGACTCCTCTCAAGGCAACCATGGCACACGAAGTAACCTCAGGTTGTTCCCTCCCCCCTTGTTTAGCCGACAGGGAATATCACAAGTCTACAAGTGCATTCTGTGCAGCGCTGAAGTGAGGCATGAGCACTGCTGACAATGATTTGTTCTCCAGTTTCAAAGTCAATCCGGCGTCAATCGTCTCAACCGTGATCGACGAAGAAACAGGCGAAGAAAAGAGGCGGATGATCAACAAAATGAGATGGAAAGGATCAGGTCCAGCGTCTATCCTATTCACTGACAAATCCGTAAATGAGCAACAATTCGCTGGGGGGTTGCCATTTTGCTCACATACTGTTCAGATTCCAGAGCAACCGCCTGCAACCGCGGAGCAAGCAAGGTGCCACGTAGACCAGGATATTTTGAAGAAGCTTGAGGAGGTAAAAGTTTTGTTACCCGGGCATGTAATCGCGACAATCACTTACAACCGTGGATACCTAGCTGTTTTCGGATCGCCCTATTTGGACTCGGATGTCCCTCTTCAACCAATTTTCTGCGGCCGAAGCGCGCGAAATTAACAAGTGAGTTGTATGCCTCGCTATCCAAAGGTCCGCCTCATTCGGCTTTACCAAGCTCCAAGTTCTTTCTGCCTTTGGTATGTTACGTGTTCCAGGACGGACCATGGCGGGATACGTTGGTCCGCTTTCACTACGACCCTCGAAAGGATATCGAGGCACGATTGTGAGTGTTCCTTGTTATGCATGTCCTCGTCCTGCTGTCTGATATTCGAAGGTCAGTTACCAGCGACTGTATTTTCGAAACGCCAATCACCCCATCGCCCGACCATCCGTCATCTTTCGCCGTCAAGAAAGGAGCTCTGCAAATGCGCACTATCGCGCCATTGAAGAAGCCGGGGACAAAGACGGGGACAAAAGGTATTTCATTCTGCATCCGATCGGATGCCAGACCAAACAGGAACGTTGTCTGTTTACAGGAGCACGCATGTTTTCGACGGGGTAACGATCGCGAAGGAGACGGCTGCATTCCAACTATGCGACATCACCGATCCCATGCTAAAGAGACTAATAAAAGACTCTACCGATCTTCGAGAAATGTGCCATGTGCGTATATTGGTTAATCGGGAACGGGAAAACGTGCTGAATGCGAGAAGGAAAGAGACGGATGGTACAGTGCACACGCATTTGAGCAGATCAAGACGATTCTGCGACACAAGTTTTTCTCCCTGCTCGAAGGACACGTGGCGACGGACGAGGAATGTACCGCGCTTCTTGCTGCGAGTGAAGGTTCATCGAAGCTTCCAACGACACGGAACCAGAAGTTGCGTGCAGGCAAGCATAACATGGCCAAGGGTGCTCTGCGACCCGAAGATGCTGCGGTACATGCATTCTACATGCTTCGTGGAGTGTATGCTAACATTCTCCGCTATAGGCTCTACGACTACGTGCTGCGTTGGAGAGGAATGCAAAGGGTAGTCAATAGACTGACAATGACGTCACCGTACCTGTAATGTTTATAAACCATTTTTTAACTCCAACTCCCTCCTTCCCTCCCTCCAACGTCCATCATGCCCACAGTCGGCGTCGTCGATGCGTTTAAGAGTGAGTTACTTTCTCACCTCGTCGTCATCTATGTTACCACCTCATAACCAGATCTCATTCGCAAGCACCACCGCCAGCCTCGCCAGGACAACAAACACCCCGATGCCCACCAGGTATCGCCAAATTTGCCGTTAATGGCTTCAATAGACAGCAGTATGATGCTCAGATCCAGGAACATCAGCAGCAGGCTCCCTACGAGCACGTTATCGCGTCTTCCGCGCCCCGCGATATTGCCGAAGCAATTGTCAACCAGGAACGCGAGGCCAAGCTGAGGATACCTAGTTACGTGGGCTTGGAGAAGTTTACTGTTCTCGAGAAAATGGGCGAGTGAGTCAATCCTGCTGTCATTCCATCCGAGGCCCCAAACTTACTCTCCGTCAGTGGCGCCTTCTCAGATGTCTACAAAGCACACGATGTGCAAGGTGCCCAGAAATGCGCCAGTACGTTCGTTCTAAAAGCGCTGTCCTCGTGTTCACCGGTCACCGTTTCCAGTCAAGATTGTCCGCAAGCACGAACTCAACCAATCTCAGGTAAGCGTTTTTTCACAACATGCTGTTTCATTTGTCTTCTTGCAACCGCTATCCTGACCTTTTCCCGTACTATTTCTTCTCTTTTCCTGCCGTTTTGCGGTGCCGCGCATTTAGGCCCATGAGAAGCATCTTAATCCCAAGTTTAACAAGAAGCCGCGCGCCGCAGAGGTGACTTTTGACTGTCTTTGTCTGGCATATTATCGTATCATACTCTGACTCTCCTCGCATATATTACTAGCGCTCGAATATTCTGAAAGGTCCGTCACGGGCAATTTTGCAGATCGGATGCTTTGTAACGCAGTTCCCTCGTAGAGGTCCAACTCATGCGTAGCATCAATCACCCCTCCATCGTCAAGCTGTATTCTTTCTCGGAGTCGCCTGAACATTACTTTCTTGTCCTTGAGCGTGCGTAGAAAACAACCAATCTACCTCGTTGGTTTACTCAGTGCTAAACTCAGTCATGGATGGTGGCGAGCTCTTTCATCAGATCGTGAAACTCACGTATTTTAGCGAAACCCTTTCGCGGCATGTCATTCTTCAAGTTGCACAAGGAATCCGTTATTTGCATGAAGAACGGGGCATCGTTCATCGCGACATCAAACCCGAGAATTTACTATTTGAGCGGATTCCAATTCTACCGTCCAAGGTTCCTTCGGTCGGAAGGTACGACGAAAACAAAGAGGACGAAGGCGAGTTTACCCCTGGCGTAGGTGGCGGTGGTATCGGTCGGGTCAAGATTGCGGATTTCGGCTTAAGCAAAGTCATCTGGGATGAAGAAACAATGACGCCATGCGGAACGGTCGGCTACACAGCACCTGAAATTGTTAAAGACGAACGATATAGCAGAAGTGTAGATATGTGGGCGCTCGGTTGCGTTCTTTATACCCTACTCTGCGGATTTCCACCGTTCTACGACGAGAGCATCCACACACTCACAGAGAAGGTGGCAAACGGAACCTTCACCTTCCTGAAGCCTTGGTGGGACGATATCAGTGATTCATGTGCGTATCCGGTCTCTCGACCAAGATCTTGCAATAATGTCTCTCACAGCGAAGAATCTGATACAAAACTTGCTATGCGTTGATCCCTCGCTTCGATTCACAATCGACGAATTCCTGGCGCATCCTTGGTGCACCTCATTGCTTGACCCAGTACCTCCATCCACTCTTTTCTCTGCCGTACCAATGGATTCGCCATTGCTAGCAGCAGCCCGCGGTGGACATGTGGAGGGTCGGAGTCCAGGGCTTGCTACGCTCAAGGACGCATTCGATATCGCATACGCTGTGCACAGAGCAGAGGAAGAGGGTGCACGGAGAAGATATCACGGCATAGGTGGCAATGACGTCTTAGGGGATCTGAATGAGGAACAGGATGAGGATGAAGAAGACGACGCGGATGAAAATACGAGGGGACCCACGCGTGCCGTTCAAGAGCAAACTTACCGTCAGCGTCAAGCGGCTCTTCAGGGAACAGACACTAGAGGGACACAGAATGCGGCACGACAGGGGAAGGTCGGCACGAGTTACAAACCCAATGGCTTTGAGTTGGACCTGGACGGCGCAACGCTACTTGGACGACGACAACGACAACGAGTCGGTAGCCCCCTTGCTGCCGGAAAGTCGCTGGCAACAGGAATGGAAGGGATGAGAGTGCGGGAGCTGTGACCAAAGATTGTAGCAATTGTAAGATAGGCCTCAAGCATTATTGTAAGTTATCTTAGTGTGTGATGATTGTACTGTACGCCTAACCTCATCCTTACGTATACCTGATGACGCACCTTCCAGTACATATTCCAATGAACAACGCCGTCGTACCGCGGTCCGTTGCCTAAATAACGAGCGGTGGTATACACCAGCATCGATTTCATTTTACCGTTATGTTGTATTGTGGAGGAGCGGAGGAGAGCGTCGTGACGGTTGCGTCGCCAGCGTCCGAATTTTTCTGGGTGTATCAAGATAACTGCTTCCGATGATTCGAGGCCTTCTTTCATGTGATGCTTCCGATCGAGCACGTTTTCCTGACATCTCGTACGGAACGCACAATCGAGAACCAAGTTACGATCCTTTCGTTCGGTGCAGACCAACAATCGGTTGCAGTTGGTTACCGAGCCCGTGTTGTCAATCGCGACGATCGAGATGAAATTACTCACGCCCGTTCTGCCCGCGTTGTCTTGGTGTATCCCACACTCTCGTGTTATCTGGCGTCCTACGCTGTGTTCTATAACCCACTTATCGACATCGCCTTCCCACGGACCCCACCGTTTGATTTTTGGCTTCCGCCACTGATATGTCATCCGGAGACTGCTGGAGAGTACCGCCGTGCTGGGTTATCCTGTGTTATCAATGTTAGGGATATCCCGCAGACGTCACGAGCTAGTCAAGAAGCCATCGTCAACCTTGCTTGCTTGCAAGTGGTAATTCCTCGATGCTTCTGCGACCCTTGATCGATCGATTGATCCTTTGTATTCTGGAACAACTGTATGATCATCAATAATCCGAATTTTCAACCTCAAACATGTCTTGCCTTGTTGAACCTGGTGTTGCCATGTGTCAGCAACCAAACAAAAAAAATGGAGTCTGTTGTCAATAAGCCGCAAAGCTCCATCGTGGTCCACACACCGTCTGACACGCACAGAATATTGGGGTCACTTTTTGAGGGTGGACAGATAAAAGGCGTTTCAAGTTCATTACTCGATGAATCACCGGATCCAGATTGAATGCCGGCCAGAGAGCTGCAGTGCGAGAGGGCGCCACAAACGTGGTGGCTGTGCGTTAGAAGAAAGGTTGCAAAGCGATTGATAGGCGGGAAGAAAATGGAAAATCCGTTAAAATATTGCAGATTTGGCAGTAACTGGGGTCCTGGCTCGTCTTGTGCGACACACCCATTTTGACCATAAGAACCGAGCTCATTCGAGACAGAACGAAAGAGCGGATGCCCTGCCTGAACAGTGTTCCAGGCGCTTGCTTGACGATGGCAACCCGTGTCGTCGCAATCCTGCAAGAAGCCATAGATCATCATATACATTGGGATAAAGGCAGCCTAATAATTCACCGTTCATCGAATCATTTCCGTCTCCGCTAGTACCACCCCTCTGCAATCAGTCCACGTTGCTTCCTAAAGCTCCCTCCCCATGTGCACCGGTGGGGATCCAATCACCGAAACGTCCTGATCTCTTGATGAACAAGGAAGCAAGCGAGATGTTCTTCGCCACGAATATATCAACCTCGGCTTGTTACACGTGCACCGGAGGCGATGTCGGGAGAAGCGGTGATGCAGTCAGTGCCACGAGTCATTGCAAGCGCACGGGTCACGCAGCTCGTGCCCACTGTTTATTCCTGTGTTTTACAATGCGAGTTTTCGTCGATCGGCGGAGTAAGAATGCTATCCATTGAACCCAGTGACCGACGGCGCAGCAGACCCTCGTGTCGGCTCAGGTGACTGACCTATTGGCGCCGATTGCAATGGCTAATCACGGCTTTGACAATATGTGGTTGATTTCGAATGGGGGTCGTTCGGAGATCTCCGTTTTGGTGTTGGGAGTTGGTGTCCATTTCCGCAGCAGAACCAGCTCACGATCGCTTCACAATCAATGGCCAGCTCGGTTGTCAATACCCGCACATGGTTGAAGCGTATCTGGACCGTTAGTTGAGCGGTACCCTTGAAAGCGAAGACGGTCATTCAGTATTGATTGAAGCACAGCCGCAGCCAGGGCAGAGAAGCACGTCGGACGAAGAAATGCTTTCTGTATTGCGGGGTATCTCCAGATTACAAGTGGTGAGAAGAGGGCATGCGAATCCGATGCAACATTGATCGATACAGATGTTCAGAGAGTCCGGACGGCGATAGTGATGCATATGCATATCAGAGAGTCCTGTAGGTTTAGATATGCATCAGTGTGGAATGCACGGCTGGTAATTCTTGGATGCTGACGTTTGTAAAGATTTCTTGGGTGACAACGTCAGAGTCCTCCCAATGGCAGGCCATGTTCATGCTATTGGCAAGAAAACCGAGGTTTCATTGAGGAAGCAGCGGGGCACATCGTGAAGCTTACCGTCCCCCTTGGCCAAGATTCTCGCTTATCTGAGTGAGAACGATGTATTTGCTGAAACGATGAATGAATTGCGTTGCTGATTAGATAGGATCAGGACCCACAATCCCTTTGGTTGAATTTCTAGCATTCTCTCCTTCACACGCTCGCCAATCTCCTTGATCCATGCTTTCACCCGATCGCGATCCTTTGTGTCTGGCCAAGTGGCACTTTGGAGTGTGAGAGTGAGTAGTTTCTTGATGTACGCTTTGAGTAAATCCGAGTCGAACTGAGGACGCGGTGACGGTGCATCCGAACGAGGTGGGTTGGGGGAGCGCAGTCCAGATGCCATTGGGTGTGTTGGTGTGAATTAGAGTAAATAAATAAATAATATAATATAATAATTTTGCTAACATATCTCAACTTAACCCCACGACCAACGACGAGCTCAAAGGTGATTTAATGTCATCGATAGCATTCCCTCAAGCGGACCACTCCACCTCAGCGCACGACAGTCACTATTACTCATCCACCTTTGACCCGAACTCATCCTTTCAAATGAATCCGCTCTCTTCTCACCCCCCACGTACACCGAGAACCTCGATCATCTCATCCGGTTCCCACATGTACAGCTCGAGCGTATATGAGAACAAGGAGGAGACACACGAACAGCTGTCTATTGCAGCAGACGAAGTCGACCTGGATGACGAAGACGGAGATGAGACGGACAAAGCAAAGACGGTTGTCGCAAATCCCGTTCGACCAGAGGCGGTATGGCGAGAGATGTTCCTCACGAGTAACGGGAGGGACAAGGCGTTTGTGAGTTTCTGTTTGAAAATCATCTCTTTCCATCCAGTTTCAACGTCCTTCGTCCAGAAATTGATCCAATACTCCATCCGACTCTTCTTGGTGGTCCACACCTCAGCTACTGCCACCCGTCTGTTCCAGAAACAAAATCGTCCGCCATGGGAGGCGGAGTCCGTCAAACGGCTGCAGTCAACCGTGTCTGGCCTATCGTTCACAAGGTTCGGGATGTTGTCTTCTCGATCATGCTTCTTAATCACCTCATCGAAAAACCGTAGAAAATTGCTTCTTCTCTTCAATTGGCTGACACCACTCTCCACGATTACGGCACAGCAATCCGTACCGTATTCTTCAGAGTTCGCGTCCGAATCGTCCAAGAAGACGATCCGCCCATTCTTGCATGCATTGCTCTATGCACCACCCCCCGTGCTTCTGGAACTCGTTCAAGCAGGCGCGGACGACGTCGCGACCTGGGCTAGGCTGGGTCTTCTTGGACAGACGCTCGGCGCTCGGGCAGAGCGGTTCTCTGACTGGTGCTGGCTCTTTGCGACGCTCGTCGGGCTCGTCGAGAACGGAGTCGAGCGGCAGATGATTGGAAATCTGCAACGTGAAGGTTGGCAATTATATATTTTTTGACCGTTCTTTCCACCACTCACCGATCCTTTGGTTTAGTGGAATCCCGAATGTATGCGGAATCCATGACCGGCGCCACAGCCAAATCCAAACCTCGGGTGTCAAAGATCGACGAGCGGGAACTCGCGCGATTGCAGCGACAAGATTACTGGTTGCAGATATCACGAGCGAAGCTGGTGATGGACCTGATATTTGTTTGTGCGTTGAATGCAGTTCGCCACTCATATTCGTTATCCATTGACCAAACCCAACCAGCCTACGACGTGTTCCGGATCAAGCGTGCTAAAGCGCCCGTGCAGGCGGCGACAGGGCTGCTGTCGGCCATCTTGGCGTAAGTCTCATTGTTTCAACGTATACCCAGGGTGTCTCTCACGATGGTGTTTCGATGATTAGATCTGCCAAGCTGTACGAGCGACATAAAACGACGTTGGCCAAGGCCGTCACCTACTGATCCGTATTCCCCTAGGGACATTTATATATGATAAATCTGGGTACAATAATAGAGTGGCATCATCTCCACGGCGAGAACCACCGTCGGGAAGAGGTAGTATTAGCGGCACCGCTAGCAACGGGAGCAGTCTGAACGGCTGCAGCTGTGCGAAGCGAGTTGATCTCTGCCTCCAGCTCACGCACACGAGTATTGGCGTTGTCTAGATATTTTTCGTGTGCGATGTTGGACCTGGTGAGCTGAAGGGCCTTTGATAATGAAAGAAAGAAGAAAAAAATAAGATAGGGTGAGGGACGAGGAGATGAGTTCTGTACCAGATACACCGCAGATCCGAGGATTGCGACCGGTATCATCGCTGGTACGGTGTCTGTGTACCATCGCGAGTGTCTCGAGGTTGTGAGGAATCGTCTGTGGATCATCGCCGTTCACGTTCAGGGTCGACAACCCCACTTCTTCTCATGGACGACAGACGACCCTCGCTCGCTATCCTCTCCATCTCTTCTCCTGCTCGTCCAGTCTCTACTTCACCAACCCCTTCTTCACACTCCCTTTCTCCTTTTCGTTACCTTCATTTGACTCCGGACCAGAGACGCTCACCAGACCAGACAAGGCTTGCTGATCTCTCTAACCGCCACAACTCTCTCAATCCGACACCCTCCTCCCGTCCACACACGCCGCTCACCGGTAGACCGTCGCCGTTTCTGCGGGAGCCGGTTCCAAACTTTCTTGCCACCCGTCCGAGGACGGTTCCCTGCTCATCCTATACGCGTCCGCGCGGTCTCCGGATATCCAGACTGCTCCGGTCATGGATGCCCATCATCCTCTATGCCCTCACCAGTCTTGGCTTCTTGGTTGCCATCGCGTGTTTTAAGACAGAGTTATTCAATGGTGAGCCCACCCCTCGTCCTCCATCCAACGGTCCGTGATTGACGAGAATTCACCATCCCATCGCTTCTCTTCACAAGCTTTGGACTATCTCTCCAGCTGGCTTCGCAGCGATGAGCTATTTGGCTATGCCGTGCTCTTCTTGCTCATCTTCTTGACCACATTCCGTACGCCCTCGCGCTTCTTTTGCGTCAATGACTGTTGTTTGTTGACTAGTTCATCCAAAAATCACAGCTCCATTGCCTCTGTACTCGACGCTAATCACCCTCTCCGGATACACCTTCGGAGCGTGGACGGGTGCCATTATTTCCTACGTTGCAGCGCTATCAGGCGCGCTGACCGTCTTCATACTCTCGCGTGCCCTTCTCCGCGACACCATCACCCGTTGGCTGGATTCCACACATGCCATCAAACGCGTCGTTTACGCGATCGAGAAGCGACCGAAATTGCTTTTCCTTATCCGCCTTGCACCCTACCCATACAATGTCATGAACTGTCTCCTCGCAGCTGCTCCGACCCTCACCCTCCGAACCTACACGCTCTGCACAGCTCTTTCGCTATTCAAAGTCATTGTCCACACTAGCCTTGGCGCGTCCATCCACTCGTTTCGTGACTACCTCGCCGTCCCCGCGGACGGGCAAGCGATGGCGACCCGGATCTGGACGATTGCCGGTCTTGCGCTGTGCGTGGTCATTTTCGTTTACCTTTTCATCGTCGCACGTCGAGCAGTCGACGAGGAATTGCGTGACGACGAGTCGACCAATGAAGAGACGATCGCTTTTCTCTCTCCTTCTGAGATGATAGAGTCCCCGTTCTCACGCTCGACTGGCATATGATTTTTGTTTTATTTTGTTTTATTTTCTTACAGTAATTCATATATATATATCTGTTCGTGTGACACTGTGACCGGCATTCTCCCTTGACGGTCTTAATCGGGAATCGCTATGGAACTCCGATCAGACTTCTGACCAGAACTTCTATTTTTCAATCGGGAATCTGGACGTCACGCCCCGATCAGGCTTCTAGCCGAATATGGAAATCCCCCATCGGCGACCGGAGGAATAAAAACAACAGCAACGTAAATCACAACAGAGCGCCTCTTGTCCACGGCTACTCCATACGGGGTCTAGCACTACTTTTTTAATTGCCAAGAATGGCCCAGTGGGCAGTGTATTCCAAAAAGTGCGAAAGCAGAGGTTATCGACAAAAAAGAAAACATTTGACACCGTAGCTTTATGGGATAGGGTTGGGGAGAGCCAGGCGTGAGTGATGGGTATCGTCTCCTAGAGCGAATGAAACAGAGAAAACGTCCAACTTGATGCAGAACAATGATACTAGACAGATGGTGCAGCACAAACAGTCGAGGACAGCAAATCGAGACAATAGAAATCGCAGATGCACAGCAAGAAGCTCCATCAGCACGCGGACATGTCAGCTGAGGCTTTTGTATACTGGGAAGGGAGGTGTTCGTTCATCTGGACGAATCCGAAGTCAGGCGAGACTAGCTCAAGACTGGTCAGTAAATTGAGTCGTGAGCGATCTTCAAAACGAATGCCCGTCGAAAAATAAAATGCAAAGCGATGATTATGACCGCACAGGTAATCAAGCCCACCTCAGCGGTCGGGGCACAGCCAGAAAGAGGCAAGGGCAATGCTACTCACAGCGGGTGATATCGGTATCGCCATTGTTGTAACTTTCTTGGACAGGTGGCGTATTTGCCTGAGAAGAAGACGTATGCGATGCTCCGGACATCGACGACGAAGTGGAAGGCCGAACCGAACGATTATGACCCCATCCCCCGCTGCCATCCATCCCGTCCAACACTGCCGTCCCCCCTGTGACCGCAGAGTACGCAAAATCTGCTTGTGAAGTGCTGAACGTGTAGGGGTCCACGGATGGTAGCTGTATCATGCTTCGTACACGAGGTATCCCGCTTCCTCCAGCTGCCGCAGCATGATGTTGATGGTGGTCATCGTGCGGCTGCGGCGAGGAGGACGGCCGCTGATGATGATGGTGCTGGTGCTGGTGCTGGTGCTGGTGCTGGTGCTGGTGGTGCTGCGGCTGGTGCTCCGCGTGCTCATAAGGGCTCGGATATGGGCTCATGGCCTGACTGTGCCGTCGCGTGCGGCGGATACTGAGCGAACCAGACGCTTGATAAGCAGACCGCGAGGACGGAGGGCGACAGGGAGACGACGTGCGCTGGTGACTGGATCCCGGACGCGAGTAATCGTGCGACAAGTGGTCGTCGAACGGTAGAGATGAGACTGAAGAGATAGAATAACCCGTCGTCGGACGACTATCTGGTGACAACGACGAGGCGCTGTGATCGTTATGCATTGGCAAGGATGAGAAAGGGGAGGCGTAGGACGTATTGATACTGGGCGTAGGCCGGGACTGATAGGCGCTGCTGCTCGGGTTGAGCAAAGAACTCAAGCTGCCAGAATGGCCGGACGAACTGGCGTTGTTCACGGAGGAAAACGCCCAGTTGTTTTGGTCATAGGAGTATTGCGACGATGGATCTACCATGTCACGCGAGGCGCTTGAATAGGAAAGTGGGCTAAAAGCCGTGGATGAGGGTGGCTCATCGGTAGGAGTGATGGGTTGCAGAGCATGTGTGGTATGGCCGTATAGGCTGGACTGAGATAAGTGAGGAGGATCGGAGGGAACCGTGAGTGGAGGCAGAGCGGAGCGGGGGTAGCTGGTTCCCCATCCTAGACTGGGTGGGGTGAAGGACCCGGGCGCAGAGAATCCCCGAGTTCGGCCCACCGCAGTATTACTGCCCAGCCTAGATGGCGGGACAGCGAGCGAGACGTTGCTCATGCCAATGGTAGAGCGGGGCGGTGGGATGGCGGGAGCGTCCTGAGAGTCCCTCTTTCGGGGTTTGGGGAGGCGTGGAGGGACACGACGCTTAAAATTGGCCACCAACTCGGGAGGAGAGTGACGATTGAGAGTGGGATGTGCTAGAGAGGCGTCAGCGAAAGCTTCGGAGATCGGCGCACGAAGAGTGCTCACACCAGGTACTGGCATCCGGGTCGTCTATCGCGGGATCGACGTTTCTCAGGTTCACTTTGCGCATAAATCCATAGATCTGACAAAAAAGAAAACGGGAGAGACGCGTGAGAGAGAGAGATAGTCAACGAGAAGCAGAAGAAAGAAAGAAAGAAAGCGAGAGTTACATTTAATTGCCGAGAGAAGCTCGCAAATCTCGATTGTCTGTAGATGCTTGGAAGGACATGGAGCGCAAGCTGCTCCGGTCTCTCTACGATGATGTGTTCGCCTGCAGGATCCCAGCGAATCATGTGGTGATTTTCTGGACGCTCCAAAAGACTGCGAAGCAAAGTACAAAGACGGTGAGACGGGTGGGAACAATAGCAGACAAGCGAAAAGACACCGGTGAATACGAACGCGTATAATTTTGTAAGAAAGGTCGCTTGCGGTTTGCTCTCGGTTTTTGGGGCCTGCTGCTGATCGGGAGCTTTTGAGGTGGGTGATTGGTCGTTAATGTCATCGGAGCTACCATTGCTGGGGGCTGCGGGGTGGCTAGAAGGGGTAGTGGTTGGGGCGGAGGTTGGAACGATCTGTTGGGGATACACGATATTTTGCTGGGAAATTTGAGAATACTGCTGCTGAGGTTGTTGTTGGGACTGGTGGTGCTGATGAGGGGGAATCGGATCGGTGTGTCTATGATAGGACTGGTGTGAACGGGGAGGATAAGATGAAGGGTAGAGGTCCGCCATTGGAAAGGTTGCAGGACGAAGGGACGGAATGGTGACTGTTGAGGGAAGGGAGACGGGAGAAGCGTGGTGAGCGGAGGAGTTGGCGGTGAAAGGTATAAAAGGCGTTGAGAAATAAAGAGACGTAATATGATTATGTAAATTATACTAATCGGGCAAACTTTCCTGTATTCGGCATCCACGGCGCCGAGGATAGTCACAGTCACGGCGAAGGGATTGCCTGTTACGGTATCGGTGGTTCAACATACTTCCGTAAATATTCTAGTCACCCCGATCTCTCAGGGTCTCGGGGTCCTTCTCCCATGCTACCCGTAATTCACCGGCCTGGATTGAATCGTGATGCATAGATCGGCGATTTCCTCACTCCCACTCACTAGTCCTCTTTCGGAATACTCCCGTCGTCGTCTACCAACAATCACGATAATATATTTGATTAATGGTCCTCTAACCTCCCTTTCAGCTCTCTCCATCATAATGCAATGTCACGCTGTTGAACGCCTCGAACAAGTCTCCCTTTTCCATAGCCAGGTCAAGGTCGTCCTCTCCGCACCCGGACATCTGATCCTCGAGGTGCAGCGACTGCGATTCCTTCATCTCTCGAAAGTTCATCGCATCATGCCCATTCGAAATCAGCGGAACGATCTGCGGAACGAATGGGGGTAAAATACAAAAAGTCAGCGAATATCCTCAACAAAATTTTACAAATTCGGTTCGCGCTGCACGCTCGGCCCGGCGGTAATCCATGTGTGCGCTCTGTGGCTTGGGGAATCCACTTACGGGTGGCCGAGTATTCCGCAGTAGACCCCAGTTGATCTTACTGAACCACTTGTGCTGTTTGACCTCGCTCGCTCCGCTTCTGCTTCCAAGTCGTGTCTGTTCGTCCTTGTCTAAAAGTCGTGCAATGCAATCCTTGCATGCCCTTCGTTGATGAAAAACGAAATAATAATAATAATAAGAGTCAGTGCATCACCATGGTGTGATTGCGTAATGGATGGAGATCCATCGCGCCGGCGTTTTACAGTAAAACGGAATGCACACTCACGTTGACACCCTTGGCCAGTTGCGAAAGTGCACGGGCAAAAGTCGGATATTGGCGAATGTGTCATCCCGTTCTTGACCCTTGAACGGCGTGGTCGCATACTGTCACGAAACCCCCCAAATAACATGCCTGTCAGCTAGCACGAAGCAACTCGATGCCGTCACGCACGATCATCTCGTAAATGAGGATGCCGAGTGTCCACCAATCCACAGCAGCGGTATGACCATCAGATGCAATCACCTCCGGCGCAATGTACTCTGCGGTGTCAGCCGTCAATTTCTTCCAATCCTTCAGTTGTTGAGCACAATATCGTCCTACCTTCGGTGCCGACAAAGGAATGGGTTCGGAAGTGTGCCGTACACGACATGGTGTCGACCATTGGAATCTGTACCAGAGCACGAAACGCCCTGTTAATACCGGAAGCCACGCCCGAAAGCTAGACAGCGTGAATGGGCAACGCGTACCCCATTTTCGTTCGACTGGACCATCACGGGCATTCCCCCAGGTTCCGTCGACTGTTTGGCGAGGTCAAAGTCTGATAACATGATGTGGCCCGATTGGTGGAGCAAGATGTCTGAAACCGCACACTCAACACTGCGTGGAGGAGGGGAGGCGATATCTGAACCCTACTTTCTGGCTTGAGATCGCGGTAAATGAATCCCATAAGGTGAAGGTACTCCAAAGCGGCGACGACTTCCGCGGCGTAAAATCGAGAGCCGTCTTCTGGAAGGCATTTGCCTGGGCGAGTCTGGAGCGCTCGGAAAAACTCGCCGCCCATGCAGTACTCCATGCAAAAGTAAAGATATTCTTCAGACTGAAATGAATGGTATAGGGTCACAATGAATGGATGGTTCGAGGTCGCAAGAATCTCTTGCTCGGTCAGTGCACGTTTAATTTTGTTGCGTTGAATCATCTCCCTCTTAGAAAGGACTGCGACGTAGGCGTGGTCAGCAAGGCGCAACAAGGCAAGCCAGCCATCAAGGCAGGCGACACGAAAAAAGTGTTTTGAGGGTGAAAATATCAAGGAATAAATACCTTTCATAGCATAAAGCTTATCCGTTTTCTTCTCCCGCACAAGGTACACTCGCCCAACATCGCCTTTACCTAGCATCTTTATCTTGAGGAAACTGGATGGACCCACTTCTACCTAGAATACCGATCAAAAAAAGAAGCTCCCTCCGAACCAGATCCTCGTTGGAGAGGGGAAGGAGAACTGCTCACTTGCTTCACCTTGATAGAGTTGCTTGAATATGTTCTGCGAAACGGAGGCTTTGGAGGACGCTCGAGTGCATTGCCGGCAGGCTTGCGTACTCTCGCCTTGAAAGGCGGGGGGACTGTGCTTTGCATACGAGGGGAACAGGGTACGTGCGTGCCACGAGAAGAGCCGGAGGAGACGGTTTCAACGGAGTCTCCGTCCTCGAGTGAACCGGATGCCACAGGGGGCATTGGAGGCAATGGGGACTGAGGAGCGAGAAAGCCGTTCTTTGTGGTGGCCATGGAAGTCGGCCTCGAATTCGCCGAGAATAGATTCTTCGCGTTGGGCGCAGATGCCACGCGACGAAGCAGGCGAGTTGCAGTAGCACCCATTCCTTTCGGAGAAAGAGGTTTCGGACGAGAGGCGGAGGATGGAGAGGGGAGGACGGGGGACGGAGAGAGGAGTGCGAAGGACGTCTGAGAAGGATTCGCGGTCTGCGCTTTGGCGGAAGGGCCAACAGTGAGTCGGTGATGTCTATACTTCTCAGACTTGGTCCGATCACGGGATTGAGAGGCTGAAAGCGCGTCTATCGATGGTGGATCGCGAGCGGGAGGGCGGGAGTTGATGCGATTGTCAGGATAGACATGGTATGAGATTGATGGACCATCGCTGGAATGGCTGTTGGACGAATTGTAGGAAGGACGCTGGTCGGCAGAGTTGATGGAAGGTGGGGGGGTTGCGATGCGAGCGGATATGGGCGTGCGCAAATTGGCGGAGAGGGGATTGGTTTGCGGGAAGGGACGAGTGTTAAGGGTGAGGTCTGCGTTCAGGGCTAGCTTCTTGTTTGATGAATTTGCGAGACGGAAGACGGATTTCCAGGAATGAGAGGGAGCACGCTGGATTGGAGGTGGAGAATGGACGATGTGCGGGGAGGAGGGCATGGGTAGCGACAGAAAGGAACGAGCGGAGGATATACTGGATTTTTTTACACAAGCTCGGTTACCACCGACAGCTTTTTTTTTCCTTTGCAGCGATGGGACTCAAAGGTCGTTCGCTCATTCACAGCCAGCTGCATCCAATCCATGATCGCGAGGACCACCATGGCATTGGCCAGCTGACATCCACGGCGGAGCAGAGCAGTCCCGCTACACCATCCAGCCGCTCTTGCTCAAAATGTAATGCCTGCGCAGATAACCAGTCCTTCGTGGACGGAGAGCGCTGGCCAATTCCCGATCTGAAGAGTTTGGATCCGATGCTACATCCACTCGGATAAGCATTTGAGCGCATATATCCATCCCCGGATGACTGTCAGACGACATATTCGCCGTCGCCGTTGCGCCGACGAGCACCGTTCTTTTTGAGTTTGAATTCGACACAACAACATCCGCTCTAAAATCATCCGCTTGCAAGTCGAGACGAGACGGCGGTCCAGGTTTTTTTTGCAAAATCGAAATCCGTCCACACAACGTCCTATACTGTAAGCTGGCACTCCTCGAGGACACCAGAAACTCAACTCACCGGGACCGCCCGCGGATGATGCGAACTCATCGGACAATGTAAACACCTGGGTATAGGGACGGATCTGGAGCAATGGAGCATCGTGTCCGGCGGTGAACGGTGAACCTGACCATTTTGCTGACTGGTGTAACAAGCCTCGTAGGACGTTTTGATATACGCATTTGCGCGGAGCGTCAACATCGGCCGAGGTTAGGATGGATATGTAGATTTGAGGCTTGTGCACAACGCTATAGCTCAGTGTCCCCGGCGCAGGAGAACCCCGGGTTTGGAGGACCGGAACTTGCGAGCGTGGAACGAATCAGAACGGTCTACCGAGGAAATTTATTCACTGGGCTCTTTGGCCGACGTGCACGGACGATTATTCCCCACGCAGAAAAAAACTCGACGGCGGTTTAAAATCACGAATGCGGTTCAATCCCGTTCATGTTCCCGTGTTCTTTCCAGCGTCATTTATCCCAGGGACTTCGAGGGGATACTGTCTTCCAGCGTTTCCTTGTCGTTGACTCTATTCGATACGCCCGCATTTCCCTCATCACATCGCCATGCCATTCAAGAACACGGACCCTGCCTGTGCCGTCGAAACCCAATCTTTTATCCAAGAAGCACCCCGATCATATCACTCCCTCGAATCCCCCACTTCCCGTTCCCATGTCTCGGTTCCCAAACAACCCTCCACGCCGAATATGTACTGGATGCTGGCTGGGTTGTGGTCCGGAGTCTTCCTGGGTGCTCTTGACGGTTTGTTGAGGACTTCATCGCCTTGACATCATCTCATCCCTTCCCAGGCACCGTCGTAGCAACGCTGCTCGCCCCCATCGGGAGTTTTTTCAACCAGTCCAACCAATCCGCCTACATTGGCTCCTCATATCTCTTGTCCATGTGTTGCTTCACTCCGTTGTACGGTGCGTACGCCTCTGTCGATTGCATATCATCCTCATCACAGTCGTCATGTATCAGGACGTCTATCAGATATCATAGGCAGGAAAGGAGCCATGTTGACCGCCCTCTCTCTTTTCGGTTGATTATCACGTTGCTACCCCCATATTCTCCCTTTGATCGATGCCTTTTTGATCAGGTTCCGGGACCCTGCTTTGTGGTCTGGCCCCCTCAATGGAGGTGCTTCTTGCTGCTCGGGCGTTAGCCGGTATGGGGGGTGGAGGGTACGCAACTGAACTCCGTTCACAGCAAACATGTGTCAGAACCGACTCTTCCTCTTCCAGCGTTATGACAGGTGACGGCATCTCTCAAGCAATGTGCCAATTTGACTCCTCAAACCGGTTGCCCAGTGTCGAGTATTGCTATTTCAGATCTAATACCTTTGTAGGTGTTCCCTGGGTTTTATTCACGTCCATTTCGTCTTACGTTACTGCCATTTCAAGAACGGACAGAGGTCTATATCAAGGAGTGACCAATTTGTATGTCTGCACAACGATGACTCGTCGTATCCACTGATTTGCACCAGACTATACGGAATAGGTGCTGCAGTCGGAGGGCCATTTGGAGGTTGGGTTAATGATGCTTTCGGGTGGTGAATGTCGTTTTCCCACCGAATCTTGACACAAGTCGATTTTGACGCTAACTCCATTAAGGCGCGCGGCATTTCTGTTACAGGTAACTAGGGCATTGAATTACACCTGCAAGTGCCCTACCACACCAATACTGACACCCATATCCGGCTCAGGCGCCCATCCTTGTGTTCGCCCTCACACTGGTCGCGATAAGCCTCGATATCGAATTACCCGAGAATGTGCAAAACATGCCAATCCGTCAGAAATTGTATCGTATCGATTTTTTGGGTTGCCTGACGTTGGTTGGCATGATCGGGTGTTTCATCCTGGCTGTCTGCCTCAAAACGACTGAAGAGTTGCGCTGGGTGCATCCCCTTGTGTACGGCCTATTATTTGCCGCTGTCGTCTGCGGGACCCTCTTTGTCATGGTGGAGACGCGTTGGGCGCCATGCCCAGTCATGCCATTACATCTCATGACCCAAAGAACGCCGTTGGCAGTCTCGCTCTGTAATTTTTTCGGCAGTGCATCTACGTTTTCCATGGTGTGACATTTTTTTCTCCTACCACCCGCTCACTGAAGGCAGCTTGATGAACTCTTTCTGTACCAGCTCTATAACGTTCCATTGGCAAGTTCTCTGTGGGCAACTCTGGTCATGAGCATGGGTAACCATGGCATTAGTATCTCCACACAGTCAAGCTGCAGAATTCCACACATTCCGGTATGAGAGCAACCTGACTATTGTGGTGCTGTACTCAGTATCGCCAATTCAGGTCTCCATCTGCTGCCGCACTCGGTCAGTATCCATTTCTGTTTTTCATAGCAAAGACGACACGCCAATCCTGCCTAGATTGCAATACCTATTGGCAGCCTCCTGGCTGGTTGGTGAGTCACCCACCTATCAAGTGATGCACCCCGCTGACATTTCGGTAGGGTCATGAGAAGGACCGGAAAACTTTACTGTTTGACCCTCGGTTCAGCTTTCTTGATGCTTTTGGCCACTCTACTGGTTGCGCGTTGGTCAAATAATTCGCCCCCGTTTCACCTGTACATGGATATTGTGCCTCAAGGTCTTGGTATGGCAAGCCTTATCACGTCAACACTAATTGTGCGTCGTGTATTGTGTATGCTGCATCCAATCGACGATCTAAAGAGAGGATCGTCAACTCGCAGGCGATGATCGCGAATGTCTCAAAGGAAGATATGGCGGTCGCAACTGGCAGTATGTGTTCCATCGTCACATCCGCCCTCTGTCCACTAAACAGTCTGACCTTCCAGTCACGTATCTATTCAGAACCACTGGGCAAGTCCTTGGCGTCAGCTTAAGCGGAGCCGTGCTGCAAGGCGTTCTGATCCAAAGACTACAAGGTCGTATTCGAGGACCAGGTGCAGATAAAGTATGTATTCAACTTGTCACATCTTCATCCACCCACATGCCCAATCTCTTTCAGTTGATCGATCAAATCCGGTGAGCAGAGAATGACGGTCGATGAGTGCTTCAGCCTGATCATCCATCGTGACTCTAGTCATTCAACAGCCATCATCCCTACTTTGAAGTCGCCAGCATTAGAGGCTGCTGTCGACTCCTACGCCGATGCACTAAACGCTGTATTCATTTGCCAAGCTGCTGTTAACGTTATTTGTCTATTATCTTGTGTCCCGATCCAGGAGAACACTAGGCTGTATGTTTTCTGGTCATTTCTTTGCACGGCACTGAACTTATACTGATGATTGGTTGATAATATTGGCGCAGTCGTCACAAAGAACAACGGGAGCGCCAAGACCACACCTCTATTGCAGACTAAGCGTGAGACTGTACAATGTACCATACCAACGCCAATGCCACATTAAGTTGCACTAGTTTCGAATTCGTGAAGATATTGGCGGTTACGGTCATGTTCCGTAAACATTTGTGAAGCGAATAACGCAAAATACTTCTTCCATCTCCATGGTGCCCGTGGTCAATGCTACGGGGACCGCAATTGCACATGCGTCGGAATAGCGAATCGAACATGTGTCGCCTCGCATCCTAGGAGGTATGTATCTCCGGACGAGCTTCCTGGATCCACCGTCGCGTTTTCTTCACAACCACTGGCTTGTTGCCGACGGTTGCCTCCTCGCTATCTGCGTAACGGCCCCTCTGCGGACGGGCTGGACAGGGAAGTATGGCTGATGCTGATACGGTCGCGACCGCTGCGATGAATGTTAACCCAAAGACCGACGACACGAAATTTCGTCGTTGAAGGAAACGTAGTGCTTTGACAATGGACATCCTATAGCTGCGAGATATGAGATCAAAAAAAAAAACTGTCTCGAGTGCGGAAAGGGTGCTCACCGATTGCAGGATGCTGAACAGATGCATATTCGATGATTACTGAAAAGTTTTCGATCCGGCGTCCGCCGAATTTGGACGCCACATCGCTCAACTTCATTCAATGCCCAATATCCGGGTTCTGCGTGACATAAAGGCGCGCAAGGGCGTTCAAGCCTATGAGCTGATCCGTCGCGCATACCTCTACGTCGCACGTAACCAGACGCTCCCTTCTCAAGTCCGGCATCAAGCACAACTGCAACTAAACACTTTTGGACGGTATACGCGTCCCACGACTGTCAAAAATCGATGTCATGAGTCAGGGAGAGGACGAGGCATAATGAGTGAATTCCGTCTATCAAGGGTACGTAGGCAGGCTCCTTCGGAAAACGATCCCTCATAGGTCGGGCAGTTCAACTTTCGGTTGAAGGCATTGAAGGGCGAAATACCTGGCGTGCACAAGGCCTCTTGGTAGTCCGTAAGTGAGACACATCCATTGCCCTCGATGACCTGGTTCATTACAATTTGTATAGTGTACTGTAGTTGGTGTTACAACAGAACGAAGCGTACAGTAATATACAGCCAAAATCAAAATCAATCGGTACACCAACAGACAAACGCCATTATCACTGGCATCGAGCCAGAAATACAAATCCCAAGCTTAGCTTTTGTCGTTTACGCTGCACTCGGTGAAATGTCAGGGGAATTTAGATCAGAATAACGCAACTCGGGTTCGCCTCTTTCGCGCCTCCAGCGATTTGTAACGTCAACGGTTGGCTGGTCGATGAGGAAGCTAAGACAGTGTCACTGAAATTTTAGCCACATTCGTGTATATGTGCATCAGCACTGACTGATATTTGCGTAGCCACTTCTCGCTGAGCTCCCAATTGCTGTGAGCGAGGACGTCGTCGCCGTGTATCGTCACAGAACTTCGGAAGTCCACCAAGCAGTCGGCGAGATCAAACCGCCCTTCCGCACAACAATTCAGGACGCATAGCTATAGGATCGACTAGGAATTGCATACCTCTCAAAAGGATCATCCGGTCACGAATTTCGGGATGAGGGATCTTGTCGATGATGGTTTCTGTGACAATTGAGTCCAGTGTTCGGCGAAAGGGGGCAGACATACTGACCGTGAGTGACATTCCTGATCAGAGAATGTAAGTAAATTGTAAGTCGAGAAAGAAGCGGTTGGGTCACCTCTGCACCAAAGTCGGGCGAAGGGAAGCGGGGAGATGGTAGGTATTGATTCGGTGAAAATTATCAAGATGATAACTACAACGAGCGTTGATCCTGACCCCAATGGCTGTGTCGTGAAAGCGTACCTGATCAATTTATAAGCGTCATTCTTATTTGAATCGTCGTCGTCGTCGTCGTCGTCCGGGATGTCCTGAGGGTTAACATCCCCTTGTCTCTGTTGCTGTGCAGATCCATGTGCGTTACTGGAGGAATAGGGTGATGGATGATCGATGTTGAGGTTGATTGGGGGCAGGTAAGATGGAGTGTATGGCTGGGCACTTGATGATGATGGAGCCCCGCTGTACGGACCATCATTCGAAGTTGCGGGTGATCGGGTAAAGATGGGGGAAGTAGGAGGGAAAAGGTTTCCCTCTTGCGGAGACTTTGTAGACGAGGAAGGGTACACGCCAAGGTGCGTTGCCGTGGATGATGAATTCATAGGGCCAAATAGATTATATCTGTCTTCGTGCTCGCCATCTTGCTCGCTACGTCCTCGTGATCTTTTCGGACGTGAAGGGTTGAGTGCGTCGTCCTCTGATGGACGCTTCTGCGCTTGTTGGTTCGCCGAAGAGGTCGAAGGATTATTTCTCTTGCGCCGCTGGTAACTCTCCCAAGCAGTGTCCGTCTCAGATTTGTTGACGTAGTTGTTGAAGTCGGCCAAAGTCCATCCAATCCTCTCCAATAAGCCCCCCGCGCCATCACCGATAAAGGCACTGACGCTCCGGAGAAGCACCCTGAGCTGTTGGTTCTCTTCCATCAGATCTTTCAGGATCTGATATCAGTACACAGGGCGGTGAACGGATGTGAAGGCGTCTCACCTTTGAGGATATTCCGAATCTCGCTGAGAGCTTCATCTTTTCCTCCAGAAAGAATCTCGACGCGTGCCTCTAGATCGCGTATCTTCTCGACTTGTCAATCAGCGATGTGGACCAAGACAAAAATCACCGACCCGCTGTTGTTTACGGAGACGGAATTCGCGTTGTGCGATGCGGTTCTGATCTCGCCTCGCTGCCTGAGAGCTGCCTCAATCTGTCAACAATACCGACGAGGGTTGTAGAGCGACACACTGACTTTGCATTCTTTTTCCGCCCAGGTTTCCCAGTCGGGGGCTGGGAATCGCGATCGTCTGAGTCCTGGATCGAAAGTCAAGTCAAACGCACGATAAAATGTAACTTGAACAGACCTCTAGACCTACAGATGCGCTGGGTTCACGTTCTCGCGACTCTGGCATTCAGAGGGGCTGGGGAATTCCTCATTCGATTTCGTAATATCCGTTTGTCGTACACTAAGACTCCGCGACAAACGGATTTATATATGCCGATGATGCCGAACGGAAAAGACAGGGCACTCAAAGCGGTGAGCAACGGCCTTGGCGGTTTCTACGCTGCTTCAGGTGTGCCGAGTTCGCATCTCGAGTGTCTCGGAGTACCGCAATGATATCCATGGCATTACAAGAGACATACAGTACTTTATCTTTCTTTTCTACCATCTTTTGTGTCGAAAAGGTCGATACTATCAACGAGCCTCGAATTGCACCACTGGAATCACTGTCAGTCAAAGCGACGCAGCCGGGTCGTTCACCGAGGAACGTACAGCGCGTTGTCCTCTTCTTATACATGATGCGATGACCACATTCTCTGCAACGAATGGGTTCTCTCGACCGAATCTCATTCTTGATCCCACAATCTTATTATCAAGCTCGTGAGTGCGGAAGTGCCAGTGGGCAGTAGTGATCCGAAACGCCGGCGTACCAGCACAGATATACTCCATATGTTGTTTCGTCGCCTGCGTGCTGCTGTGAGTACCTGCATTTGCAGGTTGCATATTGGGATGCCCAGGCTGTTGCTGGTTCATCGTGGTCGTTAACGTTGTTGGTCGCAAATG
>CEMM01323778.1:109824-155119 GCA_900068975.1 Hygrocybe conica
TCATAAAATGGTAAAGCATCTACCCGCCTCCATCAAGCAGCTCCTTACGACGCGCAACCCTGGACCACTCGCAAGCCGCTCACTTGTAGGGTTGAATACACTATTTGCCAGTACGCTCGGGGGAGCCAGGCAGCGCAACGCAGAGTCGGCGTGGTTGGTTCTCACTGTTGGTCTCTCGTGACATGGACCCAAAGCAGTCAATATTAATGACGCCGTTGGATTGCAACTTAGGCATGTACACTCCTCACACGGAATTGCTCGTCGAGCGCCGGACCGCTGTATCGGTTTATCACCAGAGCGGACCCGAGCCAAGCAGAATCACGAATCAGTCGCTCTGAGGCTACGAAAATTGCCGCCCTTATGCGAGAAGCCGCGCTAAAATGCACAATTTTCGTTGGGGTCCCAAGGGTGCGTGCAAAATTGCTGTCGATGTCGCCATCCATACACTCTCCGGTATACTAACCGACACAGGTTATTCTTTTCCTCGCAGCCCTCACAAACGCGCTCGAAGACGATGTAAAGGCCTCCTTGAGAAAACGGTCTCTTAGGTGCGGTGGCCGAAATAAATATGAGAGATTGACAAATCTATTTTTGCAGGAACGCTGATGCAAGCAATATCGAAGACATACTTGCTCGAGGCAAGAAACTCTGGAACTCGGTTTATGGGGAGCATGCGGATAAGCTCTACAGCAAGCTCGGCTCGTATCATCCGGATTTCATTTGTAAGTCTAAACACGCTGCATCAATTTCGATCATATTCATGATGACGATCTGTTCCTACGACTATGCAGCGGTCATTATCCAGAGTTATGGCTCCGTCTTGGCTCCTTTGCCCACACTAGGCAAGCAAGTGCAAGGAAATCTCAGTCGAGCGCTGGGTTCGGTGGTTGGTGTGGCATGTCTTCGAACAGAGGAACGAGTCGGTCCACAGCTCGTGAGCCACGTCTTCGGCCTCCTGAGGGCACGCTGTGCGGAAGATCAGGGCACTGAGGACGCTTGGATCTCGAGCGATGAAGGCGCAGAGTGGGTCATTCGCACGGTGGACAAGACGGTCGACGGTGTGAACCCGGAACAGGAGTTACCCCAGTCTCGGGTGAAATTGTGAAATGTAGATGGTTCAATCCAAGTCCGGTGACCAGTTCGTGGCAAACACACTCGCATCGTGTTGTACATATCAAATTCACACTTTCTACATACAATCTCCTCGCGAGAGCGATCGAGCGGCTGTCGCACAGACTCGCACTCGTTATCAGTGATCTCTCATCCCTCGTTGACGCGATGTTATTTGAAAGTCGATGTGGAAACACAGCGTTACAAGTACACGGTATATAATACAACGTAGGTGTGTGGAGAACTGAGATGCAAGGGAAAGACCGACAGCACGTTCCATTCCACTACAGATTCCAGGTCTGGCAGAAACGGTAAAGCATCGCGCTGACCGTCACCGTGTCCATAATCGGAGGGTGCATCTGGAAATTGGAGAAGGGTGTATTTCAGCGGGTGTTTCAGTGCATAAAGATGTTCCATACAATGGTGCCAGCTCCAGCCGAGCGGAAGAAGTGCAATTCGCCGTAAACATCTCCAATCTGATAGCGAGTCAAGCGCGTCGGCCGGAAGAGAGCCACAGTGTTTCCCGCTGAGTCCTGCAGCTGTATAAATTGTGTCAACGGAAGAAACGCTGCCATGGATCCTGAAACTGACGTAGACGTCGTTGCCATGCGGTCGCCAACGGTACGTTAGTCCGTCCGGACCATTAAACATTCTGACGCCCTGACGGTATTGGTTAGGACCGCATGGCATTGATCCGATGACGATGAACTCACAGGAGCGCGCGGATCGGTTCTAACCAGGTCGGCCATAGGAACAGTATTCTGAGGCAGGTGAGCGTGTAGCATAAAGGGGATTGGCGACGACATACCTTCCCGATGATCGCCCGACCAAGGCCACCGTTGGGGGCCCACTCGAGCTTCGCGGCTCGATCCTCCCTGTTGGTCCTTATTGACCTCCACAGAAATGTTACGTGACCAGACGAGCTGGGGGTGGTCTAAAGAAGTCACGTCAACAGCATTTAGCGGCGTAGAGGGGGTAGTGATTCACCTGAAAGCGGTAGACGACTCCCCATGAATTGAAGAGGATGCTCTCACGCGCATCTTGGTTTGTCCATGAGAGGATGTCGTTGGAGGAGGTGGTCATATTGGTAAACGCGGGATACGGCAATCGAGGTGTGGTCTCTGCGGATGATACGATGGTGTTATGGCCCTGCTTTTATACCCGAGATATGGCTAATTTACGCGGTAAATTTTACTTGATTGAATTTCTGGACCTTTTTTGAGGACTAGCCAGAGAACCGATCGGAACGTGGACATGGTGACAGATCAACAAGAAATGAACGTGTTAGTGAGGGCTTCACTATATCCTCCTGGACATTGTGCCGTGGAGTCAAAGGAGGTCCAGGCCTGCACGATCGAGGAACAACACGCGTTTGTGCAAGCGCGAATTGCAGAAATGGGCGTAAGGAGGAACAATCGGCATGGTCCGAATCTTGGCTGCAACAGATTGTGATGAACTCGGGGTCAGAAAGATATATCTGTATAGACAAGATTTTTGATAAAAAAAGGAGGAGCACAATGTGAGAGTTCGGTGGACACTCACCGAGGACGGATCCTATACTCGTCCATATTAGGCATGTGAGTAGCCGTCTTCCGGCTCATCATGGGGTCCTTGAGAACGTGTAACCGGGGATGCGGTCCTAGCGAGCAGGGGCGTGTAAACAGCGTGTCGGGTGGTCTAAAAGAGGCACAAGGGGTTTGGAGATAAGGTAAATTCAATATTTGTCGTGTCCTAGATCCACATGTGGGCAAAAGGTGGCAGCTGCACCTAAGGGCTTGCGAACAACATCTTTCAGAATAGGCAATTTCAGTCTTTGAGCACGGACAGCTTGACAGAACATGGAAAGTACAAGGGGGATCGTGGAATCGCGTTTGTATACCCGCGCTGCTCGAGGAACCTTCACAATGCAGATCGAAGTTTAATCCGTTCCATAAACTTAATTTAGCCAGTCCGCCCTGCCTGGCGAACGTCAAAGAGCAATTCAGAAAAATGTCCCGTGGATCACGTCAAGACGTCTTACAGAGCCGGGCTCATCATCTGACAGTGCTAAGTAGACCAAGGCACAAAGGCGCCGGTATGTCACTAATAACGCAAGCGCGGATTTATTGGGTTCAAGAACTGCACCTGCAACGAGGTCTGGGTCAGAACCGTCAGGAAGCGGAAGACACGCACGTACTGATCACCGGGTCGGGTCATGGAATAACTTGAACCCCCAAACTCCTCGCAGTTCCAACAATAGTCCTGGCGATTGCTTCGAGCTGTAGGTGCTTTAGGTGCTCATCTGTTGCTTTGATTTTAGCGATCTCGAACACGTGCTTGAGGCTGATTGTGCCTGTGGTCTCATGGCCTGGTCGACCTGTGCCCTTCTCGATGCCAGCCGCCTTTTTGACGAAATATGTAGTGGGCGGGGTCTTCGTGGTGAACGAGAACGTTCGGTCCGGTTGAACAGTGATCAGGGTTGGGATTGGCACACCGATCTCGATGTGCGAAGTTCTCGCGTTGAATTCCTTGCAGAAATCCATCGACTTCACTCCACGAGCTCCAAGGGCAGGACCAATTGGAGGTGTGGGTGTCGCTTTCCCAGCTGGGATTAGCAGACGCTGAACAACGGTGATCAGCAACGGGTCTTCCTATGTATTCCAGATCAAACGTACGACGACCTGCGCACTGACGGCAGCCTTGGACATGGTTGTCGCTTTTAACCGAGAGAAAACAAGAAAATTAAAGATTTAAAATTAAATCACGTGATACCTGCGCGGGTCAATGAGCATCTTCTTTGCCAGTGTAGTTCTGTTTACCGCTTGCGCGTCGTCGGCGGCGGTATCTGTCTCGGATCCATTTCAGCTGCCCTTCAACATTGAATTCTCCCACCCTGACTTTTATCTAGATCTCAATGCATCGCGGCTTGTACAAATGGAAGCAAAGGCACCGGTCTGGATGACGGAGTTGGAGAAGGTCGGCCTTGTGCTCTGTCCATTCTTCTAGTTTGAACGATTTCGTTGAAAACGTGCCAATTCATCAGATTCAAGCCAAGGCTCAAGGCATCCCATTCTTTGACATGTACAGCCGTTCCAGGTCGCGGATACACCAGACGGTCTGAATCTTCATATATATCAGTACGGAAACGCAGGAATTGGAAAGCTTGAATTGCATCGTCGATATGAGCACTGGTTATGTGCCTGCAATCCTGCTCGCTGCCTCACCGTTAACATGTGTTGCGGTTAATAGTTTCCTTCCCGTCTCCAAACATGACAGAAAAGGTCAAGCACGTTCTCAAGACATTGTCCACACGAGACCCAATGGAGAATCTGCAAATTTTTACAAACTTTCGAACCAGACGTATGGCGCCAACCTTTTTCTCCCTTTTTTTGCTCACCCAATCTCAGATTATCTCAGCCACGTAAAATGACCCACTGGATGCAACGTGTATGCCACTGAATTCCATTCACAGACAGGCCGAAAAAGCCAACAATGGTTGCTCTCGAGAATAGGCCAGGTGGTCTCGTTCTTCGGCGCCATGCGGATTCTCACTGACCCGACCGCAGATTACTGCAAGTGGTCTTTCCGTCGGTTTGCAGGACCGGATATCCCTGACTGAGTTTCCCCATCCGTGGGGTCAAAACACTATTGTCGGTCTTATTTGCCCAATCGTCGGCTACCCGTGACACAAACTATCACAGATTGTCCGAATCAAAGGCTTTTCAACCCAAGATGACGGCGTCGTCATTATCGGCGCTCATCAAGACAGGTAACAATTCATTTCGCGTAACAGGTCCGTAATGTGACGACTGCTTTTCAGCACCAACCGATGGCCGTTCTGGGCCGCTCCCGGTAGGAATGTCGCCCCGGCGCTAACTCTTTTGACACTGATATGCGGATCAAGGTGCTGATGATGATGGGTCTGGCACCGTCGCAATTCTCGAAGCATATCGTGCCTTGATCATAGCCGATTTTCGACCTCTTCGAACGGTCGAGTTTCACTGGTACTCTGCGGAGGTGAGACGTAATAGTAGACCGAATTTGATTTATACTAAGCAACCTCGGTTCCTAGGAAGGAGGTCTACTTGGTTCACGCGCAGTTGCACTAGATTACAGGAAGCGCTCGGTCAATGTCCTCGCCATGAGTCAAGTACGCCTTCTATCTCATCTCCCGCATTCAGCCAACGCAGATCTGCCTAGTTTGACATGACCGCCTGGGTGAAAGAAGGAACCAGGGAGGAGGTAGGGGTGATCACGGACTTTACGGATGATCGGTCAGTGGAGTCGTATTTGCTCTTTTCTCGTTACTGCAACAGCTCTTTTGCAGTCTGACGACGTTCGGTATGGGATTGATCGAGACATACCTTGACATACCGCATACGAAAACCAAGTGTGGATACGCCTGCAGTGACCAGTATGCGATTCTTGGTGTTCCTACCGGACACATGTTCATAAGCGGTCTTATTTCCCAGTGCCTCGTGGAGATTGGCTGGCTACCCGAGCGCCTTTTTCATGGGTTCGTGCCTTTTTCACTGCACATTGGATCTGTGAAGCAGTTGGACCGTGTTCTTCGGATTCAGAAAGTTCCACAGAGAACGCGAATCCGTACCGGCACACGGCCAAAGAGTGCGCTGATGTTCCTATCCCCCCTCCGGATTAAAAAATTGACCCTTGATCGCAGCCGTATCGATATATCAGGCGAATTCAGCTTCACTCATCTCCTTGAATTCTCCAAGCTTGCCGTTGCTTTTGCAATCGAATTGGGCGGTTGGACGGAATGAAGCTGTCGATCCTGTCAGGGTTGCCGCTGCTTTGCGGCATCCCAGGCGGTGCTGTTTCATTGCCCTTTGACTCCGTCCCTTGTTCTGATCGATGTCGTGACAAGTAGTACTGCCGCTTTGGAATATCTGGATATCTCACCAAAGTATTTTTTTTCTGAGTGCAATTCTCAAGTAGTTGGCTATCTGTATCTGATAAGAACAGGTGGTACCAGGTGTTTCCCTGCACTACTAACAATTTTCTAGGGATGCACCAAAGGTCGCAAGCCGCTACCAGAGAGTCCTAATCGTATTTTTTCTCCATCAAATCGGTCGCCGCGTCCATGCGGGTATAAAGCATGCCGCAATAGCAGCGATCGGTCCGATGACAGGCTGCTCTCACGCCTGTGCTAGGATATATTATCGACTTGAGCTAGCCTCAATGCCATCACTAGAAATGTCACTTTTTCTGATCGAACGATCGGATTTCAGCGCTCTGTTCGGCATTGGAGAAAGTGAGTCCGATTCCGAACGAGAACTTGAAAGCGGTCGTATCTTCTTGGTAGACAAGATATGCAGCTACCAAACCTTCTTCAGCATGCGATGTCGGACTCGGAATTCAGTTGCAGCAATCCTGAATCGTACTCTGTGCTACACATCAGTGGATCAAACCTTTCACAAAATGGGACAAAAGCTTACGTGTCTGGCACCAGCCGCTATCGCACTGGGTGATGCTGCAGAAGTCACAGGATCAACAATCAAGCAGATAAACTTTCGTCGAGGAATTAATGAGCTACCCACCTCACCTGAAATGGTCCTTTCGGCTAGTCAGAACGAGTTTACAGGTTCCGGCCGTTGAAATGAAGAAGCTTGGCGCTTGTGTCTGGTTCATTGCGAATGGCTGCGAGAAGTAGCCTACTGGTCGCAGTGGTTGGCAGTCTGTGTGCATGTTATCTTTCTCTTGGATATGTGCCAATCACGAAGGGCATCGGCCAGTTTGATTGAATGGAAACTGACCTTGCACGATCCGCTCAATCTAGAGAGGAGCTCAAGGGTCTGATATTCCACACGGTGATTATTCTCCGGAAGAGGACTGAGGCGCCGGGCTTCAGAGGGAGCTTTGCCAAACACAGATGCGGTCACGAGTTGGCGATAAGCAGAGAGTTGAACTTAAAAACACGTTCCGAGGGACATACTCTTGAGAGAACGAGTCATCATTGACGTAAACTGAAGTGGTGGATATGGTTGGTACGACCTTCGGTGTCTCGGCGTGATAGCGAGGGAAACTGTCGTCCGAAGATGATGGAATGTCTAGGGTCAGCGGTACCCCCAAAATTGGATCCAGGTGTGAGAAGTTTGACGACCGAAAGGACGACACTCAGGCAGGAAAGACCACACTATTCAATGGAGGTTTTTGACGGCCGCGCCACTGAGAAAGTTTGGAAAATTTGTCAGATAACCCACTTCCTGGAACAAGGCGACGATGGACTCACCGGGGCCGAGGCCTGGCGATGGCATTGGTCGACGAGCTGCGTGATGACTCGACCAACAATCCAGGGCCATCATTCAGCACGGCAGCGAAATCGTGATGATTGCAAGCTTGCCATTGCCATGGCTCGATAATCCTCCGTTCGGACGACCTGTGTGCACATGTTACCATAAAAAGGAGTGAAAAGTTGGCCGTTTATCAAGGGTTTCCATCAGAAACAAAACTTTGCTGCGCGGGTGAGTGGTTAGTACGCGAAGGGGGGAACATATCGTGAAGACTGCTGCTTACGGTCGTAACCGCGACCGGACAACCAGTCAACTAATAAACCCAACGTTGTCGTCGACATTTGGTATACTGACAAGGTAGCTATTCCGTTCAAAAGAATACAGCCCTCCTTGTTTTCCGGCCAGACGTTGTACTCTTGTTTTGTATCCTGGTAAGCCATCCCAAAACGTTGGATCCTCATGTGGTAATACGCAGAACGACTACCGCCGACGGCAGGCTTGTTTCTTGGGACTAGGGAAATCAAGAAGAAAACGACCTTTCACTCCAGACGATCGAGCGCGCAATTACGTAAGTTCTGATCATCGGCGGCACTCGTCAGCCAAAGCGGCGCGGCACATCTCCCGCTTCCTGCCAGACATCACCTCCTCTACTCTGAGTGATATTTCGTTCATCGCTTCCTTGCTCTTCGAACTTTGTACCAAGCCCTGCTTTCCTGCTTTCCGGACGAGATGTTGTCATTTCCTAAATCGAGTTGGGGAGGAAACTAACTATGCCATTTTCGACGATCCATGATGCCCCTCGATCGAGGTGTTTAGATAAAAATTAAGCGGCTGCGTTGTATCATCAACATTGAAACCGCTGCATGATAAAGAAAGACTTCAATGCGCGGCAGTACATTATCAAAGTTCGCGTTTAGCGTTTTTCTTTTGAAACTTTCGATGCTTGTTGGCTAGAAAGCAACGGATGATCATGGTTTCTATATTCAATAAGAGTTCTATCGAGAAACAAGTCACGACGGGTCAGATACGAAAACGGGTGCGAATTGTATACACAGAACAGGAGAAAACGTCCAAGGTCAAATTGTTAGGGCGCGGTATTCCTTGGCGTCCTGATTTCGCCCTGTCCCTCTTATTGTGCTGGCCATGGCGCGTGATGCTGAGGGGCAGGATAGTATGTCTGCGAGGCGTTGCGGAGATGCGGGGGTGGCGGGGGAAAGGCATTGGACTGAGACAGGTTAGGAGGTGGTGGAGGTGGCGGTGGAACTGATTGAAATGCGGTTTGCTGCTGGGAGGGGGCCCCAAATGGAGGTTGAGGAAGTGCAGGTCGTCGAGAGAGGGAGCCGGAGAGAAGAAGCGGGGGAGGTGGTGGAGGCGGAACGGGCAGTACAGAGTTCGGTTGCTGCGGGACATTCTGCGAGACGAGCTGTTGAGATGTTGCATTCGGCACGGAATTCATCAATGGGAGAGGGGGGGGAGGAGGCACGGCCTGATACGCTGTAGTTGCAGGCAATAATGGCGGCGGCGGCGGGTTGTACGGCGCTTGTGGCTGTGGATTCATTGTCGGCTGTATTTGCTGTAGCGGGTGCGGCAGTGGTCTTGATCCTGCACTTGAAGAGATATTGTTTTGTGGCGCGATTTGAGCCTGTGTTTGCATCGATTCTTGAGGAGGAGACGGTGTTGCTGCGGAATACATTGGTTGCATCTGCTGCGAATTAGGAAGCGGAAGCTGAGATGATGCAGGTGGCTGAGCAGCAGGGTATTGATGGGTGACCATGCTAGCGGGAGGCTGCGAAGGATACTGTGGGAGATGAAACGATGACGAAGGAACGAAGGATGGCTGTTGGAATGGAGCTGACGAGGAGGGTTGCAGGGAGGGTGTAAATGCTGCAGGCGCCGGTGTAGCGGTAGGCACCGGTGCGAATCCAGTATGGTGGTTATACTGGGATGGGTGGTAACCAAAGGGCACCGGCGTTTGCGAAGGCGGAGGAGCGAAGCTGGCAGTATCCGACATGTGGGCTCCATGAGAGGGCAACGACGTGAAGCTCTGGGACGACTGATTCTGAAGCGGAATGAAACCAGTGGATTCGGACGGATGCGACGGTAGAAAAAAGTTTGACGAAGGGTGACTCTGAAGTGGTATGAAACCCGAGGAATTGCTCGTGATGCTAATCCTTGGGCGGACGGAAGATTGAGATGGGTACGGCGTTGGAACAGGGTCATAGGCAGGGTGATAATTAAGGTGAGACTGGTATGAATTCGTGGAACCGGAGATGCTATTGCGGTGATGAGCGGCATTGGCTTGAGGCGTTCGTGGACGATCATACAAATAATTCGGCTCAGTATCCGAATACCTGTTCTGATCGTAAGGGG
This sequence comes from Hygrocybe conica, assembly GCA_900068975.1. Classification (NCBI taxonomy): domain Eukaryota; kingdom Fungi; phylum Basidiomycota; class Agaricomycetes; order Agaricales; family Hygrophoraceae; genus Hygrocybe; species Hygrocybe conica. The sequence continues at coordinate 119,535 of CEMM01323778.1, forward strand.
ATGGGGTAGAAGGCGATATGATAGACGAAGGTCGCTGTGCGTAGACACCATGCGGGGGCTGTTCGATTGAGGCGTCAATGCTATGAAGTGAAACGGGAACAGAACACTGACAGGGAAACTTTCTCTGCGGCGGAGATCAGAGACGCGCATTTCACCAAAGTCGGTGGCTATGCGGTCCACAGCCGGCGAACCGTGGCCTTTCTCATACGGAGGTACATACAGGTCGATTTGAGCAACGGAATTCGACGCTCGCAGTGACGAGGGCACGGAGCTTTGGCGACTGTGGTCTGCGGTGCTGCTCGTTGACATGATATGAGATGAGTGAGAACCTTGTCCGGATGCGAGAAGAGAGGGCAGATCCCCAGAGGGCACAAAGGATCCAGGGCCGCCATATTGTTTGTTGGGTTTTGAAGTTTTTGGGGTAGCCGGTTTCTTTTCGGGCGGGGACTCCTAGAGGCGTGGGTGTGGGCGTGGCTGGGTCAACGATAAACAGCTGGGCTCCGTAATAAACGCTTACGTTTGACCAGAACGTCAATTCGAGGTAAACTTCGCCACAGTACTTGTCCTTGTTATGGAGGGTGAACCATTCTGGAGAAAGCGTTGGCGACATCGTGATATGACAAGGACTGACTGACCATCCGTCTCTCCTTTGGTTAACACCTCGGTCATGTCCACGGTGCACTCGCCAATGAAGTCGGGTTCCCTTGGATCGTCGGCGTAACAACTGAGCAACATTCCTGTTCCACCCCTCACGCGCCCCGGAAGGCTTATCGTCTTGGGTGGGGGTGGAGGTGGGGTACCGGGATCGTTCGCCACCTTGGGCTGTTGATCTTCATCTTCGTAAAGGGTAAAACGGACCTCCTCGTCCCATTCTGGATGTTGTCCCCCGCGCTTTACCGCCTTTGTTCTTCGCTTCTCGCCGTCGAGAGAGACAACACAATACGGGTCTTGCTTTCCGATATGTCTCTTGTTTGGAAGATGCTTCTGGATGCCATATGAGTGTGAGTGTGAAGAATGAGAGGGACGATTGAAGGATACAAACTGCTTTTAAAATGACGACTATGAGCGTTCCTATTTCACGGGGAGTTGAAGACATCGATGACTAGATAGAAGAAAGAAAATTGATTTAACGAACAAAAGTGGTTGTTTTCTCACGGACACAGCATGCATAGGTGGTATTACAGTACTAGTATACGTATACAGTACAATACATGTACAGAGATACTCGTCTTAGCTCGTTATTCCATTCTTTTCGTTATCGTCAACTTGAGCAACTGTATCCGTTGAGTGAGTATCGTGGTCGGATATAACCTTGGGAAGAGCTTGTGTAGGCGCGTCTGGTGTTTCAGCAATGTCGCTCAATCGCACAGATTCCCCTTCTTCCCTTGTACCTCCATCCCCGAACGTCAGATGATAATCGCTCTCCGACACCCCGTCAGCACTGTCCACAGCTGCATTCCGTTCGTCCGACTGCTGATCCATCACGTCATTTTCGCTACTGAATTGACCCTCAGCGTTGGTCCATAAACTGCTTCTCTCCCTGATAGGTGACGACGTGGTGCCCGCCTGCAGTCTCGCGCTCCAGTCGCTTGTTTCACTCCCCCAACTCCCTCGTCTCGAACTTCTAGGCCTCAACGCCCGGACGCTAGCGTTGGCGTCCCTTTCCTCCAGTCGGTCATCATCGCCGAGCACAAACTGGCTGGTGCTCTCAGCATCCGCGTATGCTCCGCCTCCAAAATGCGACAGCGAGTCGCTCGGCCCGAGCGCAGATGGTGTGGAACCCCATCCAGGCATCACAATGCGCGACCCGGCGAACGCAAATGCGGATGAAGCGAGTGTTAAGACTGATGCGTTATCCAAAGGTGGGGACGAAGGTCGAGGGTTGTTCCGTGGGTGGTGTGTCGTGTGTAACGGGGCTTGCACGGTCAAGATCGGATCGTGCCCATGACCGCCGTTACGCTGGCCCGAACTGGACGGTGCCAAGTTGAGAGGCTGTAGCAAAGAGGCAGGGCGAGATGATGGCCCAGACGTTGGAAAGGCGGAGAATGACACAGAGGCACCACTCCCAAAAATGCCAGGATTGGTGCTGGTAGATGGTGAACGGATATGCGGCTGGAACCGCGCTACAGTGGACAGGGGTGTACCTGGCACTTGCGCGATATGTGCGACGCCATTAGGAGCGAGATCGATGCTTAGCACGGTCGTAGGCTTCGTACTGGCAGCTATGCTCCTGAATGTGTTCGGATTGGAGAGGTATGACGACGTGGACGGCGAGGGAGACGGTGGACTGCTTGGTGGTAGAGGCCTCACCGAAGCATCTTCGTCCGCCTCGAAAGGAGGAGACTGGGTAGAGTCACGAGCATAAGATGAGAAGGAAAGATCATCGTCATTGCGAAACTCGTCGTCGTTGTCGTTGTCGAGGGACGCTGCTTTACGTCGACTTTGATCCAGCTTGCCTCCCTGCTTCACGCTTCCCCTCCGAGAACTGGACGCAGGCAAAGGAGATGACGCTATTCGATTCGACTGTCGAACGACAGCGACTGGTTTCCCGCGTTCTGACTCGGTGTGTATCGCGACTTGCTGTAATGGTCCGGTGAATCGTTTGTGCTTGACATGGCTGCCGAGTTTACGTTGAAACCAATTGATTATTGGTTTGCTTGATCGCCTGGGGACCTTGCTCGCGTTCACAAGATCCTTTGGCAAAATTTCCTGCTTCTTAACCGTCGATGAGGGTGTCATGGTGCGGAAGTGTCGGAATGCCACCAGTCCGAGTCAAAGGTTGCGTATTATTTACATGTATTTGGTTACCCTAACCCTACCAATCCGTCCTTGTGATCGAAACGGGAATCTTGCGAGCGTTGTAACCGAATCCATCCAACCACGGCCATTTCTCACTCCGTGTCTGCTCGAAATCCCTAATCGCCTCCTCCTTTTGCAGCGTGAGCGCGATATCGTCCAGGCCGTTCAGCAGACAATGGCGCCTGAATCGATCCGTCGTGAATCGGATTGGTGCCTTGTCGTTCGCTCGTCTGATTTCTTCCTTCTCCAAATCGACCTCCAGCTCCAGTTTCGCCTCGGCGTCCTCCGCAAGAGCGTCGCACTCTTCCTGAGAAATAGTCACAGGTAACATACCGTTCTGCATGGCATTGCTCCGGAATATCTCGGCAAAGCTTGGCGCGATGATACATCGGATGCCGAAATCATTTCTGAAATAAGAGTGCATTAGTTCACAACGTTTGACGACTCTTGCGCAAGGGACAGCTCACAGGCTCCATGGCGCGTGTTCTCGAGAACTCCCACATCCGAAATTCTTCCCTGTAGAGACCATGATTTTCGCTTTATTGTATGGCGGCCGATTCAGGATGAAATCGGTTAATTCCCCTGTTTTGGGATCTCTCCGCAGAGCGTAGAACAAAGCATCGCCAAGGCCAGTTCGCCCGAGTGTCTTCAAGAACTGCTTGGGAATGATCATATCGGTGTCGACGTTATCGATGTGCAACGGCACCGACATCCCTTTGACGGTAGTGAATTTAGGCATGCCAGAGGTGCTCGTCGTCGGAGGTAGTTCCGCGGACGGTGGCTCCACTTTCGAGGATGGCTCAGGGGCAGGTGGAGGTTCAACGGGATCGTCTAGTAAATCGAGGGCGTTGAGAACCTTTGTGTCCGCTACTCCAGTCTTGGTATCGATTTTTGCATTCAAGATTTTTCGTACATCTGTCAATTTTCCCGTCAAGGCTGCGGCAGCAGCCATCGCTGGGCTGAGTAGGTGTGTGCGCCCGCCGGCGCCCTGTCGTCCTTCGAAATTGCGATTGCTTGTGCTGGCGCATCTTTCGCCCGGCGCCAATTGGTCCGGATTCATTCCCAAGCACATCGAACATCCGGCCTCGCGCCAGTCAAATCCAGCTCGCTTAAAGATGCCATCCAAACCCTCGGCTTCGGCGTGCTTTTTGATAACGCCAGAACCAGGTACGACCATCGCAATGACATTTGGAGCGACCCTGGCATCGGAACCAGCAGCCAGCACGACTTTTGCAGCCGAACGAAGATCTTCGATACGACTGTTTGTGCAAGAACCGATGAAAACTTTGTCGATTATTATGTCTTCCATCCGTATATTAGGCTCAAGTCCCATATATGCCAAGGAACGTTCCGCGGATGCACGCTTGGCGGGATCGGTTATCGTGGAAGGATCTGGAACGGAGCCGGTGATGGGGACGACGTCCTGAGGTGATGTTCCCCAACTGACGGTCGGGATGATGTTCTGTGCATTGATAGTGACCTCGATGTCGAAATGTGCACCTTCGTCGCTTTTGAGAGTCCGCCAGTAAGCCTCGGCGCGATCCCACACCTCGCCTTTGGGTGCCAGTGGACGGTTGCGGAGATAGGTAAACGTCACATCGTCCGGAGCAACCATTCCAGCACGGGCGCCAGCTTCGATGCTCATGTTGCATACGCTCATACGCGCCTCCATGCTGAATCCTCGAAAGACGGATCCAGCGTACTCGATGACGCAGCCGGTGCCGCCGGCCGTTCCTATCGCACCGATGATGTGCAAAATAACGTCCTTGGAGGTGACGCCATCAAGAAGTTCTCCGTCAACGGTGATGCGCATGTTTTTGCTCTTCTGTTGCAAGAGAGTCTGGGTAGCAAGAACGTGTTCGACCTCTGTCGTACCGATACCAAACGCAAGGGATCCGAAGGCACCATGGGCTAACGCAAGGTCAGTCTGGGGGTCATTCGAGCTGGCGATCTGACTCACTGGAGGTGTGCGAATCACCACAAACACAAGTGATTCCAGGAAGCTAATCGGAAGATGAGATTACGAGAAGACGATAACAGGTGAAAAAGAGCAAACAGTAAAGCCTTGCTCGGGACCAATGACGTGAACAATCCCTGAACGCCATGTCAGTATTAATGCGCTATATCAATCATCATTGAGCATACCCTGCCGCTTGTCTTTTAGACCAAAGTAAGTCAGCCCGAATTCCTTTACGTTCTCCTCGAGGGCAACACATTGTGCGCGGGAATCGGGCTCGGTGATGAACGACTCGACAGACCTGAAGTTCTTGCGCGACGAGGTGCTAAACAAAAGCTGAACAACGACGGCACATCGGAGGCTGAGGTCTTTGATTGCACAACTTACGGTACATTGTGATCGACGGTCGCCAGGGTGCAATCGGGCCGTCGAACAGGACGACCAGCGGTTCGTCTGGGAAAGCCATGTGAAAAGATAGGACGTCTATGTGAGACAATAATTCTTACAATCCCTCAAATGCTTGGGGACTGGTAACTTCGTGCACGAGGTGGCTGGGCAATGGAATGAGGCTGGATGATGAACTGGAGTGACGATAATAATCTTACCGATCGATGTAAACTAGCGCTAGGCCGGAGTCGTTCACATCGCTGGATAGATAGATAGTTGGCGCACTAGACAAGGTGAGAGTAAGGGGTGACAAACATGACATGATCATCCCAGATCTTGTCGTAGAGGGTGCGAGGAATATTGGCTGCGGGGGACATGTTCGCAGTGCGGTGGATGCTATGTGAGGTCAGGATGCCTTTATAACTTATCGGAACTGCTTGATCCTGTGAACGGGTCGGCCGAAGGTGAGAGAAGAAGTGACATCGGCCGATATATCCAACCGGACGATGAGTCCTATCTGGATCGGCCTCTCTTGCTATCTCGGGTTCTCTAATAAACCTTTCCTGCACTCTACTGCAACCGCGCACTTGAACACCTTCCTTGAAGGGGGACAGGATAATCAATAAACCGATTAGGAATTAGCTGTACAGTCGTTGCAGCCACACAAATTTCCCACGCTCAACTCACCATACTCCATCATGGCAAAGTCGAAGAAGTGCGTTGACCGTGTACTGCTGTCCTCGACTTGCTGAATAATTCGTCTGATAGCCACACGAATCACAACCAGAACAAAAAAGCTCATCGAAATGGCATTAAGAAACCAAAGAAAACCTCGAAACGCTCGTTGAAAGGTGTACGTGCTTGATATGCATCGATCGCTGCCCTTCGCCTGAGTGTACCTTTCTCCAGGTCGACCCAAAGGTTCGGTTACTTTACAGAGGTCGTTGTCTTCATTTTGAATTCCCGTAACAGTTCCGTCGAAATGCCAAGTTTGCTCTTGCAGGATCGGTTCGTCATACGCTCACTCGCTCAGCGCTACCGTTGTCGTACCAACCATTCCTTCAGATTAAAGCCCGTCTTGCCGCAAAAATGGAAGCTTCATGACCGACTCGAGGTCTATGGGATGGGCATTTGACTGAGACGATGACTCCCGCTACTATGATTCGCATTACCATACTGGGATACGATCACATGATGCATTTCTATAAGTACTAGCACAAAAGTACTTATCCTTTACGCTAATGTCAGGCTACCCGTTCTCAGATTCCGTGCCTGTGGCCCCAACAACCGTGTCCGGGAGGAAGCAGCCTGGCAAGAAAGCACGAACCACACCTCTAGCGAAACGCACCGTTGATCAGTATGAGTGCTTGATCGCCCACCTGGTTGATGTCCTTTAACGATTGGCTCAGTAAGGTATTCGGTCATATCAATGGTGCTCCTGTTGGAAGCAAATGGGGAACTCGGTAGGGCATTTCCTCTTCTCCGTCGCGCAAGAATACATCCGCCGTCTTCAGCTTTGAGTGTCATCTTTCTGGTGTTCATGCTGGAGGTTTCATGAAGGGAATATCTGGCTGTCAGAAAGAGGGAGCGTATTCCATAGTCCTGTCTGGAGGATACGAAGACGACATTGACCTTGGAGAAACATTGTGCGAATCCTTCTCCTTACCTGCTTATATAGCTGGCTCATTCGCCCCTTGCTAAGCACATACACTGGCTCAGGTACGTGACGACTTCCTCATGGAACAGCTGCGCATCGACTTCCTTTCTGTTTGTTACAGGAGGACGAGACAAATCGGTGCATTCTGTCATTGCTGTTGCTCGTAGCATACTCACGTACACATCCTCCACTACCAGTCACGAGTTGGGCCTCAGACATGTAACCAATCCTTTGACCATCCTCCTAATAAGGCGCTCAAGGTACAACCACGCAGATTCACCTTCGTCACCACTTACCTCTGTCTCCAGATTTCTGCATCCACTGGGCGCCCTGTTCGCGTCGTACGTGGTCACAAGTTGGATTCGCCGTATGCTCCTCCAGAAGGGTCAGCTATCCCTACATCATACTTTCTATCTATCTCACCGTGCATCAGATACCGTTACGACGGTCTTTATCAAGTGATATCGGTGAGTGCCTACCACCAGCGACGTATTCCGCGTTTAATTGTTTTCCGCAAATGTTTAGGCCAAATTAGATGCAGGAAAGCGTGGCTTTGCCATGTGCAAGTACGAGTTTCGCGTATGTCTGTTCATGTATTCCGAACCAGGATCTTCTAATCAACCGCCTGCACATCACAAGCGCCTTCCCGGCCAACCGCCCTTGCCAGTGTGTGGTGTACCTCTCGTTCTTAAATCCAAACGACCCAAGGTACAACGACCTAACGTCAAGCCCGTCGTAACCCCACAGTCAGTCGAAAGTTTGAATCAGAGGGCTTCTACGTCCAAGCTCCTCGGTCATTCGTCTTGAAGCGTGATTGTCCTCCTCTCCATGTCGATTCGGTACTGTACAATACTTGTACAATATGTAACATACCACGCGTGACACGTGTGACAGACTCGAGAATGAGTGGTCTCGCTGACGAACTCCTTGCTGACCTCGATGGCCTCTCCGACGACGGCGGTGATCCCTATGGCGACGAGGAGCCTAGCGAATCCCAAAAAGATACAGCCAGTTTAAAGCGCAAAGCCCAGCCCGATGCTTCCGACGAAGATATGTCGGATGGCGACGAGGACGCAGGACGCGACGATGACCAGGAGGTTGGGGGACTCGTACTCGAGGGCGGCATCAAGCCTGCAGATGAAATTCACGCGGAAGATGTGCAGCAGATGGAACTCGGTGCGGTTGAGGATGTGACCAAGATCGCAAAGTTGGTAGGAAGCAAGCGCATGGTGGATATCTTGAAGGTCAATTCAATCTCTCCGATGTGAGTTACCTCGAGTATCTCACCTGTTGCTTTCTACAGGAGGTTGAGAAGTACCAAGCGATGCCGAGTTCGACTGAGACAATGGCCATGCCTGCACATCTCAACCCAGAATACAATATCATTGTGCAAGCCAATAATCTCTCGGTAGATGTCGAGAACGAAATTCTCGTGGTCCACAAGGCATGTTGTCTCTTCTCGTCGGTCTTGATATCCTAGAATTATGCACGATTGCAGTTCATCCGCGACCACTATGCACCCAAGTTCCCAGAACTTGAGCAACTCGTTCCTGAACCAAGCTTGTATATCCGGTCTGTACGCGTGCTAGCGAACCACGAGGTGCGTCTGCTGGCGTCACCCTTGGCAGAGTCTCAACCTTTTTACAGGACCCTACGAAAGTGGATCTCGCTGGAGTCCTCCCTCCCGCAGTTATCATGAGCGTCCTGGTAACAGCCACGACGACATCTGGTCAGGTACTTTCTGAAAAGGCTTGGGCGGTGATCGAGCGAGCTTGTGACCTCGCTGACCGTCTCGAAGAAGCGCGCAAAAAGGTGCGCACTTGAAGCTTTCGTGCTTGTGCATCGAGACTGATTGTGTATGCCGTAGATTTTTATGTACGTTAGCTCAAGAATGAATGTTCTTGCACCCAATCTGTCCGCCATTGTTGGTACCACCACAGCTGCGAAACTGCTCGGCGTTGCCGGAGGTCTCAGTGGGTTGGCGAAAATGCCATCATGCAATGTCCACGTTTGTGCCCTCTTTCAATACATTGACGTGAACTTTGGCCAATGTTTTCACAGCTCTTAGGCGCACAAAGGAAAATTGCTACAGGATTCTCCTCCGTAACCCAGCGCCGACATACCGGTTTCGTCTTCCAGTCTGAGTTAGTAGCGCAAACGCCGCCAGAATACCAGATGAAGCTTCAGCGGACTGTCGGCGCCAAGTGCGTTCTGGCCGCCAGAATGGATCTCGAGCGAAACCGCCGCGACGGTAAACATGCCCCTCGACATTTTGCTCAATTAGTGAATTGCCACAAACAGGATTGTACGGACAAGAATTGCGGGACAAGATCGAGAAGCATATCGACCGCTTAACCGCACCTCCACCTACAAAAGTTGTCAAGCCTCTCCCAATCCCAAACGATGGCCCTAAAAAACGGAGAGGTGGTAAACGGTTAGTATCCACTTGTGGAAACAGATTCGCCATGCATCCTCATCAGCGTCTTCCGGAAGGGCACGAAAGGCTAAGGAAGCTTACGCCCAGACGGAAATGCGGAAATTGCAAAACCGTATGGCGTTTGGTGAAGCCGAAGAGGAGGTAGGCGCTTTTGATCAAACAAAGGGTCTGGGTATGATTGGAGTTGGCACGGGCAAAGTCCGTGCTGGTATGGGCGACGCAAAGAGTAGAGGTCCGTTGTTCCTGCCTGTGGGTCTCGCCTACGCTAACTTTTAAATCCCAACTGCTGCAGCAAAACTCTCAAAGGCCAATAAATTACGTACTGCAGCTCTTACTCGCGTTGCTCAATCAAGCCGTGGCGACCAAAGTGCGGGGACTGCTACATCATTGATAGTCACCCCTGTACAAGGTATGCCGAACTGATACCTTTTCATCTTGCGGTAGAGGCTAACGACTTGTTCTAGGTTTCGAATTGACAAATCGCTCCGCCGCTGCTCTACGAGCGAAGGAGGCTAATGACCGATGGTTCGCAGCCGGAAGCTTCTCTTTCGTCGGACAGAAGGGTACACACTGATCCGTCGTTTTCATGTGTGGATCGTGAAATCAGCAGGTGGATTGCATTTTTAATTGTGATGGTACACTGAGTTGTGCCACGAGCCACGATGACTGACATGCTGGGGGGAAAAGGAACGAACATAGGAGCGGAAAATTAACCGGTCTGCTCCGCAGAGACAGGCCCACCACCCATCGTCGCGGCTGATGCCACGTCGACTAGTTTGGTCTTCGCTACGGTGCGCTTCTTCTGGTAGTCCCGAATGGCGGAACGGATTGCGTCCTCCGCCAACACTGCAAAAAGTACTGAGGGTGTGATCTAAGTAGGCCAATAGCAGTCTCACTGGAACAGTGCAGCTTCACAGGTGGTAGGCAGAGCTCCTTCGCAATCTCAGTGTTCTTTATCTTGCCTGCCGCTTCCAAAGACAAACCCATTACACGTTCGGTCAGGTAAGAACTAGAAGCAATTGCGCTGCCGCAACCGAACGTCTTGAACTTGACATCAGATATAATGCCATTTTCATCGACTCGAATTTGGAGTTTCATGACATCACCGCAACTGATGGTGAGTATCAGAACTTGTTCAATGCATGATTTCGAAACGGACGGGTTACGTACGCGGGTGCACCTACAAGGCCTGTGCCCACATCGACGTCATTCTTTGGTAGCGAGCCCACCTGTAGGGCGAATAGAGGACGGTTAGGCCGTAGTTGGGAATGCCATAAGTATAGAAATACCCCACGTTTCTCGGGTTCTCATAGTGCGAGATAACCTTTTCGTGATATGCACGACAAATAACAGGTCTCAAGCCTGATGAACCTGGACGACAGGCATTTGCAGTCTTGGAGATCGCTGAGCGTAACATGGTGAAAGAGTTTGCCGGAGTTTAAAATAACGTCGTCGGGAAATTTGTGGTGCTCCGGTATGACCGGACGGAGTTGAAAACAATTTGGCGGCCTGACGCAAGCCGGTCAACCATTGTATGAGAGGAACAAGTATAACCAGCGTATCGACAACCTGACAGAATATTCTCCAGGTGTATCTCACTGATGTAGACTAGATCAACACGTTGCTTCGGTCGAATGTATGATGATGGAGCGCCACGTCTGACACAGCCTTGCCTGCCCCACTGCGTTGTTGCAAATACTGCGTAAGATCAGTCGCGTTGGCTTGTCACTATCAGGCCTTCCCTCTCAGACGAATACCTGAAATCTGGGCGCCAGTTTACTGGGAAGTCCATACCTGACTCAAGCCACCGAGTTGAAACAATCAATGCGTTTCGCAAGGCCGCCATTCCCATCTTAGGATTAGTCGAGCAGTCCGCAAGAATTCGGTGGTGAGGTCAAGCCATTCATCACATTATATTCCAAAGCCCTATTCAATGGGCCACCAGCTGATTGTCCACCTTAGCAGGTACAACCTGAGGAGGATACTCGATGGAATTCAATTCGGAATCACAGAATCACGCCGACGAATCACCAGGAAACCAGGACTCGGAGTAATGGACATGCACTGAGATAGATGGACGTGAGTCGGAAAACCTGGTGGGGGTGTCATGGATTGTCGGAGGGACTAGTTACAGTCGTCTAGTCCGAGTCGGATCCATGCCAGTCATACATCTCCTCCATAGCCATCTGTTCGTCGTCGTCGCTAGGGTAGCTTGACTTGCAAGGCTGTTCGTCGTCATCGCTCTCTTCCCACTCGTCGTCCTGCACATCACGTAGGTTGTGTTCAACGTCCAGCTCAGAATCGATATCGCTATCTCCAGCATTCGCCATCGGCTGAGCAAAAGGCTCTCCAGTTGCGCTCGGCCTCTGACCTGAGGTTACAGGCTCGACGTGGCTGTGTGGGTGCATCTCCCGCGCCTGAAGAGTTCGTCTCAGATCCATATCTTCTGCGGATTCTTCACTTGTTTGCCTCCTTGTCCTGCGAGAGTAGACGTGACCCACACCAAGACCCCAGTGGAAGCGCATGACCATATCGCAGTCAACAAATCTGAATCCAGAGGTTAGCCTTGAGATAAATTCAAGTCTCTCGTCGTACCGGTTGATGTAATACCCTCTCCAATCCTGCGAGTCACCAGCACAACGAGACAGACCAACGCAGCCTCCACGCATCTTGCCAGTCAAGTACCGCGGAATCGTGTGGCAACCTCGTAACACATCCCTGGGGTCCACAAAACCGAAGGCATGTTCGCTCGCTATTGGCGGAAAGTGGACAGAATCCAAGGAGCAGTCTGTCCAAGATACAGATTTGCTTGAGCAATATTCGAACCATCGCACCCAGAGGAAGTCGAGCCTTCGGGGTTTATAATCCAGCATCCCAGATCCTGTATATACAACATTGGTGTGAAATATTCCAATGACCCGGGCATATGAAAATGGGTGTTTCGAGTTTTCTTCTGTTTCATCCGCTTCGTTGAGTAACATAATGTCACGGTGATCGGTGTAGGGATTGATGACATCTTGAGCTCGTCGAATATCGTACGTTGTATAGTTGAATTTTGCCAACCGGTGTTCGTAGATGCTGTCATTCTTGAAAAATACGAAGTTGCGCTCCGGTAAAGCACTCTCGTCCGAGTCGGTATTGGCTAACCCGTAGTTTGGAAATTGAGTCGCGGGATTATCCGAGTCATTATTACGATCTGAAAACATCGCCGATTCTTCCTGGAGCATGGCTTTGATCCGTGGAAGCAAGTGATCTTTAAGTCTTGGAATGAAGTCCTACGCAAATGAGTATTTCACGCCATGACAACAAGACGGATTGATACCTTGATGGCAGGATCGCCGGCATGCTTTTGCACAAATCGTGTGATAGTCACGGGGCGATTTTGAGACTTTCCGATATTGTGATGCATTTCGGGCGGGCAGAGGACAGTCTCGATTGGAACAGACCCAAGTTTCAAGTGGCGTTCTCGGATACGACGGATACGGTTCTGACGACGCTCAATTTGCGTCATCTGTTGGACGAAATGTTTGCGACTAGTGCGCGCGTATCTGGCTTTTGATCGGCGATGTTCCGATTCACCCTAGTCAACAGGTGGATATTCATGGTAAAAAGGAAAAAAAGCCGCTGCCACCCACCACTTCTGTTGAGTACGAATCGGTTGTTCCAAACCTTCTTATCATTCTTGTATAGTCGCCAAGCGCATGAAATTTGTAGGTATTGAGATTCAGTGTCTTGGTCATGCGGTCCTTCTTTATCCCCGAAGCTCCACTTGCCGAATACTTCAAGTTGGATGAACACGACGGTCCTTGCTCATGTCGGTGAGCCTCGAAAGCATTCTCTATGGGTAGTTGGTGTGGTCGAAAGGCGGGTGTAGTCAGCGGGAAAGCAGTGGCAGGCCGAGTGGTGCGCGTGCGATGAACATGTTGGCCAGAATCCCTCTTCTTGCCACTTTCACGAGATGTTCGAGCACGAAATTCACGGTCAAGCTCATGTGTCACAAAAGCAGAGCATGTGGTGTCTTTAAATTCACGAAGCTGACTGCCAAGAACAGATGTAAGATTATCCAAGATCTTGAGGGTGGAATCCGTGTGCAGCCGTAATTTTGCGAGGGCGTGCCAATGCGCAAGAGTAAAGAGAAGACGTAAAATGTGAGTATTGTGTGGTTCCGGCAGTAGTCCTTCGAAGACAGGTATAGCACACTGAGACAATGGTGAGGAAGTGGGACAAAACGATGTCAAACTTCGCACCTGCAAGAGATCTTCAAAGTCTCTGGCAGCCATTTTTTTCAGTTCAGAACAATTTGAGGAAAACCGACGGATGGTATCCCTGCCAAATGTTGGTACTTGTCTATAACTGGGCCTTTGCTGTCAGGATGTAAAGGACATGGATGGAATCACTTACCGGCGGTCTAACTCAGCGCAGAGATGCACTGGGTTTTGTGATTCAAGGATTCGTAGAAGGTGAATGAAGAACGCCCTCCACCCGCCAATCTCGAAGTCGTGCATTAAGTCCACAACCAACATGGCGTGGAAATCAAAGCCGAGATGAGCTAGCCTCTGTGAAAATGCATTCTGAACAAATCAGGGTGAGCGTGTGTTGAGTATTGCTAGTGGGGGTTGAAACTAGTTTACCGTGTTCGGAACGAGCGATTTCTCCTTCAGTAGACCTTCCACAACCGAAGATGTAACACCGCGGCATTGGTCGTAGATCAACTTTCTCGCATTTGTCACCAAATCCTGACGGGCGCCATTATCGATTCGAGCCAAGCTGATGCGCTCCATCATGTCTTCTGGCGTCCCGAAGTGATGTACTTTATCCAGCGGTAGGAGACAACGCGGGCAGGGACAATGGCCAAGATTCCGTATTCCGGCGATAAGCGTTCTTCATTTACATGTAAACACTGGACCGTGCTTGTGATAAGCCGGAAATCAACTTACTTTTCAGGGTAGTCTGCTGAATATGTAAAAATTCGAGGGAAAAACCGGCGTCTTACGCCGTCACAACAATCCACGACAATGCCATGCTGCCAGGCCTCCAAAAATTCATCGTCCAAGATCACCATCCATTGCGCATGCATGACTTCACGAGAGCAGTACGTCATAAATGCATCACTTGGACATTTCCCTCCGCCTGTCTGTCTTGCCGCAAAATCTTTAAAAGCATCTGGAAGCTGTGGTAAAGTTCAGTTGATAGCGGCAACCAATTGACAGGGAACATGCGGACCTTCTGAAAGTAAGCGACGTGCTCACACAGATTGGACGAAGGTTTGGACCTCCGGTATTTTGATTCATTTCCGAAAAAGAGGTAGAGAGGCCAGAGCTGAGTATCGCTGAATGACGTTAGTTGTGTGGCATCGGACCAAAACATTAGTGCAACAACAACGCGTTTCAGGTCACATGCAGGCTCTGGTGGCGTCTCTTGCAGCTCGCGATGAGCATCTGCAAAAGCGGGTGATGTGTAGAGTTCGCTGTATGTTCGCACTTCAGGACCTGAATCTCCCTCGTGGGGTCGCCAGTTCAATTCGAAGGGTTCGAGATGGAAATGAGGAAAGTCGGTTGGGTTTGACAGTTTCTCCCGAATTACAGACACCAGATTTCGATGATAGAGATGTCCGAATTCGAAGTCTTTGGGACCGTCACCATTCAGAAGAGGCGCTCCGCGACGGGCCTGATACGGGACCGAGATTGTCACAGGAGTTCGGGTCCAGCCTGAATCCTCATCCAACCATTCCTCTTGTTCATCTTTGATCAGCATATCGTTGACGTTGTCCCATCTCACATCCCGAACGTCAGCGGGGCGAAAGTCGGGATCGCCCACAATACTGATCAGATCCTTGAAGCTGGACTGAGACTTTTGAATGCCGCCATTCCAATACCAGTCGCCGAGGCGAAAACTGTTGCGGTTTGGATAGGGATGGAAAGTAGTGTCCGCACGGTTATGATAGGATGGTGGGATGTCGCTGAGCTGGGCCAACGAGTTCAGCTCCTCTGGATCATGAGAGGGTAGTTCGGCGGCATAGTAGCGTCGAAATAATCCGAAAATATTGATCCGTGTTGTAAAAACGCGCTGCAGACGACGATACCATGTAGTCGAAGTGGTGTTCGGGGTGGCATTCGTTTCGCACGGCGTTGATGAGGATTCCGTACCAACATGGGGTGCGCAAAGTATGGGTGGTAGATGGGCAGGTGACTGTGGGAGAGGGTCCCTAAATCGCAATGGAGGTTGATGGTTGAGTCGTCGTGTCCACGGTCTGCGTTCCATCATGGAAAGGTGTGAGTCGTCTATCTGATCGGCACCCGTAGAATCGTGCAGCGCAGGCTGGATTTAATTATAAATGAGATATGTTGATAGAAAGCGGCTTGAAACCGTGACAGACCTGCGGTAATTCTGTCGGGGTAGAGTTTGAAACTGGAACTAAGCCCTGTTGAACAGGCGGTTCGACGTTGTGCTGTGGTCCTCCGACATGAAGGCGGCGTCTCTTAGAGCCTGTCCAGAGTTCTCGTGCCTTGTCCAATGCGCTGGACAAACGTTTCTTGGATGGTTTGCATGAGCGCTTATGGTTCGTCAACGCCATCGCCTGCGAAAACGACCGACCGCATACGCAGATTAGGGCTTCATTCAACATATCACTGGGAACCGATGACTCGGAGAGCCGCTCCATCATTGCGTCGTCAAGTTCAGTGAGCGTGCGTCCGAGTCAGCACTACACTCACTGGTACCACTAACGTGAAGCCTTTGAAACACTGGCAGGCGGCGGACGTAGATGAGTCATACAGTAGAGATGACTCGTCCGACGTGTTGTTCAACCGTGCGCCTCTACGTTCAGGCGACTCGGAGTCCGGTGACTCGGACTCGCGTCGCCCCGGGCCGACTCGAAGAAGCGTGATTTCTATATTTGGACTGCCAGTGTTTGTCGCTGCTTGCCAGTGACTCCTTTGCTCGTCGGCGTCACGATCCCTGACCTCTCAGATGGAGATGCCAATGGCACCAGCAGCGTGGTGAACTTCTTCAACTTCAACCACCGAGTCCTTGAAGGTACGATTCAACTTGAACGTGTTGGGCAAATCTTCTAACTCAATGTCCGATATTCCAGGTCCTGAACATGACAACAGTCGCCGACCAGATTCAGAAATTTCGCACCATCACAGCATTATTAGAGATACTCGAGGATCCTGCGCTAAGCAGTGAAGCTACTACAAGATACAAGATCCCCGACCCTATCCACTCTCCCGATTCTGATACCGCTTCCTTGAACGCTCTCGCCACCCTCTTGGTCAAGAATCGCGAAATCGTTGTCGTGACAGCGAAACCTCCTTCGGAGTCTGGTTCGTCGCCCTTGGAATTAGTAGTGTGCACACATGAACGTGCCCTGCACTATTCGGAGCGTGATGCAACCGTACCGTCGGCCGCTTCAGGAGATAACAGTCAAAGTCCTGCTGTCCTATGTCCCCCTCCGAGCGACATTGACCCTGGTGACCCCCTGCGTTATGTATGCGACTCATGGTGAGTGTTTGCCAGGGTGAAATTCACGGCTTCCAAGTTTTCTTACTTGGCGCCGCACTAGGCCATCTCAATCGTTCGCTTCCCATGCAGCTAGTCTCGTCAGTCTACTCGGCGCAGCAAATGCAGAAGAACCCAGTTCACTTGGAATTTTTACATACATTGCTGCATCATCTTATCAGTCAATGTTGCGGAAGCTGAGGGTCGATGAATCCTCCAAATCAATGATTGATCATATTCTCAAGATTCAGCCGTCGACCATCAGCAGTAGTCCTCCGGCATTTCTTATTCCGGAACAGGTCAACCATCGGGACATCGCTCTATTGACGACACTTGCCCATTCCTTTGATGCTGATTTCCTTTCCAATATCGAAATTCCGCAACTTTCCGCCATGGCGAGAGCGCATTTAATTACCGATGTTCAGCCGCCTGTCGTCGATGCCTTGGAGATATGCCGAGAGATACAGGCTCTATTTTGCTATCTCTTTCGATGCTACGAGGCCGTGCTGATTGAGCTGGATACACACACCGGCAAGGCATTGTCGGAGGAGGACGCAGAGAATTTCCAAGGATCTGTATACACCCTCGCGACATTTGGCATTGCTCTCCGGGATCTGGTCTATTCGCCGTTTTTCGAGAGGCACCTTGCAGGTCTCTCACTTCCAGATCCTTTCGCAGATCACGATGGCGTCGACGATACAGATTCAGAGGCCGATGAACTGACGGGGTCAACACCGGTCAGTAACCATGACGCGTACTTGTCTTGTCTTCGATCGCAAGTAGACCATTTCGAGGCTGCGAGTCACCTCATTCCAATGGCGGCACAGTTTCGCAATGCACAGCTCAAGGTGTTAACCGCTCAACCACAGAAATTGGCCATGCGAGCGTGGCAACATGTCCTCTCAGACTTGCTTAATTCCCCCACCTCCCCACCTATCAGCTGCACTTCCAAAGAAGCCATCAAGTTGATCGAGAATATGCTCGTGCAAAACGGCGCTGTTCTGCCTGTAGCGGGTGATAGATGCTGCGACACACTCCATTGCGGAGCCTTGCTTGCCAGCGTTGTTGATTTATCTCCTGCCAAACTCCCTGAACTGCATGACCTGAAAGTAAGTGTGGTGTTGATTGGGTGCATTCTAACTGACACATCTCAATATGATAGGGCCACTCTCGAGGAGTTTCTGATCAGTGCTGTCGGGTCTGTTCACACCTGCTGTGCCTTTTAGGAGTTCCAGAACCGTTGCTCCTTCATGCTTCAAGTGTTTCATGCAAGGCAGTGCAATGTACGCTCCCACTGTGGCTGCCAGAGCCCATAGTCAGTGCAATGGTAGCACAGTTCAGTGCTGACCTGCACAACATTGTCAGTAGGCTCTGTTGGAGCGCACAGCCAAGTATAGAGCCTGTACAACAACCTGCCTCCATTCGATCTCAACTCATGTCCTTGGCTGCAGCAGCGATTTTACGTACTCGCTCATTTTTATTTCCTGGTCGCACCGGAAGACCTCACTAGGGTGAGACACAATTCCTGGTGTCATTGTTGTGTCTCAAGTTATTGACATCTCTTATGAATTCAGTTGTGATAGGTGCATTCTCCATCTTATCTTGTGTCTGGTTGTCTTTGGTGATGAATTTGATGTGCTAGTCATATACTTGCAGGCAATCTTATTTATATATGATCAGTGAATGGAATGGAAATGGTCAACCTGTGATGAATACAGCTACTAATTTACATAACACACTATTGGTACATTGGGCCAGTAACAAAGAAGAGTTATTTCTTTTTTCCAATGGACCCTAAGAACTTCAAGTTCTTCTTCCATGTGGATGCAAAATTCAAATATTTACCCGAAGCCTGTATTCCAGCATTTGGGGCCATCTGCAAGGACTGTGAGTTTGTGGAAAAGGTGCGCTGCCTTGGGGAAGGAATTGGTGACAACCGCCTTGCGATTTCCAACTCTACTTCCTTCCTGAAGTGTTCCACTATCTGGCAGACAGTATGTCCAGGAAGAGTAGAAGGCAGTGCACAGCTGGTGACAACTCGATGACCACCACACACATGCCAGTGCCTGTTGAGAATGGTGACTAGAAAGTAACACACAGGGCAGCAGCGTTTTGAGACACCGATGACATTGTGATAGTTCTATTTGAACTTAAAATTAGCTGGTGCCATCAGTTTCACTTTTAGGAAAAGACATACAACATTGTCAAAAAATTGTGGAGGAAATTTTTCAATGGCTGCTGCTAGGATGGCTTCACAATGCAAGGTACCAACAAACTTCCAATCTGTGATGGAGAAGATCTTGTCCTTGAATTCCTTGACAGGATTGGTAAGGCCCTGAGGCATGCAACGAGCAACGACTGGCTCCCAATTAGGTAGAGAAACTCCTGGGTGTGGTGCGACAAGGAATGCTACAGAAATTGTTGCATGCGAAAACACCTTGAAGAAACCAAGCAGGTAGGTTATCGCCTCCCAGTAAATCATTTGCAGTCGAAACCATTCAGTGGTGGCACCAGCGACAGATCGGGGTCGGTTGTTAGGAAGGAGGGTGTTTGTCTGCACGGCAGCAAGATCAGGATCCTGAGCTTGTATGCTGCTGTTCTGTGTCGGTGTTTGGGGCGAGGTAAGGTTCAATCGAGAGAGGTGCTCCTCAAAAAATGAGGAGTAGGCCAGATCGCACAAGAGAATCCCACATGAGAAAACCGTGCGAATTGTCAAAATGAAATCTTCCACATCTATCTTGTCCAAAGGTTCCTTGACCATCTTCGAAAGCTTCTTAACGGCATCCTGATAGTGGTGCAGGAGGAACACGAACAGTTCCTGGATTTCAACACATGTGGCATGCGTGTAGACATGTGGGTGTTCAGATTTGCGAGCAGCAATCTTGGCTAGCTCAGGGCAATGAAGGGGCTTATGGTGTTTTGGCGGTGGTAGGTTCAGAAAGTTGGCCTCTTGGAGTTCTGCAAATGAATGCAAGAACACGATGTCACGTGCGATTTGGTCCTGGTCAGTTGGTGGACCGGGGAAAGGACGAGCATGGCTGATGAGGTTGAAGGTCGCTGAGGTGATGGAGGTGTAAAATGGCTCGGAGTACGACTTGTTGGTCAACCGCCGTTGCATCTTCTTGATGCAAGTTACTGCTGTGTAGATATATATTCCAAGCAAGGCAGGAAGATCAGGATCTCCTGCCTTCAATAGCTTGAAAGCAGCGGCGTAATGATCCTGATATGTGTCTGATCCCCTATTCATCTCTCTGATCAACCTCAGTACATAAATGACTGTAAAACAACATACCAAGTATCTTGAATATACTTTAAGGGATCTTCCGGGTCAATATCACTCTCCCCCATTGATTGGACAAATGTTTCGTTCCCTTTGTAATTCAAGATGTCGTCATCGCGAAGAGCAGGATCATCCCGTGGATTTGCGGCTATCAGAAAGTGGATTGCCTTGACATCCTTTGGATTTTGCAAGTCCGATTCCGTCAGGTCGCTTGCAACGGCTGTTATCTGGTGACTGGTCACACCGAGGGTCGCCACTGCATGATTGATACGGTCGAGAGTCTGAGTATCCTTGGTTTGTGAGATGTGTGTACCGGTAAGTTGCATCGCACTCTCTCGGTACAGCCGTTTAAGCAACTCAGTGACCGCGCGAAATTCAAGATGTGGGTCCATTCTGAGGCTTTCTCGCAATACTGAAGCAAACATAGCAAACAATTAATACAGCTTGAGCCTGAAAGAACCATTTACTCACCAAATTAAGATGGGATGAGCCGATGGAGCGGATGAGAAAATGGAGTGAACGAGCAGGTGAGCGGGTGGGTGAGTGGAAACAGACAAAGCGCTGCAACAATCGGACGGAGTGGACGAGTGTAAAGAGTAGGTGAGTGGACGAGCAGAGGAGTGGATGGAATGGACAGCAGACAAGCGGACGGGGTGGACAAGCAGATGAGCGTATGGAGTGGATGAGCAGATGAGCAACGAGCAGACAAGCAGACAGACAAGCAGGTGAGCGGATGAGCGGACGAGCGGACGAGCGGATGAGCGAACGCAGTAGACGAGCGACGAGCGAACTTGAACGGAGCGGACGAGCGATGAGCAAATGGAGCAAACGGGGTGGACGAGCGACGAGCAAACGGAGTAGACGAGCGACGAGTGAACGGAATAGATAAGCAACGAACGAATGGAATAGACAAGCGACGAGTGAATGGAATAGACGAGCAGACGGAGTAAACAAGTGAATGGCGTGGACGAGCGGATGGAGCGGGCGAGTGTGTGGAGCGGACACTGGCACTGGCAGGCGGACGGAACAAATTTGTGGAAAGCAAAACACCAGACAGGGCAATTAGCAAGCAGAAAACATGCAGCACGGCTCCTCAGAGGCTGAGCCTGTCAGTCAAGTGTGCAGTGCCGGTGACGTTAAGCTGGACTCACGAAATTCACTGGCAAGCGTGATCTTGAAGGGGAACGAGTCCAAGTCACTGGCACTGCACGGTGGTACCGGCGCCGACCCGGGTAGTAGGAACTTGAAGTCTGGTCGTGACTGGCGCCGGCGAGGTCGCTGGACCTGAGCCAGCCCGAATATTAATTCAGTTTAGTTGCAGTGCCAGTAAACGAAGATTCACCTTCAAGGCAAGATTTATTTATAGAACACGAATTCCGAGTCAAAGGCGACGATAGCCTTGAAGACAACGACGATCACGATAGTCACTCACTGGCAGGACGATTCGAAACGACGACTCGGACCCGGGACGCACGTGCGTGGGCACACGAGGCTGTGCAAGTTATTTCCGTACATTTCCGTACCATCGCCAAACTTGAAGCCGGCGACCCGGAGATGACTCCCAGAGTCCTCAGGCTCCGAGTCCACCTCAGCTCACAGTCTCAACTCTACCCACCTGGTCCGTCCCAGTCACGGTTTCCTGTCCACTCACACCAAACTTACTACCTCTCCAAGCAAATGATATATCGATACAAAACCCTCATTACCGCCTACTTCAACTAGGATGATCTCTGGGCGGCCAGCGTGCTCGACTTCACCGAAGAGTGACGTCCGGAAAACTTCTGCCGGGCTCCATCGTTCCTTCGTCGTGTTCCAGTGGCGCCGCCCGTCCCGTTGTCGCTGACGGTGATGATGGGTGGATTGGTGGTCGGGGAGGGCGCTTGGGAGAGCGGCAGGATGGGTTTGAGAGGGACAGTGGCGAGAGTAGACAATACGATTCTTCCTGTCGGTCGCCGATTAGTATTGAACTTGAATTTCTTTAAAACAAAGCAGGACACGACCGTGACGGTACTGACCTAGTACTACTGTGGTAGCTGCAGATCTCCGTTTGACTCAGAACTTGAGCATTTGAACAATACTGGCACACTCGGATCGCTCGCGGTGACGACGAAATGCCGGGTACTGCCAGTGGCACTGGCAGTGTGCAGCGGTATCGCAGTGTAGCTTATGCCGTTGCCCGGCCAGTGTTCAGCAACGTTCGCAGATCTAGATTAATTGGGACTTCGGATCACAAAACACTGTACATGAAAATATTGCAACTGAGCGGCCGCAGAGACCGTAAAACTAGACCGTGACGTCGTTAATCCTCCTCCTCGTCCATCACTGCAGTTAGGTCGATCACTTCGAGTTCGGACTCCGTGTCCGAGTCATCGATGTCCGTGAGATCTATCACTTCCAATTCTTTGACGCAGTAGTGAGCGTGGTACGCACGGCGGGTCGTGATAAGGCCGCAGCAGGTGCACTTCACAAACAAAGCGCGGAAATGGGTTTGACTTAAACCGGGTCGCACGGCTGCATCCAATTGCAGGAGCTTAAGTAAAGCGGAGAGATTGGGTCGATTAACGGGAGCCTCGGGCGGCACGTCGAGCGCATCGTCGATATCTACAGCGCCCACAGTGAGCACGAGAGCATGAATCATGAGTTTGAGAGGCTCACCGAGCATCGCGTATGTTCGCTGGAGTGGCCTTGGCCACTGCACGACTGGAAGAACACACTCAGAGATATGCAGCACAACCGGCGGCCTGGGTTCATCTCGATCTGGCGCATATTTTCAGCTTGACATACCAACGGCTGATGTGAACCTACCTCGGGACTGATACCTCTTCACAGGTACACCGAATTTGCTATGGATACGCTCTAGTAACACTTTTTATGGGTTGTCAATAGTGTACCGCCCGCTCATACGTTGCCAATACTCACCGAAGTATCCACACTTGTCCTCCGCACACCCGGCTACGAATTCTCCGAAATAAGGACCAGAAGAGACAACAAAGATGGCAGCCTCTCGGCAGCGTTGGCCTTCGATCACTGCAGCGCAGATACAACGGGGACCGGCAACTTTGTGAGTCAAACGGTGATCACGCAGATCTGACGGTGTCACTCGTTCGCCCGAGGCCGTAATCGGCCTATATGGAAAGTCGGGAAAAGCCGATAATGACGTCGAAAAAGACCTGGAACACACCATTTCCAGACTCGCAAATCATCGATCTTGCAACTGTACTGAAGAACGACGTTGGTAGCGGAACGAATGCGATGGAGGAGTTGAATTTGTTTGGCACGCTGCTGGGAGGACATGATTGCTTCGATGAAGAAAACGGGAGGTGAGCGAGACTCGCACTGTTCGATCCTCAACTCGAAGGCCACCGTTCTTATACTCTATAAACTCAGCGTTCAGCCACAGGTGAGTCATCCTGAGTCGCTCAGGTACGAAACTGAAACGTTCAACAAACAGGATCGAGTCATAAAAATGCAACTTGGATGCTATAAAATCAGTGGTGTCATCATCATGATCATAATACTCTACTCGTCTACACCCACAGACACCCACCGACTCGCTATCCATTTCTTTTGCTGGAACTTCTGCCATTCGAATCTCATGCCAGTGATCACTCAAATGCCCGATGAAGATACTAATCGCTCTGCCGGCCTCAGGAGGACCACGGCCCTTCAGCTCGGTCCGAGGAAGAAACCGTAAGTGATTGAATCGCTGTCAGTGATCGGTGTTTCTGAATTCTGGTGCAGATGCGTCACTGATCCATTAGTCCACCACGGCCGTCACTTTGGGCGGACGGTTCACGCGCTATGCAACATATCGGCTTTAGTCACAAACGGTTTATTATGCATAGGAGAACTGGCAGATGAGCCGGAGGATGTTTTTACCTACGAGTACGTCCTACCCTATATCTCCATCCGGTGCTCATCGACACTCATCAGGCAGCGACGCGAGCATCGTGTATTCCAAGCATTATTGATGATGGTCCCTGGTCTGGAGGATAGAATCATGAACGGCTCTGAAGAGGACGTCGCACACATTGCTGAAATGGTACGCCGTCTGAAGGAATTTTCTTTGTCTTACAAATTGCTCGCACAGATACAAAGAGGCGTTTCAAGTGCTCGGTCTGACGACACGAAGGGTCTCAAAGGTCCAATTCTCGACTGGATAACGCCCCGAGGTCAATCTCTCAGTCCGCCTCTCGCTCGGAACATCAAAATAGATCGTGGTTTTTATCATGAGCGCACTGGTGCCTTGCTTTGCCCAGCGGGATTAGACTGGTCCAACACTGAGTAGGTTCGCATTTCATCTGTTTCAGTATCTCACTGCTTCGATCTAGAATCAAGGAAAAGCTGCGCAACGGCGATATGCAAGTACCGGGCGATCAATGGCCAGTGTTTTTATATGCCGGGTATGACTACGATCCGGAAGATCCGTGGAAGGGTCTCCTTCGCAGCCCTCTCCTAGTTTCGGTGGGTCACTGGTTTGCATTCAAACGTTTCGATTTTCACCAGCCTGCCCTTCGCAGGCATACAAACACGTGTTCACCTCCCCAAGTTCTGTTGAGAAGGAAACAAAAGCTACGCGATCTGGAAACGCACGAATCCATGGCATGACAAGCGTTACACCGGCATCTGTTGCATACATTGCAACGCAGGTGAGTATCTTTCCTGTATTGACACGGCGACTGATGTACTGCATCGTGGTAGGTCCGCTTTGCTCTCAGCTCTTCGGCCGTCTTTTCTCGAACAGACACGGCGACTGACTCTGAAAGGTTTTACAATAGCGTGCTGGACCTTCTGGAAGATGAAGACGAGAAGGAGGAAGTGCAAGCACTGTTGGTCTGGTGGAATCGGTGAGTGGTTTTGTGACTGGACTTCCGATCACGAGCTAAGCCGCTCTGCTTCTCTAGTCACATATTCCCAACTTACTCGTCTGCACAACGCCCCGTCGCGAAGAATAGCGTTCTCGCGAAAATCAAGGAGAAAAGGATGCTGAAAAAAAGAGTGGCGGCAGCGGCAGCGTCCACGATCGGCTAATGTGCGATCTGGATCTATCAGTAATGTCGATGACGACCTTAATGGCGTATGTTTTCTCTGATTGTCATGTATCACACGAAATGTAGTCCTTGCCCGTCCGCATCCTTATGTTAGTACACAGAGTGAAGTCTCACCGAGGTGCCGATTCTGATTATTGCCAACGGTGTCAACCTTACCCCGATTCTGCTTTCTCCCAAACGCATCGTCATGATATCCGCTGAGACTATAATTTCAGCATTGGATTCCCCGGCATCAATCCCCAACGCTACTGTGCTTTATAAAGGTAGCTACATCAGGTGGTCTTCCTTCTCTCGTTTTCGAATTCCCAACCAGCAAAATCGTTCCAATGCTGTGGCTTACTTGACGGTTTGACCAGTTACTGATCAACCATGCAAACCTTCGGTTATTGGTCGTCGCAAATCAGTCTGATAACCATCGAGAAATAATCCAACCCTTCCCGACACGACCGCAAAAGATCATTCTGGGAAACTTGGCTAAATTCACAAACCCTACTGTGTCTTACATGGGACTAACTGACAGCCAACAAGAGTTACATTAATGTTGAAAGTTATTCATCATGTATGGGCTTATAAGAGATTGTCGTAGCGGCTCGATTTTACCGACGGTCATCCACTCCTCGTTCCGTTGTTTGGCTGCTATTTGGTCTGGAGGCTTTTGCATAACATGAACAAACAAACCATTCCAGTAACGTCATGTCTCGAGCAACCGCCGATAATCTTCCACCTACAGCTCGTGCCATCGCTCTTCTACTTGCGTCCACACCAACCGTTCAAGATTCTCAACCGGGCGTACTACACCAGCTGCTAGAATTCTCCTACAGATATACCGCCCAAGTCCTTTCTGATGCTCTCGTCTACGCTGAACACGCGGGACGATCGGGCAAGGTTGAAATGGAAGATGTTGTACTGGCAGTACAGGCGCGCGTGGGTTGGGAATTTGGAGGGAGAGTTCCGAAAGAGGTGCCTTTTTTTCGTCTTCGTTTTGAATGGCACTCTGAACCGTCCAACACAGTATGTCCTTTCCCTCGCGGCACAAACAAATGCTGCCCCATTACCAGCTGTACCTGAAGTCTTTGGAATACGACTACCACCAGCATCCGATTGCCTGACAGCAGTAGACTTCGATCTCGTGCCGAATAAACCACCACCAGGTGTCAGGCATTTTGATGAAGAGATAGAGGAGGTTGAAGAGTCCGAGTCCGATGATGATGATGACGACGACATGGAACCTGCGGCAATTCCAGCCCAGGAGCCTTCCCTCCGCAGCTCTACTGCGACTCCCCAAGAACATGCTGGCGAGGTGTCCCTTCACGACGCCCCATTCCCAATAAGCGCAATCCAGACACCTTCGGACATTGACATGATAGGGACGCCAGCAGCTGCTGCAGGTGTTGATGACGGTAGTGAAGCTGCCGAAGAGGAAGATGGCTTGTTCGCGGGTGGTGATGAAGACGAGGAGGACAGTGATGGGATGGAGGAGGTTCAAACAACCCTGGGCTCCAATGGAGCTAAACGCAAACTTGTCGAAGAAGACGACTACGATTAACACAGACGAATACATCCCCATACGTATCAGGTCCGATGTTCAACCTAGCAGATCTGATGTGCTTGAACTTGTTCAAGACAACATAGCGTGGGTGCACGCCATTCTCACCGTAGGCAGTTCAAGAGGACGAGAGTTACTGTATCGTCCGGAGCACACGTCGAAATACTCCCGATTGCAGAATTGGTAGTCTATGGTTCCAAGGCGAGAACCGGAAGAATGAGGTATTGTGTCGCGAAAGCCAATATGACAGCAATCAAAATGACCAGAAGAGACGTGAGAATCCCTGAGGCTATTTCCAGTAAAATTGAGACTTCTGTAATGGAAGAGGACAAGCCAACTCACATTGTCCCGTGGTGTGTGTCGGAACGACCACAGTACGCAAGGTATTATCTGCGCTAGCGGATACCAGAATGGTCCCAGAGGGATTGAACCGAATTGTCGTTGGCGGGAAGTCATGGGCTTTCAAGATAGTCACGAGCGGCTGAGCATGATATGCACTGAGAATCGTTTTGCACAAAAATAATCAAACATACTGTAAGCGTGGAACCATCCACTATTCCGATAGAGCAATCGGATAATCCATACCCAAGGAGATTACCGTCAGGGCTAGCAATGTGTTGTATAGTTAACTGTCAGACACCGAGTTGTGCACCCAACGCACCTAACATCAAGACATGTCAAGGCACGATCTCCGATTTTTCTGACCTTCACGACAGACCAGGTCTCGGTGTCCCATATGCACAGGTACGCTTTTGGTGGGTTGGATTTCCGACCTCGAGATGGCAGCGAGACAGCGTTTAGAGCCGTGTACAGGACAGTTTTATTTTGTGGATGAAATCTGTGCGGTTGAGGTATGCATTTTGAAAAAGATGGCCAGATTAAAAGAAAGACCTTGCAGCACGGAACGTGCAACCGTGCTTGCCCACGTGAGCAGGAGGATCGAGTACCTTGAGCAATTGAAGATCTTCTAAAGGTCTTGCTTTTTGCTTCCCCTTCTTGTTGTTTTGCGGTGATGCTAACGCATAGGAATTGATTGATTCAGGGAGGGAATAGACGCGTAATTTATTTGTCGTGCTCATGATAAGCTAGAAAACAGGAGAGATGAGGACGAATGAGGAAGGAGGAAAGAAGTGGGTGGTCGCTGACTGTGGTTACGGTGAAGGATGCATCGTAAATGGCGTCCTTTTCGAAGGAGATCGGACGCGAAATGGGCACCAGAGAGGGATAGGCGATCAATGAGAACTAGAAGCAGAAATCATGTGAGCTACGGTCAAGGTCACAGATAATGTTTGCGGCACAGTTTGTTTTCCAGCAACAAGTGCCAGGATCCCGTTGGGTGAGAGCACAGTTACTTTCTGTGGTTGTGTCGTTTAGCTTGAATAGATCTGAGTCGATGAACCCGTGCCTGATAATCGTCCACATCCCCTGAATTGAGTGTGGATTGTGTTCCGATCAGAGCGAGCCTGTCGTTTATTTTATTTTTTGTTTAGAGTTAATGTTGGCAGAACAGCTTGGCATACTTGTTCATGGCTGTCACTCCGAACATTCGACAGTTCTCGTTCTGTCCACTCTGTATCTTGTCTAACGAGCTGTTTATGCCGCATACGAGGGTTTTGCTCTGTTTCTTGCACAGGCTGGATTGAAGACGAGTGCATACAAGGGAAGTTATGGACCTGACCTCGGGGTGTGCGGCCATGCTCATTGGTGCATCCTCGCCCTTCTCAAGTTCCAGCTCATCCGCGAGAGTTAATTTCATGGTCTCGTCGACATTGTATAGTCTCTGTGCCAGAGCAAAATGGTTGAGTTGAGTGGACAGTAGACAGAGCACGAACGAGCTTGTTTTTAATTCCTGTCTTGGATGGACCTCCCCCGCCCCCGAGTACGAGGAGGTGTTCGTCTACAAATGCAGATGTGTAGACTGGAAAGGAGGGGAGAGAATGTGCTGTGTGTCTTGCGCGCATCTTGGTAAACAGCAGAAGTCGTGGGAAGGAACACGTGTATAGGACAGTAGAGTCGGACTACGTCACTGATAAAATAATTGATTTCTCTCATAATTTTGCTACTTCCCTGTACAGTACTTTACCACAGTCCTTATGACAATGGACACGTACTATAGCTACCACACCGTTCAAGTTTGCTCTGCGACGTGTGGAATGTAATATGCGCATGACTACGGGACAGCCAAACACCTTCAAACACCCTCCGAGTCCTCGTCAACGAGCTGTATCCTTCAATGAATGGTACCTCAGCTCAACTCCTTTATTATTCGACCACCAACTACACCACTCCAGTCCCCGATATCCTTGCAAATCTCACCTCCCCGGCAGGCATAGGCATAGTGGTCGCCATTTCAGGCAATGTTCTCATCTCTCTTGCCCTCAATCTCCAAAAGCTTGCCCATCGGAAGGTCGAGTTGGCCAGGGCAAGAAAACCTAGGGAGCACCAGGACATACCTACCAGTAACGGCGTGTCAAGTTCATCCAGGCCTATAAATTTGCGCGAACGAGGACACGCTGATGAGGGCAATCAGTACGGGACACGTCTGTCTGAAGAGCCGGAAGACATCTTTTCTGTTGGAACAGAGACGCAACATCTACTTTCCCCTATCCGGAGGGACTACAGTGGCCTTCCAAGTACCACCGCCAGCCGACCTAATCGTAACTTGTTCTCGCGTATCTTCCCCTTTCAGACCCGAAAACCAAGATCGAATCCCGTCCACACAACCGACAGCGAGCAACCGTTCGAGGGCGCCAGCGATGTTCTCCATACTCTAAGCAGGGCCGCAAACGGTGCGCAGGCAAACAGCAAACTCGAAACGAAGCTTGTCGGAGGCAACGAGAGCGACTATCTACGATCAAAGCTCTGGTAAGCGTATCAATGTTCATTAGCTTCCCGTCACTGAGACTCGTCCCTCTGAAGGTGGTTGGGCTTTGTCCTCATGAATGTTGGTGAAATTGGAAACTTCATTTCATACGGATTTGCTCCTGCATCTGTAGTCGCTCCTTTGGGAACCGTGAGTTCATTTCCGAACCTGTGCAACATCTCTGATATCCCATGACAGTTTGCACTCATCGCGAACTGCTTTTTCGCTCCGCTCATGCAGGGCGAACGATTTCGCAAGGTGTGACCTTTGCCGCTCTCGATTTTTCCTGTATGAATCCATTTCGTCAGATGGATCTACTGGGCGTCGTCATTGCCGTCTTGGGAGCAGTTACCGTCGTCCTTTCTTGCAACACGTCCGATGTTCGACTCGACCCAGATGCCCTCATTCAGCACATTTCGAAGCGGTCTTTCCTCTTCTTCTCCTGTGTTTACGTCGTGAGCGCTATCGTTCTTGCCGGGTTGTCAGAGAACAAAACCGGCAGGGATTGGGTGTTTGTGGATGTTGGCTTATGTGCTCTGTTCGGTCAGCCTTCATTCCTCTATGAGCAATTGTAGAGCATGCTGACATATGCGCAGGTGGTTTCACTGTATTGTCAACCAAAGCCATCTCGGGACTTCTTACTCTTGAGTGGCTTGTCATGTTTACTCAGTGGATCACATACCCCATCCTCTTGGTCAGTACGACGACTTGGCCTTCATCCGTGTTTCATAGTTTGCATCCTAGATTCTTATTGGCACAGGCGTAGGTCAGATCCGATACCTGAATCGCGCGTTAATGCGATTTGACAGCAAAGTGCGTTATCCTTGACCTCCACGTTTCTGACACTGATGCATTCAAATAGGTCGTGATACCTATTCAATTTGTGCTTTTCACTCTTTCAGCGATCGTAGGCTCGGCTGTGCTTTATGGTGATTTCGAGAAGGCATCAGTGCCTCAACTCCTCAATTTCTTTTATGGCTGTACTGCGACATTTGTGGGGGTGTTCATCATCGCATGGGTGCCATCAACAGAGGATGACGAAGACGAGCGGCAGGACGATGTACCGGATGATGAAGGGGAAACAGCAAGTGCCGTCATGGGTTCAGAGGGAGGGAGAAGTGTGGTGGGCGACAGGCCAGGATTCGGAAGCATCGGACGCAGGAACCGGGTCAGAGTTTTATCGCACGTTGGGGCGGGAGATGCAATAAGCCTACGGAAGAGAAAGAGCATTGTCAGTATGGCCGTTTCGCCGGCTCAGGTACACACTTGGTCAACCTTTGCATTCAAGGTGGAAATGGCTGACGTCCCAATCTCTCTGACCAGCAACTCTTACTTGTCCATACGCCGGCACGCGACATGCCGGACAGAAGGCACCATGATGAAGACGATGTCGAACGAAACCCAATCGAGACTCCGGACTCGTATCGGCGGCGGACGATCAGCTGGTTTGGGGAAGATCTCAGGAGAAACAATACACGGGACAGCAGCGTGGGCGCCCGTGACAGAAACGGGCCTCCTACTTCGCCACCTGGTCGGCCGACGTAGTAAAATCCGTGAAAACTTCAATGACGAAGCGTTATGTACGCGCCTCTACAATATGATCACACAATCGTACGTAAATCCTCATGCATATGAAGTAGACATCTATACACCGTACATCCTTGCTGAGTTTCGCCTGCGGAAATTTCACTACTAGCTGGCACAAGATGAGATATGCTAGATAGAGATTATGAACCAACAACAAGGACCGATGCGCCTCCGTCGGCAGTTACCCTCTTCCGAGTTTTCAAGAGCAGGTAATGTCTACCCAGAGATGTCAAGCACTTGGTGCTTGCAGATGAGGTCAAACCAGGGGCCTCAAGGATTGCCAGCCCAGATGGCGCAAGGACGATTGCCTCGCCTGTCTGCGGACACCGATTGTAGGTTTATCGGTCAAAGCGATCGTATCAAGACTCACCCGCAGCATTGCCACCTGGTTAAATCCATCCGCAGAACTGAAGTCAGCTGAAACATGCTTGACCACATGATCCCACCAAGCTGGTGATGCGAAACGGTGAATGATTGCAACCGAGCAGAGGTCAAGAAGGACGGGGGGTATCACTGTAGGCTCTAGAATGTTTCCATCAAATTGCGTTACAATCGCAGATGCTGCATGCCGACCTTGCGTGCTGATGATCACACGCAACCCGAGATGTCGCTGCTCTCGGGTGAATGTGATAAGTGCCTTGGATAGGCTCGATGCACCTCCTCTTGCCGACAAATACTAGCACAGAGGCTCAGCATTGGTTGCGATTCCACGAAAATACGAACCTTGTGGGCCTCGTCCACGACAAGGACTTTCCCTGTCCTTACATCAGAGCGCACGAACAGTCGAGTCACGATCTCGAACAAACTGCAAGCTGAAGCAGCGTCCACGAATGGGTCTGACAAGTCGATGATAGTAAGTTGTCCGCACGCAAAGCGCGGTGCTGCTGCTTTCTTCTGTTGTTTAGAACGGCGGCCAATGAAAGTTTCCAGCAGCGACATTCGCTGCTTCAGGCCTGCTACTTGTGCAGGATTAAAATCTCGTGCCCGGTTCTCCAATTCGCGTTCGAAGGCTTCAATTGTAAAGTCTTCTCCTAATTCTCGTAGAATAGACTGTAATATAGCCAGCAGTCAATAATGTCATCCCCCACATCATCCGAGGTCCACTGACCAAGACGATTTGAATGTACAGTGGTGCCGAATCCAAAGACCCCACAGACATCATGGATAAAAATGCCGCTGCATCCAGCTCGTCGGCATCGAAAAGAAGTGGTTCAACTGTCGCGTTCTTTCCAAGTGGGGAATAGACCCTCTTCATGGTGTTAAGGGAGGATCGGGACACATATACGCGAACCGCCGGCGCTTGTACATCTACCAGACTGGATACAGCAACCCAGGAAGCCTCGTTGGGGCGCGACGCCGCTCCTCCCTCTCCGAAGTGGAGGACGAGTCCACTGAGAGGTTTAACAAGGGAGCCAATCTGCGGACACCGCGGGATCAGCATATTCTCAAGAAGGATTGAAACCGTGTGAGATTTTCCAGAGCCTTGGACACCACAAACAACCGCGGAAAAGGGCGCGTTCTGTTAAGTAGAGATTCACACTCGGCACGATTATGACCAAATTGAACAATACCGTGTTGATGTAAAGACGTGGGTCGTCTGGAATGTGGACCACGTCCCTCAGACTTGTGTACAAGATTCAGAACAGTTGCACACTTGGGATGAAGTCTCGTCTCACGTTATCGAAACCGCGCGTCCAAGAACTCCGTACTGGGAATTGCCTTGGTGATACCCAGAGGCAATGTAAGCCTCCCGCGTCAAAATCGGTGCAGTGTGAATCTCGTGGTTCTTCCCACTACGACCATGATCGGAGCTGTCGGGATCGAGGAGCTGAAGTTCCTATCATACCACGATAAAGCGTTATTAATAAAAAGATCATATTCACAGAATAATTGAAAGGCTTACCGTGCCGTTCTCACAGAGAGCTTCCAACTCCATATTAGCAGCCATGGACAGGGAGTTGAATGATTCCGCGGTGTGATTGAGATGCGGTCGTCGTCCATTATATATGAGCTCGGGTCTTCTCCGTCGGATGTAGTCAAAGAAAGACGAGTCGCCGAAGCCCAGGAATTTCGATCCACGTGTACAGTACAGTACGTCAGGTCAACTCCAGGCGGTTGGCAGGCAGACCAAGAAGCGCGCTGCGTGCTGCAGAACGAAGGACGGCTTTCAAGTTCATCGAAAGTTCCAAGCCGCCGTTCATGAATCTCTTCCAAGTGCCTGGTTGGTCAGTTCCCGCCGTAGCATCAAATGCTTCAAACAACACCCACACTGGCAAGCGGAAGAAACGGCGAAACAGCCAACGACCTGTCGAACGAAGCGACACCAGCAACAACCTAGAACGAAAGAAGAAAAAACGGACGAGCAATGAGGACGACGCAGTCAAAACAGTTCCTATGAGCGACCTCAAGGCAAATTTACGCTGCGTTCAATCCAAATGCATCTTGATCTGATGTTGCTGTTTGGAAGGGCAAGTCGCGTTCGTTGACGAACTCGAGGCTGTCAAGTTCTCCAGACACGACTGGATTGACTTCTTTGCAAAAAAACCTCAAAGACAAGTTGGATGGGGCACGTTTCAGGTGATGTCTCTGTCTCTCTTTCCGCTCGAACACGCAGTCCGCTGACCTCGTTCATTAGGTGGATCAATGTGCAGCTCTACAATTCGCACAGCACAGACGCGTACAACATGATGCGAGAAGATCC
The DNA here is from genome assembly GCA_900068975.1 of Hygrocybe conica. Lineage (NCBI taxonomy): Eukaryota > Fungi > Basidiomycota > Agaricomycetes > Agaricales > Hygrophoraceae > Hygrocybe > Hygrocybe conica. Next base: position 153,300 of record CEMM01323778.1, read on the forward strand.
AAATCTCTATGAAGAGGTGAGGATATCTTGAAAATTGATGGCAGCCCGTTTGACAATGATATTTAACAGTACCACGTCGGCTTCCGTCGTCAGGTTCAATCTTGGCCGGCAAACCCAGTCTCACACTATATCACGAAATTCCAGAACTATGCACTGAAAACAGTCATAGCTGACCTCGGGTGCGGAGACGCTGCCCTAGCCCGCGCCCTTTTACCAAAAGGATTGATTGTCTTGTCCTTTGATTTGGTGTCCGATGGCGCGTTTGTGATCGAGGCTGATGTGTGTGGAAGATTACCTCTGCCTGGATCTGAAGATGTGGAAGAGGGCAGTGTCGTCGATGCAGTCGTCTGCTCCCTCAGTCTGATGGCGTCCAACTGGCTGAACAGTGCCAGAGAAGCTTGGAGGGTGCTGAAACCCGGGTAGGTGTTGCTTCATATTTGCAGTACGAGCATTCACTCACCAATGTCCAGTGGTGAATTTCATATCGCAGAAGTAGCCAGTCGATTCAAAGACGTCGAAGCATTTACTGCACTGATAAATTCCATTGGATTTCGCCTGTTATCCAAGGTGACACCTTTTCCGGATCCCATCGCTTTGTGTTGTAACAAATTGTGTGTTGTTCCAGAACGACCACAACACGCATTTCACCATTTTCGAGTGGAAGAAAGTGCCTCGCGAAGCAAAGACCGAGGCTGAATGGACTAGAATGACATCTCAGAGTAATGTACTTAAACCATGCGAGTACAAGCGACGATAAATCGTTATCTTATCTTATCTTGCTGGCAATCCGAAGTCCAACATGTCAAAGAAACTGCACGTCCTCAACCACCCCGTGGTGAATGCCCAATTGTCAAAACTCAGGCAGACATCGACCAGCCCCAAGGAATTCCGCGAAGTAAGGCTATTCCATATCCATCACCTCCGTCCTCGTTACTAGTCAATCACACAGGGAGTGCACAACATCAGTTTCGTGCTCGGTATTGAGTCCACCCGCGATTTAGAGGAAGAGACGTTTCATGGAGTGAGAGAAACCTTACTGGCATGACCCATTTGCGCTCACGCCAGTCGCCTTCGAGCAAACTCCTGTGGGACCGTTCACGGGTTCTACCATCAAACCACGAATCGGCTTAACCCCCATTCTGCGGGCAGGGCTTGGCATGTCCGATGCGATGCTGACGCTTTTTCCGTATGTATGCGTCAATGAACACTCTGACAGACTCAACGACCTCCTACGTACAGCAACGCGCCAGTCTATCATCTCGGACTCTATCGTGAAAGGGTGACACTTCAACCAGTTGAATGTGTGTTCCGACCCGTTCCTTCGATTATTCTGATTTTTATTCTTAAATCACAGATTATTCCAAGTTGCCCCAAACGCCGCCTGCGGATCTCGTCTTCGTGTTGGACCCGTTGATCGCTACGGGAGGGACGGCATGCGCGGCGTTGGCAATGATTATTGACTGGGGCGTTCCAGGTAAGGCTGCACTTTGATTGGCTGGACAGCGGGATGGTAACGGCGCATGGAAGTGAGCAAAATCAAGCTTCTCTGTATACTGGCCTCCGAGCAAGGCCTCCAGCACGTGCAAGCGGAACATCCCGATCTCGAAGTACGTTTCGCCCCGTGTTTGGGTTGCATTCCTGTTGATACGTAAATCCTTCTAGATATGGGTGGCGGGAGTGGATCCCGAGCTCACCTCAAATGGGCTGATCTCACCTGGGCTCGGCGACACGGTGAGGTGCATTGTACTGCCTTGAACTCCCTGTCTGACCGCTATATTGACAGGGTGATCGTCTATTCAATACAGTCCGTGCCTAGTGTA
>CEMM01323778.1:155169-168057 GCA_900068975.1 Hygrocybe conica
AACGTTTTCGGTTGATACGGTCCGAAGACAAAGATCACGTGATCTCTAAAGGCGCAATTCTCGCCCAATAGCGACGGAATATGACGGTCGGTAATAAAATCCAAAACGACCGGGACACCCTCATCCAAAGCGTTGTTGGTCCAAATGATCTCCCCCTCGCCGTCCTCGACCGCCGTGGGCACCCCTTGCGCTTCACCCGAGCCCAGCAAGCACCACCTTAAACACCAGGATGTCTTCAGAAATCCAAGAATACAAGCCTCCAACGTCATCGAATATATTGCTGCCCATTCGTCCTCAACTCTCTATTTGTATGATCTTGCAGAGCAAGCAGGCTTTGGGAGTTTGTCACGGTCCTGGTCCGCGTCAGGAGAACGTACCGCGAATGTAGTCGCTTTGCAAACCAGGTCTGGTTCAGGCCTGGGACTTGTTGGTCGACTCTCCCAAGGAACAAGTCGAGAAACTGTCGACGGTGCTCGGCTCACTGCGTTTACTACACCCCTCGGCCTTTCCGCCATGGCGCAAGCCCTGTCCCTTCTCTCTCCCGCTTCTCCGAGCAGCAGACTGGTGTTGCAAGTTCCCACTACAACGCCAATTGGCGAGACGTTCTCTCTTTCGCCATCGCTCTCACCATTTACAACCGTTTTGCCGATTCTTCCCGATCACATCACGATCCTGCTCTCCGCCACTCCCCAGGAGTCAGTGGATTTTGCTTCTCTCTCTTACCATCTCACCTTTTCTCATGTCCTGCACATCTTCGATCACCATTCTTCCTCTCGAGAGATCGGACATCCCATCGCACCACCTAAACATTCACGTATGCGCTGTCTTCCCATCCTTGACCTTCTGTTGAGCGCAGGACATGCTCCCTTCGAATATTTTGGCCAATCTGATGCCAAAACTGTGATTGTCCTCCTCAACGGCCCATTGGCTTTGGCAGCCAAGGCTATCGCAACCCGCACCTCCTGCTTCGGTGTAGTGATCGTCAAGCTACTCCGTCCCTGGCTAGATTCCTCGTTTCTCCACATTATCCCAGCTTCCACCAACATCGTACATGTACTAGACGACGTCCCCAACCACACGGCGCAGGGCAATCTATTTGCCGAGGTCCTCAGCACGTTGAACACAACAACCATCGGACCTGCTGTCCACAGTCATCGCGTCCTTCCTGATCAGACTCAGGAGTACCTCTCGAATCCATATTCGCTGGGTCAGTTTATCGCTGGCATTATCCCTTCGACCACCCCAGATCCGCGGGATCATGCAAGACTTCTCTTTTTCAGTTCGGCCTACTCAGCTCTTTCTGCCCTCCCTCATATCATCCAAGATGCGTTCCTCCACAACCATGCCTTTTCTGCTCGACTTCTTACCGATTACGACGTGTGCACTAAATCCGACAAGATCGCTGTCGATCGGATGCTCCTTTCATGGGGCTCAAAGGACCATGTACCCTTTTCCGTCGCATTCCCTTTGTCCTCGTCCAGCCATCCAATTTCGGATTTCCTTTGCGTTCTCGACCACACCCTTCTCAGAACACACTCCATCCTCAAGTACGCCCAGCCTGGTTCAGGCGTGCTGGTCGTAACGCCGTGGTCCAGCGCGGAGTTCGCTTGCAATATCCCTTCTCCACAGCTGAGCCTGATACTCGAGAGAGGCCTACGTGTTTACCTTATCGATGCGAAGAATATCGCTTCGCCGCTCGTCCCAGCAACATCCCCCGCTTACGAGGCGCTATTTACGCTGATTGTTCACCTTGCATTCCTGCGCTTATACCTCGGAGAGAAAGCCAGCCAATCTGTTGTCCACAGATTGGCACGCTCTATGTTTCAGGATGTCGTTCAAGGCGTACCTCTCTCCAAAATCAACCAACACGCATGGGAAGGCCTTGTCGAATTGGAGATGACTGCGGAGGATATTCCTGTCAGCAACAAAACCACGTCACTCAAAGAATATGAATTCAATGCTGTCGTGCCCGATATCGACATAGATGACACGTCCCCTGCCACAGCGTCAATCGGATCGTGGCACAACGCAGCTCGACAAATCCTTTTCCCCTCCATTTTCAGCCCGCCTGCCCCAGTCTCGCATGACAAGTACGACCGAAACCCTGCCCTTCGCCCCGAGGTTCCCGATCGTACGTACCTTGTGAGGTGCACGGTGAACAGGCGACTGACACCGTTGGACTACGATCGCAACGTGTTCCATCTCGAATTTGATACTTCCGGCACAGGACTGACCTACGCGATAGGTGAAGCCCTCGGCGTGCACGGGTGGAATGACGAGCAGGAAGTTTTGGACTTTTGCGTCCGGTATGATGTCTCCCCCGACCTTCTCATCACCCTTCCTGTCCCTGGCCAAGAAGGAAAATTGCAGACTCGGACGGTGTTCCAGGCGTTGCAGCAGCAAATCGACATATTTGGGCGCCCACCCAAGTCGTTCTATACTGACTTGTCGGCTTATTGCACGTCCCTCTCTGACAAACTGGCGCTTCAGTTCATTGGATCGCCGGAGGGGAATGCGACGTTCAAGAAAATGTCAGAAAAGGATACGGTGACATTTGCGGATGTTCTTGAACTTTATCCCAGCGCAAGGCCCGGTGTCGAAGTTTTATGCCAGATGATTGGAGATATCAAGCCCAGGCATTACAGCATCGCTAGCGCGCAAGCTGTCGTGGGTGACAGAGTGGACTTGCTGGTCGTTAGCGTAAGCTGGCGAACGCCAGCTGGTGATTACCGAATTACTTTCACAATCGGAACGTGTAATTGACACATGGTCTCGATCCAGGCGTTCTACGACATGGGCAATGCACGAGATATCTGGACAGTCTAAAAGTTGGCCAAAAGGTGACAGTGTCTATCAAACCAAGCGTTATGAAGGCATGTAATGTGCACTTGAAGCAGTTTTGATGGTCTATTTACCGTTTTTCTTCTTTTACTCAGCTGCCGCCGAACCAAATGCAACCCATCATTATGGCTGGTCTCGGCACAGGCGCAGCACCTTTCCGTGCCTTTCTTCAACATCGGGCTTGGACCGCACAGCAGGGCATCCCGGTCGGACCCATGTTCTACTACTTTGGCTCGAGACACCAATCCCAAGAATTCTTGTACGGCGAGGAGATCGAGGCTTATATTTTGGATGGCACCATCACCAAGGCCGGGCTGGCGTTCTCGCGTGACGGCAAGAAGAAAGTGTACATCCAACATAAAATGCTGGAAGATGCGGAAGTCCTGGCAGATATGCTACGCGACGATCATGGCACCTTCTACCTCTGCGGACCGACGTGGCCCGTGCCCGACATCTACACGGCCTTGGTCGGCGCCCTTGTGAAGTACAAGGGCGAAACGGTTTCCTCAGCGGGCGAATACCTCGAATCTCTAAAAGAAGAAGAGCGATATGTTCTTGAGGCATGGATCCTTTTTCGTTTTCCTTTTATTTCCCATGTCTCATAACTTCATGACAGGTTTATTAAATCAAGCATGTTCATCTCGTTCACCTATATCCGTCCTCTACATACATGGTATCATACGCATACACCATCACCTTTATCGATTCTTGTCCAAGTATTCCAAAGAATATTTCGTAGGGTGAGAAGAAAAATATGTCGAGAAAAGGCCGACATGATCATTTCCTAGACCAAAGGAGGAGTCCGTACCAACAAGTCAGCGAAATGATGACAACGCCTGCCAATGTGATCATTGTGATGAGAGCAATCATCCCAGCCTCGCTCAGGCGTGGTGGGTAACAGTTGAAGGCGGCGTCACACGGACGGCCGGACGGTTTGACTTTTGCGTATTCTCCGGGTTGCAGAATCGTGAAATACGGGTCATCTGAGTCGTAAATGACATGCATGGCCGCCAATGTCAGCATGGGCGAATTGATGTCGAGCGCGGGCTATTACAATCAAAGATCAATAACCAAAAACAAAAACAAAAGCGAACGCCGAGAATGTGAACGAGTCCCTACCTCAGTCTGTGGCCAGTCGCTTCGAATGTCCCAGAATCGATCTTTTTTGTCTGGTCCACCTACGACTGCACCATACAGGACATAGGCTTCTTGTGGGGGGTCTATGTTTATATCCAAGAGGCCAGTGCCTCCGCTCGCCAACGCAGAATGTGGATTGGTCGGGGAGTTGGGATTAGATCCTACGATATATGGAACTGAGATGCCCAAGGTGAGATGAATTCCGACGGCGATGACGAAATTATCGCACCTGACATGGGATTCTTGCCGAGAAAATAATCCACTTGAGTGTTTGCAAAACTCTAAAAATCAACGTCAATTCGCCTGTCCAGTTGTGATATTACACGTGTCACGGCAACCGTACCAGGTAGCGGCTCTTCTTATCAGGCGTACTTGCCATTTGTGCATATCTTGTCATCAACATGGCGGCGTTCATGGCGGGATTCAAGCTGGCTGTGTCGGACTCGTCGGGATAAAAGAGGAGGCCACCTGTGACCAAGCATGTCAGGGTTGCCGTGAAACGAAAAAGAAAGAAGACCAACCTCGGGTCATGTAGGAACCGCCCGTGTGGTCGAGAATGCGATCAAAATAGCGCTCCGCTTCTATCTTGTAGGCTGTCAAATTACCGTCAAAGTCGAGAGAAGCCTGGTTGATCTGGGCTGCCAAGACGACCACGCCGGGCCCCGTTGAAGCCCAATTGAACACGTCGTCATGACCTGCGAGGTCGTACTGCCGATATAATATTTCCGCTTGCTTGTATATAGATGGCGAGTTTGTTGCTACGGAGAGAAAGAAGGCGGCGAGTGTCAGGTCGTCGCCGTAACCTGTCGAAGCATAAGCGTCCGTCACGCTGGGAACGGATTCCTGATATTTCTTGTATCCGCCAGTGGCGTTGAGTGCAAATGTATAGAGCTCTTGGGCGTGGGTGGCGAGGGTTCGTGCATACGTAGCGTTTTGCAAAGATGCAGGAGGCGTGTATGGATTACCAAACGTCCGGTTAGCGTATAGATTTGAGCACGAAGAGAATGCTGCAGAAGCAAGAGCTGCAGCGTCGGTTCCTGGACTGGTGGGAGGGTGGGTGTCGCGCGAGAGGGAGAGAGATGTGCTAGGAAACACGCACTGTGTGTCGTTAATTTGAAATGCGGGACGTGGCAACGGTATGCCCAGATCGCCACCCCAATACGCGTGGTCAACGCTGGCTGGGAACAAAGCTCGGCGTCAGAGCGCTCCAGAGGTTGAGATGCTTTGGAAGTTTACAATCGGCGACTTGGACGTATAATGTGCTGTTCTTGGGGTGGGCCTGGATGTGTTGTGTGTGTGAATGACCGATGTTCACGGTGGGTGGGCGGCTACCCTCCGTACCTTGATGAGCCAGTCAAGACCCCATCGCAGCATGTCATCGAGGTACGCGGTCTGGTTTGCCAAGTCGTAACCTGAATGGATATGAGGATCGATGGGGGGATTGATTCGAACGGGTTTGGTACCTTTGCCAAAATCGGTTGCACCCCAGCAGATGGACATGAGGGCGAAAGACTGGAAGTGTGGTCAGCAAGAGGAACCAAGGCCAAGCGATTGTTGTTTTACGAGAGGATAGGTGAATTTCACGTAGTCTTGACCAGATGGACGTCAACGAGAGTTAGGAGATAGTAACGTACGGTAACACGCACCACCTGCATCATAGTAGCCACCGCTGAGATCCAAACCGACATCCTGACCATCGTGAATTGCACTCGAGTTGCGCCAGTAGACCCGATTGGTGGAAGGGAGAGGTCCACTGCGTTGTGCTTCATAAAAGTAGAGGAGATTCCCGAGGAAGGTGGACCACTGTGGATTGGGATACTGTCCCGTGGTTGGTCGTGTTCCCGAAGACGGGTCTGGAGGTAGAAAAGGATGCTGAGGAAGTGGCAGCTGTGCGAGGACGACCTGTGGAAGGAGAAAGTTGAGCAGCAGCGACAACGACGAAATCATCATTTTGCGAGTCGATCCCAGTGTTTCCTTTTTTGGAAATTCAACAATAGGTTGGAACCGGTCCGGCCGGTCCGTTTCAAACGGAACTAATTCTCTACTCTCCTGCTCGTTGCAGGACAAACGAGAGAGTTTTGTTGGTAGACGTTGATGTGGGCTGGAAGTGGTTGTTGGGAACTGTTTTTTATTATTATAAAATTTAACTGATCCGTGTGTGAGTGTGTTACACATACGGATCAGGACTGACGGAGACCGGAGACCGTTCCTCGGTTCTCTCGGTTGTCACGGAGACGTTCTCTTCCGTCAATCACAGCTTCGACGCTGCTGGTATCAGCTGGTCTGTCCTCGCATTCGTTTCTTTCCTTGCATTCTCTGCCTTTCACTTCCACACAACTGGTCTTTCATACGTCGAATCGGTGTCGGCTCAAATGCCAGCACCAGACAGCAGTCTTCGCCGTCACCTAGTGGGCAGGCAGCGCCTCCCTCCTCCTGACGATCGTGAGCCGTCTCTTATTGACTGCTATCATCTCCAATTTTCATCGCTCTCTTCCAGCTCTCCTAACGTCAATTGTGTGAGTCCACTTTGGATCCTAACACGCTTCAAGCCGTCATCGCTCACCCATCCAGACGAATATCAACAACAACGCCACAGCCGAGCCCCACTGGCCGACCAACGTCGTCATCGTCCTCGCTCTCATCAGTGCGGTCATCCGTTTCTAGACCTGGTCTGTCTTCATCGGTTTCGTGCGTATTCCTATCATCAATTCCGGTCACGATCATCCCAACCGTCTTTCAGAACGTCCACTGCGGGCACGATTGACCTCGAACCGGCATCGACCTCCAGTTCGACCATTCCGACCCTGACACGGAGCGAGTCCACCTCCATCGTGATTCAGACCGTTCAAGCGACCCCATCGAGCACCGGGACTCGCGATGCTTCAGCGCAGTCCTCTTCAAACGCCTTCCTGAACAACAAACCTCTCGCAGGCGTCGTGTTTGGTCTCGTAGCTCTGATTTCCCTTATTCTCCTCGTCATCGCCATTACCTGGGGCGTCCGTCGGCGCCGTCGAAGCCGGCTCCAATCCATCTCCTTTGACCCCGACAACACCTACAACCCTCTGGCCGGTTCTAGTGTCCATAGACAAGGCAGCCAGGGCGGGACCAGCGCTTCCGGACACGGCCACGACGTCAACCCTTTCGACAGCACCGCGTCCGGTTTGTATCAGGATTACGGCAGTCTGCAGCCCCAGTACCCGGCTCCAGCCGTATTCCCGCAGAACCCCGGGTACGGACATCATCAGCAGGCGTACTACCCTCCCCCCTCGCCGCAGCCGTGGTCACAGCATCCTCCCGCGTATGGCGGCTTCCCGTCGGCGTTGGTTCCCGGTTACGCTCACCACGACACGGGTTACCCCGCAGCTCCCCCTCCGGTCGTGTATGCCCAGCAGCAGTACCCAACGCGTGGGCTCGCGCTTGGCCGACGGAACGACTCGGTGTCATCACTTCCCTCCATCGCGAACCCTGCGCAGAGCGGCTTCGGTAACGATTACGGGGTTGATCCGTCCCCGCCCTCACCGCCGTTGCCTAACCCATACGGAGATACCGTCTACCCCCAGGAGAAGCCGCCGTCGCCATCGTGGAGTGACGAAAAACCCGCACTCAAGTCGGCGACGGTCGTCCCCTCGGCTGGTCCTCTACCTGATCACTTTGGCTCGGACGCCGGCAGTCGATCCAGCATTGAAGCAGACGCACGATTTTGGAGCCGTACACTCAAGGTCAGACATCTTATTCTTTTTTTTTTTTGTTCCTTTGCATCCCGTGTTCTGACCTGTTGGTCGATTGCAGATTGCAAATCAATGAAAGCGTTTTGTTGTTTTTTTAACCTCCTAGCTGCTCAACTGATCTGGTACTTGTTCACCGATAACCCAAGGGGTAGTTCTTGTTTTTATTCTGGTCTTCAAGCGAAGTGACCGTAAATGCAGATGCGTTTTTATAAATATATGATTACAACCGGTCATCGGATTGAGACTTTGCTCAGCGGGTGATTCTGTGAGTGCTGGGACCATAATTCTCCCCTGCTTTGCGTTCCATAATCTCACGGAGGGGGCCAAGAAGACGGGTAAAAGCGTGAGCGTCTAGCGCTGCGACCTTGAGTTTGGGAGTGGAAGGATCGGACCTGTGCACAGCACTGACGGTGGCCGCCCGTGGGGCCAGACGCAAGAGAGAAAGCTCTGAAAAACAAGGTGAGAAAGGACTTGAGAGACAAAGAGATTGTTCCACGTACCGCCAAAGTAGTCGCCTTTTTGTAGTACGCCAACGGCGATCTCCTTGATTTGACCGTCGTCGCCGAGTTGAGATTTAGTCACGGTCGCCTCGCCCTCTTCAACGAAGAAAAAGGTGTCGCCCATTTCGCCTTGGCGGACGACGGACTCGCCATCGAGATAGACCCTGCTGACGAGGGCGTCGGCGATCTTGCTGCGCTCCTCGGGCTCGAGGGAAGAGAGGAGGGTGACGCTGGAAAGAAATTGTTCGTACATGGTGCGACGACGATGGGCGGCCTTTAAAATGATGGTGCGGAAAGTGATGCGGTCGAGAGACCAGAGTACGGAGGGATCGATGGCCAGCACGGTCGCGGCGCGAGGATGGCCGTACATGAGGGCGAGCTCGCCAAAGGAGTTTCCGGGTTTGCATTCTGCGACCTTGCGACCAAAATCGGGATGGTAGCCTGGTTGGACAAACTTGTCGGAAGGAGTGGCGGGCTGGTCCGCGAGCCAAGCGGGAGGGAGTGGCTCTGGACGGATGTAGCAGTGGAGTAGACCGGACTCGACGACGTAAAAATACTCTCCGACGTCGCCCTGACGAATGACGACATCGCCTGGGGCGACGGTGACCTCCTGCATTGCGCTGAGTACGCCGGACTCTTGCTCATCGTCGAGGTCACGGAAGATAAAGTTGTTGGCGATGGAGGCCTTGATCCTGCGGAGCTGGTCCTGGGACTTTGGGTAGACTGGAGGGGGATCGTCTGTACTGCTGTCGACGGCGATGGACTCTGCGCTGACGGAAGTGCGACGGGCAAAGATGGTGGCTGTTGGGGGATGGAGATAATCACCTGGATTTGGTGGTGAAAAGAGAGTAGTGGTTGAAGCGGTAAGAGGAGAAGTCGGGGGATGAGAAAACGAGGATGGTCTGATGAGATCCGAGTCTGGTACGAGAAGAGCGTTCCCTGGTATGTTGAGAGTACCGAATGGACTGTTGTTGTGTTGTACTGGTTGACTATGAACGTATCTCTGTCGCTGTTCCTCTAATCTGTTTTGAAACCAATTAGAACAGAATTGAAGCGAGTCTTTTGGTCGAGCTCTTTGAACATCTCTTCGTAAATCATCGATTAGTACTTCAAAAGACGTGGTCATCGGAGGAGAATAGTAAATTTCCTTTTTAGGTCATCAATACAACTCTTTCTCGGTATCGACGAACCCACTCAGCCTCGACTCCAACAAATTCTTCTACACGAACTCGTCCTTCTCGTCGTTCTAGTGCACCTCGCCGTCGGTCCCACACTGCAGGGTGCATCGTCGCAACCAACAGCACAATAAACGTCGTCGTCTTTCGCACAATCCCAGGCTCGACTCCAACTCCTCCTCCACCACCCAGTGCCGTCTCTTCCTGTTCCAAGTTCATGTTTGCCAACTGGTCCACCATCGTCCCTTGATTACCAGGTACTGCGGGAGCAGGAACATGTCTCACCGCGGGTGCTCGGTTCAGCTGTTGCTGTCCGACACCCCACCCTCTCCGCAGTATCGCACGGATCGGTCGCCATCCCTCGTATACAACCCAGCCAAGGATCAGGATCCCAATCACTGGCTTCCGTGCAGGGGCGACAAAGTACAGCAGGAGCAACGTCCGGATCGCAAGCATCGCCAGTGGCGCAAAAAGCGGTCGGAACGGTATCTCTCGCACTTGCTGGACATTCGCGTTGGCTCGCATTTGCTGCACATGTTGTAACTGTGGTTGAAGTTGTGGTTGTGGCTGTGGTTGCTGTTGCTGTTGCGGTTGTTGCGGTTGTTGCGGTTGTTGCTGAATAACGGGAATCAAATTCGGCTGAGGTATCGGGTTCGGTGCGACCATTCTGATCGGGGGTAAACCAAGCTGGTGGAGAACAGCATTCACGTTTGGAGGGACAACGATCGGTTGCACGGGTATAAACTGTGCTACCGACGTCTCCATCACAATCGGAAGCATTCCAATCACAAAAGTGTAGCTCAAAACTTTGAGCGCGTGCAGCTGGAACGGTGAAGGCACTGCCGACGTGTCTCTGATTTTCAGATACGGTCTAGCGCTGCAGGAGGCGGTTGTCAGAATGCATACAGCCACAACGCACGTACACACATGACCTTACTTGATCATCACCGAGTCGTACACCAAACTGCTCGGCGTCGGAGTGGGGTACTCTTCGTCCAAGATAGACGGCCAGACCCAGCCCTGATGACAAACTGCGATCAAGCAGATCGCACGCGCGTGGTCATAGTCGGGACCGACGGGCACCGGCAACGTTCTGCCCTCTCTAAGCACCCAGAGAGCATTCCGGTGCTTGTATGCGAGATAGGTCGTCGAAAAAAGATCACCGGCAGGCATCGGCGGCGAGGGTAATGGGGTGGGTGCGAGAGGAATAGACAGAGACGGAGCAGCATCAGGTGGCCTCGGCGGCTCAGAGGTCCAAGCAGAGGGATGGACCGCAAGGTGGACGGCGCGGAGTTCATCGGGTGACTGGACGGTCAATGCACAATCAGCGTGGATGAAAAAGAGGAGAGAGGGATACGGTGCTGTACCTTGAGTTTCCAAACGTTTTGAACCAGTTCATGGTCGTGCAACAACCGACCCTTGGAAATCAGCCGTTGTCCATCTGGAAGAGGTCCTCCTATGCACGTCCTGAATATTGATTTCTTTACTTCTGCTACGGATGCAGATGGAGAGACGTGTATTTGAAAGGACAGGGATAGAGACGGGAGGTCGACGGTGAGTGCGACGAGATCCGACATACGTGGCTGCTGAGTCAGCATTATACAGTGACACAGTGACTAGGAAGTATCTGTAATACGGTACAGTACGGTACGACTCTTTGTTCGATGTTTCGAATTCTGACGATTTTCGGATATCAGTTAAAGGTGGCTATAGGTTTTATCGTAATACTGTACTTGACGCTGTTCCGGTGCAAGTCATCGGACCTCAACCTGGTAAAGTGATCCGACACATACGTGGATATGCTGTGTCAGCAATCACTCAACCCGAGGTCATGATGACCACCGTTATAAAGCCAGCATATTCGATTTCCCATACCTTTAATGTCTGCTCACCACAGCCATCTCAACGAGTCAGACATCGCTCTCACTCACGCCCCTACCCCTCCCTCTTATTGGTCTCTCGACATCGATCGTGTCGACCCGAACGCGAACACTCGTCCGACTCTTATCGTCCTTCACGCATTATGTCTCGCTCTTGCTTTTCTCGCTGCACTTCCCCTCGGTACGTCGCCCGTCCCGTCATACCCCCCTCGCTTATTTTTCTTTCTCCAGCGATCGCGATGCGTTCCGCATCCCATCGTGCCCGTCCTTACATTATCATCGCGTTCTATGTCCTCGTCACCCTCGGCTGCCTCTCAGGCATCCTCTACACAAACGCTTATCCAGACATGTACGTATCCCCATTCCTCCGTCGGCCCCTCTCACGTCTCACCCTACAAGGTATGAGCACAACGTTCATCGACCACACGGCTACCTCCTTATCTTCTCCGCCATCATCCTCAACCTCGTCGACTTCCTCCCGATCATCCGTCGTATCCTCGCATCCGTCCTCCACATCCAAAGTCCCTTCTGGTCCTCTGTGATTCTCGGCAGCCCTTCCGACTGCTCCGCTCCCGAATACATAGGTTTGATATCCCAAGAGCCAGAAGAAATTGACCAAGACGGACAACACGGATCGCCTATAAAGCACCTCCCCGGCTCCCTCCTCTCCACTGAAACCGATCAGCGTGATACCGACACCCTCCAGTGGGCCAACGACGTCCGTCSTCACCACCACCACGTCCGTGTTCACGACTGTTCCCACTCTATCACCTCCGACCGCACCTTGTTTGGCTCCAGCAGGTCAAGCTCCGGCGATGCTGCCAATGACGCTTCAGACTTTCCCACGCAGCCCCTTCTCGTCCGCATCGGTCGATTTGTCTTTCTCGCCCTCGAGAGGGCTCTCGTCCTTGCCGCCTATGGCATTTCCATCACCGGAATCGTCGTCTACACAGGCGGTTGCCGCGAGAACTACATCAACGGCTGCATGGCTCATTTGATAAGTCTGTATAATCGTTCTTTCCTGATTTACTGTTTTCTCAGCCAGAACCCGTGACAGAGGGTTCCATATTCTGGTGTTACGGCCTATTCACCTTTGCTCGCTTCCTTGGCACATTTTCCGACCTTGGTTGGGCCTGGAATAATGCCCCCCTTTCTAGATATCCGACAGCGGAGTTTGTCGAGTCCCTCCTCATTTTCCTCTATGGCACAACAAATACCTGGATGGAGCGCTTCGGAGCAAATTCAGGCGATCCCTTCACAGCAAAGCAGATACAGCACATCAGCATCGCCGTACGTGCAATGCCATGTTGCCCCAGATTCCACACCAACATTTCTTCGTACCCTAGGTCATGTTCTGCTTCGCAGGTCTAGCTGGGATGGTCATCGAATCTAGACGTATTCGCAAGTGGTTGGCTTTCCCCGCCGTTCTTTCTCTTCGACGACGAGGCTTTCCCCAGCGGTTCGAGGATCCGCCTAGCTATAATGCCAGCTTCAACCCCTTGCCGGCCCTCGTCATCGGCGTCACAGGCGTCGCTATGGCTGCTCATCATCAGAACTATGCCTTTCAGGTACGTTGTCTGACACAACCACGCTCATGTAGAGCGCGCACATCTCGCCTCTTCCCCAC